>JACEEZ010015305.1:15000-28395 GCA_016584305.1 Chionoecetes opilio
TCCCTTTCCTAAATTCTCCCCAATTTTCACGGCATGTTTCGGTAATATTTTTTACACATATAACAATTATCAAAAATTTTTTGTACCAATAACGCAATTATTTTCCTGTAAAATTCATCTAGCATATTTCCCTCTTTGATTTTCCCACATTCTTTTCTTTTCATTTCTTTAGATACCAATTTTATTATCGCTTCTTTTTTAAGAATATATTTGATTTCCCTTTTGTCTAATAACAAAAATTTTCCCATAATTAGTCTTATCTTTTTTACCTTTAGTTTTTTATATTATTATTATTGATATTATTTTTATTAGAGTAGTAGTTTTGGTTATTATTGCTTTTTTACAATTTTTAAATTACTATAATATTATTATTAATATTTTTATTATTTTTTTATTATTATTTATTATTTATTATTATTATTATTATTATTATTATTATTTTTATTTTTTACTATTATTCTATTCTACATTATTATACTATTATTACTACTATCACTACTATTTTTATTCTACATTATGCTATTTTTTTACTACTATTTTCTTAACTACTACTATGTTATATTACTACTTTTGCTATTAAATTATTTTTTTATTTTTACTTTACTACTGTTATTATTGTTTTTAAACCTACTTTTTATTTATTACTACTGTTATACTGATTTATTATACACTATCATAATACTATTACTACTATTTTTATTACTACTGCTGCTACTATTATTTTTACTACTATCTTACATTATTATTACTATTTTTACGGTACTATTTTACTATTATTACTACTACATATTACTACGTTACTACTTTTATTATACTTTTAAATTGCTATATTACTATTATGCTATTTTTACTACTACTATTACTCCCATTTTACTATACTTACTATTATTTTATACTACTACTATAATTGTTATTATACTATTGCTATTTTTGTTAAATTATATTTTATTATTTTTATTATTTTTATTATTATTTTATTATTTTTACTACTATTATACTAGTAATACATTTTTACGGTTTTGTTGCTATTATTATTATTATTATTTTTATTATTAATTTTTAAAATTTATTTATTATTATTTTATCACTACTATTACACTTTTATTATTACATTTTACTACTACTATTTTTAATTATTATTTTGTTATTTTTATTATTATTATATTATTATTACTACTATATAAATTTTATTACAATTATATTATTATTATTACATTTTTCTACTATTAATTATCTTTATTATTATACTTTTACTTTTGTTATTTTTTACTATTTTTTTTACCACTATTACTATTTTTTTATTATACTACTACTACTTTATACTACTACATTGCTGCATCATTGTTATCATTATTTTTTACTATTACTACTATTATTATTTCTACTATTAATTATTTTTTTACTACTTTTATATTTTCTACATTATTTATAACTACTTTATAACTACTTTTATACTATTTATAACTATTTTTACTACTACTATATTACTACTATTGCAACTTTTTACTATTTGCTGCTATCATTAATTATTTATTGCTACATTATACTATTGTTATTACTACTATTCTACATTATTACTAAATAATTACTTAGTACTACTATTATTATTATTACTATTTTTTTATTACGACTTTTACTATCTTTTGTAAAACTACTATTATTATTATTATAACTACTTTACATTACTACTTTTTTTGCTATTATATTACTTTTATTATTACTTTTATTATTTTATTATTTTTAATTTTTATTATTCTACTACTACTTTACTATACTATACTACTACCATTATTATTATTATTAGTTATTATTGTTTTTTTTTCCCAAAATTTTTTTCCCATTTCATTCTTTTGGTATAAATATGATGATGATAGGGTAGTACTGTGATTTTTAAACCCAGTATTACTGCTTTTTCAACTTCACCTCTATACTAATACTACTTTTAAAAACTATTTTTGTAAACTTTTGTTTTTGTTTCTACTGGTACTATTATTACTATTTTCACCACTATACTTTTAATATACTATAACTATTTTATTTTTACTACTTTTCTTGTTGTTTTTCAAAGATTGTCAAAAAAATTTGAAAACCAATTAGTATTTGACCCCCCGGCGAGGTTGCTTGTAGGTTATTTTTTCCCCCTGTCAAACCTTTTCATACTCTAACGATTTTTTAAAGAAACCATTCAAATTTTGTGGACGTGACTAGGGAAACTATACTATTAATGGGCACCGGGATTTTGACACCCTATCAAAGTTTTTATGTTCATATTTACAAAAAACCTATTAATGTCACAAGGTCGCCCAACTTAACAAATACAATAAATTCAAGATAAACGAAAAAAAAATTCAGAAATATAAAAATTTTTCCCTTAAGGTTTTCACTGTATGCCGATATAATCTCATCACGAGACAGGGGGATAGTACAAAACTTTCCTTCCGAATTCTCAGGTTTTTTCCTCTTTCCACCCACTAGGACCACACGTGCTCAGGGGGGGGTTTTCCCTCTTTATTCTGATTCTTTAAATCTGGGCAACAACGTGATTTAACTTTATTTAAAGACAAAATAGAAACAAAACAATTTAAAAATAGCCCCAAAATAAATTAATTTTTTATTATGTGGATCATAGACCCAAAAACTAAAAAATGTACCGTAGATGAATTTTTTTGACTAATGAACACACTTTTTTAGGATAGGGGAAACAACAACAAAATTTATATATTTTTGGGTTTTAAAATAATTTTGGAACATACTACACACATTCAACAAACAATTTTTTAGTAATTTACAAACCTACATTTTTTTCCTCACATTGCAAGACCAACTAGATTTTCAGATACCCTAAATTTAGCTGAACCTCCCTATTAGATAAAATTATACAAATTTTTCTAAGATTTCATTCGGAATAATAATACCCTATATCCACCCCTTACCGATTTTTTTTAAATTTTCTCTACCCCGATAAAAAATAAACACCATAAAAAAAGTAATTTGAAATTTTACTCCTGAAAAATAAACAACTTTTTTCCCAGAAGTTAACTCATATCTTGGAACGATTTTTTTGATACGCAGATATAAATTTTAACTATAATGAATTTCTTAGCAAAATCATGCAAATATCAATGCGTTTTCCATTAAAAACAAAATACCTCTCTGAGAAAAGATTAAACAATCATGATAACATCAAAGGTTGAAATACTCAAAACCAAAAAAATTATTTTAAAAATTATAAAAAAGGTGCTGTAACTGAAAAAAATTTCAAAAAACGCCTAAAGTTCTACAAGACTGATAAAAAATTCAAAAAAAATCCTATTATAAAAATATTTTAGAATTTTAAAAATAAACAAAAAAATATGGAAAAACCATTAATGAATGAAAAACAAAATACAAAAAAAAAAACAAGTTTAAAAAATTTTACTAAAAGACAAAAACTACCCAGCCTCCAAAATTTCAGAAGCTTTTAACGATTTTTATGCCAAAAATTGCACCAAAATTAGACAAAGACATTCCCCGCCTACCGTTTGCCCACCCCAAATTTCCCAAATGGCAATACCCTTCATCCATGTCAGGCCCCCTGTCCTCCCACAAGATGTCTCTCTTGTTATAAATTTTTTAAAGAACAAAAAAACGAGTTCAAAAAATTCCTGTATTTTTTCCCTCAAACTAACGTAATGCTTTTGCCTTACCATTTCATATTGTTTATCAACCCGGGCGAAAAAGGCTTTTTTCCCCCGTCTTAAACACGCGACTGTAATTTTCCCATTTTCAAAAAAGGATCTAAAATTGTATTGGGAACTTAGACTATATCCCATTGACTACTTTTCAAAAAAAATTTGAGAAAAAAATTTTGAAAAAACATCTAACCAGTTTTCTTAAAAAAAAAAGCCCCTCTAAAAATAAAAAATTTGGTTTTTTACAAGCCTGAATACCTTTTACGCCTTAAGAATTTTCTGAAAAAATTTACTCTACTTAGTTTTTCAACATTTCATCTAGCATTAGCGATTTTTTTTAAAAGGGTTTGACACAGTCAAACGGGTTTTTATTCAAAAACTAGAAACTATGGTATCCGGGGTGTCATCAAAAATTGGTTTAAAGCTATCTTTCCAAAAGAACGCAAACCAAAAAATTCTCAAAACACTATCAACACCCCCCATTAATACGTTATGGGGTTCCCCAGGGAAGTACTCGGTCCAGTACTTTTTTAATATAAAAAATGATCCCCCAATTTTTTCCAAATCTAAAAACAATACTTTTTTTCCGATGTTTAACTTTTTTCACATGGAGAGAACCAAACTCTAATAGAAAAAGCAACAGTGACTCAAATTCTTCCACAAAGGTGTTCTAATAGATTTTAAAAAAACTTAGATAAAACCCACTATATGTTTTTTTCCCAAAAAACCAGTAAAATCATTGCCCCCTCTAAAGTACGATACTTCTACAAAACAAGAACAAAACAAAATAAATTTTTAGGGGTAAAACCTTTGATGAGACAATGACGTTTAAAAAAACCCATCTCGAATTATCCTCAAAATTTTGGAATTTCTCTCTATTAAAAATTTAAGTGAAAAAAATCTCATGCCAAATGATGTTTTAAAGATATTTATAATGCCTGTTTACCACTTTACAAATTTTGCTCCCCTTGGTGTAAAACGATCCTACTCACTTGCTTCCCCTTTTTATTTTCCCAAAAAAAAATCATAAGAACATTACAAATAGTGGTTTTCTTTTGGGATACACAACCCCTTTTTAAGACTATGAAAATGCTAAAATCCTTCCTTAATAAGTTCAAATTTCAACATTTTATGTATAAATCTCATACAGATAAAATCCACTACTGTTACACAAACAATTACTTTCCTCACACGTGAAAACCCAAGAAACCTCAAACCCCCACTGACAAAATTTTTTAAAAACCCCAATTGCCTTACTGGTCCAAAAATTTTGGGAAAATGTACCTGAGAATATAAAGTCATTACCCCCCTATCCATGCTTTTTAAAAAAAATATAAAAAACATATATTTTCTCAAACTAAAATCACTATCACTGCCCTCCCTTTTCTTCCTGATACAATTTTAAAATTTTGGTGTTTCCAAAATTATGAAAAAAGGTATTTAAAAAAATGGTGCTAGTATAATAAGATTTTTTATTTATGAAATTAACATATATTTACAAATTTGGGGTTGGGGTTTGGGGCCGAGCAGTTTTGGCATCTTATAATTTTAAAGGGTGGTCTGGGCTCAATTTGTAATATTTTTACCTTTATAAAACTGACTAAAATTTTCAAAAAATGCGCCTAAAAAAAATTTTTTTGTTTTTAATGAGGCTTATATATGTTTTTTATAAAAAAACAATTTTTTTTATTATATGTATGACCTATATAAATATAATAAAGGGGGTTTAAGTGTTTCAAGTGTTTCACTTTCTGAAATGCGTCGCCAGGAGGGGCTGTCTTCTCCTGTTTGTTTACCACCCAGTTCCTGCTGGTGTTAGAGGGGGGGGATTTCTCCTGGGGGACGGTGCCTTTTCCCCTTCACCAAAAACCACCCTTTTCTTGGGGTCAATTTATTGGGGGCTGTTTTCCTCCCGACGTCATTTTCCCCTTTCCTGGCCACGAACTGTCCTGGTATGGCCTCACAATGGTCGGTTTAGGGCCCTTTTTCCTCTGTGTGGGGGCGGGCTTTAGGCGACATAGGCCTTGATTTTTCCACCCCGGCAAGGCGCACCCGAAACCGAACCACAGCTGGGGCTCGCGGCTCGCCTGTCACTCTGGGGAAAATGTTTGGGGCCCGCGGGCAAGGGGGGAAGGCGGGGAAGGTGGCCACATTTTGATCCAGTCACCGCAACCGGCGGCCCCGTCAGGTCAACGGACCGCTTGATGGCCAGCCTCACCCTATCTCCGCCAAATGACCGCTGGCAGTTTCCTCGCTGGCGGGGTCTAGGCCAAGTAGGAAAACATTTTATGATGATCAGAGCTGTCAACTGTGTTAGCTGATTGCACTGCACTGGTCTGCAGAAAGATCATGAGCATGGGCCAGAAAGCCACCCCGTTTGTGTGTGGGAAGGGGACGTGATTGGTGAGCCCAGGACCCTGTAACTCTGTGAAGGCCCTTTTCACCAAATGTGATCAGGTCGCCCCCCGATAACGCTGTTCTGGCGTCGCGGTTTGGGCCCGATGGGTCCACTGGGGCGGTGAGGAAGGTTAAGGTTTCTGCGCCTGCCATTTTGGGCGATAAAGAGCGCATAACATGACAGCACATTTGTTGTGAGGAAAGGCGGAAACTCGCTTTATCTCCTCGGGGACCGGGGGCAGGCCGTAATGAAGTGCAGTCCGTCACGGTGACACACTGCTCACCGCCGCCTTTTCCGGTGCCTCGATCAGCCCCCCCTCCATGACAATAGCCCGGGGTCTGTCAATGAGTCCCACTCGTCGTCGGAACTTCCGACGGCCCCACGAAGTCCGCTTGTTCCTGGGCGGTGTGTTTGCCCCACATTCGTCCTGAACCCGCGAACGTTGGAGACAGGATCTTTAGGGCCCGCGTGTGCCATTCCTTGCCCCTTTGTGATGGGATGGGGGGGCGGCAGCGGTATGGCAATGGTTTTAACACCTGGGGGGGATGCTGGATGGGTGGAGTGGGTGGGGAGGAGAGGATTTGGTGAGGAGAGGGATTCGTCATGGCAGGGCCCCCGAAGAATCGTTCCCGCCTTTCTTCAGCTGCTCGAGTAAACAATTGTTTCAGTATGTCTGAACGCAGACAATATCGCGCTTTGGCTCCGTTTTCCTCAACCCCCGTTTTCGGAAAAGGTCGGAGTATGACCCCTTATGCGCAGTATTAAAGACGATGGCGGTGCATAGTTGGTTGGGGGGGGGGGGGGGGGGGGGGGGACCTCGCTGAAGCACTTTCCCCCAAAGGGAAGGTTTTGTCCGCCACGGGAGGGGGAGTGGTGGTGGAGCGTATTTGTGGGGTGCGTCTATAGTTGCCGCCGCTATTTTGTAACGGCGCCCCTTTTGATGAGAGGGACTATGACTGCGGTTATTGGGGCGCGGGCGGGTCCCCTGATCGGGGAGGTCGGGTGACATCTGGCAAAGAAAGTGCCAGAAATTATTAGAAAGTGTTATATTAGAACACACCACATCACCACCACCACCACCCACCACACCACCGCCATCACCACACCATTTTTTTTAAACTTTTTTTTAGATTTTTTTTCAAGAACAATTTAGCACTTTTCTTTTCTTTGTAAAAAGTAAAGAAAATCAAAGAAGGGTGGTGGTGAAGGTTAGGTTGGGTTAGGTCAGGTTGTAATAGAAGTATTTTAAGGTGAGGGTATTTAAAAAGTTGACTCTTGCCTGTGCGAGTTTGGACACGTTCCACATCTTTAGTGTGGACGTCTATTTCTAGTAATTACATTAGTTAGGAGTTAGACAATTATTTTTGGTTTTACATCACAAAGGACTGTCTAAGGGCAAAAAAAAAAAGAATTAGAATATTGGAGTGTTAGATATTAGTTAATTCGAATAGTTATAATATTGGAGTGTTAAATATTGGATAATTAAAATAGTTAGAATATTGGAGTGTTAAAATACCTCTTGTTATTTATACCAACTGCTTTTGCATTTATGTTTATCTGACTAAAATATATTATAAGTGTTATATATTGTTATCTTCCACATATCTTTTTATTTTCTTCTTTGTTTACGCAGGTGTCACCTTGCTGCATTGCATTTTCTGTTGTGTCTCTCACGATTCCAGCCGTTATCGTCATTTTTTTTTTCGTATCGCTAAACTTCATTTCGACGTTTTGATTTTGCGGTATTTCTCGTTTCCTGCCCTTATCTCTTTTTAACAGTCACCCGTTTCACACACTCTCTCTCTCTCTCTCTCTCTCTTACTCTCTGGGAGTTCACCTCGCACCTTGGTCGTGAACGGACCTCCTCCCCGTTCCCTCCTGTCTCCGTTGTTAGTCGTGGTGGTTGAGTTACCTCCCACCATGACGTCTACACGGAGGCGCCCCGAGGACCCACCTAACGACGCCGGCTTCACCATCCAGAGGAAGCGCTTCAGGGTGACGAAGCATTCTTCACAGCAGAGTGGTGCCACGGCTGCGGAGCGACCAATCCGGTGTGGAGGGTCGTTAGGCCATGACGACTTTCTTGGCCCCTATCAGCTTGTTCGTGGTTGGAGTCCGAGCTTCGGCTCACCCTCAAGGTGGATGTCTCCGCCTCCGGGGGGCGACTGAGGACGCCGCCGCCACCCTCAGGAAGTAGCTGATGGCCAACCACGGGGCATCGTGTTGGCAAGGAGGGAACCCAGCAGGAGAGGTGTCCTTTTAGGATACCCCACTGGCCTCCCCCTGGACCCTGTATTGGAGCACCCGCTCGTCGTGTCGGCGGTGCGGTGCTCGTACAGCGCGGGCCTTCAACGGCACCTCCCGACCCGGCAGGTTCAGCTGACGCTGCAGGGGCACGTCCCCGCCGTCCTGGACCTTGGCTGCTTCAGGATATTCGCAGTGCCCAGGTACATCCAGGAACCTGTCCGTTGTTACCGTTGCCAGGCGTTTGGGCACTACCAGCGCTAGTGTCAGCGGCGGCAAGAGCTGTGTGGTGCGTGCAGTGGGGAGCACGCTTCACGGGCCTGCATCCGCCTCCTCCGGGAGGGTGGTGAGCGCCCGTGGCTCGGTGCCCCAACTGCGGTGCCAGGCATCACGCCTGGAATCGTCGCTGCCCTGCCCGGCTCCGGCAGATTCCTGGATCCACGGTTCCTCGCCAGCTGCAGTGGAAGGAGGCTCCCCTGCTTCCACCTCGGTCTACACCCCAGCCCCCCGTTCCACGGAATGAAGACGCCGCCGAGACCCGACGGCCCCGCCGCAGGAGGAGGAGGAAGAGGCCCCAGCGCAACCGTCTGTTGTCCCCTGTGGGGGATATGGACGTGGACGCCCAGGGCCCCGTGATGACGCAGGTCCCAGCCCCCTTGGAAATGGCGGCCGTTGGAGGGGAGTTTGCAGCCTGCGGTGGCCCCCCGCCATGCCGCCGCGTCCCAGTGCAGGCCGCTTACCTCTTTCGTCGATGTGCGGGACGCAGATGGAGGGACGGCTCTATACTTACGGGGAGAAAGCCCTACTCTTTACTGCTTGTGTCATTTGAGTTCCTGGTCAGTCAGGAAACTGTGGCTGATGGTTCCCGTGTTTCGCACCAGCCAGCCCTCTCTTATGTGAGGAAGGCGCTGCGTGAAGGCCGCAGGCCAGGCGTGCGGCTGCCCACGGAGAGTCCGATTGACATGCCGGCCTACCATCGCCGCCGTGGTGAAAGTGCCTGGGTGAGCTATTACCCGCCGCCAGGAGTCATTGATAACCCATGTTTCTATCTGTTTGCATGTGCTTCTTTGTATTTATTGTGTCCTTTTTGTTAATGTCAGCCTGACGCCTGTGGGCGTAATAAATTAATTCCAACAAAAAAACAAAAACAAAAAAAATCTCTCTCTCTCTCTCTCCTCTCTCTCTCTCGTCTCTTCTCTCTCCTCTCTCTCTCTCTCTCTCTCTCTCTCTCTCTCTCTCTCTCTCTCTCTCTCTCTCTCTCTCTCTCTTTCTCATTACTCTTTACAACGACACTTCCACCTTCTTTTTATCCTTTTCTTCTCTATCTCCACTTTCCTCCTAAAATTTCCTCAGTTCTCTTCCTCCATCCTTCATTTTTATTCGCTTCACACTTCCCTTTTTCCCTCCTTTACTACCTTTTGACGTCTTGTGCATTGCCTGTGTGTGAGACCAGTGCCGTAGCTCCGGGGGGTGGAGGGGCATGGTGGATACACATGCCACCCATCATAATCCAGTGCCCCTCCATTGACCATGGCTGCCGTATTCTGTATGTTGCCCTGAATATGCCCTTATACCCTTCTATGTGGCATCAGAGTGACCCCTGAGCCCCGCTTGCGTAGTGCCTCCCCATACTCAGTTGTGCCCCCTCAGGTGCCCCCCAATTATAGATACCTAGCTACGCCGCGTCTCGCCGTGACACCTTGTTACAGGTCCACTACGGGATAATTACTCGTTAATTAAGCGTCAGATTTCTTCTTACTAACGCGAATGTTTGGTGGTTGCAGTCATTCGCAACATCTCAAATCCTTAACTTTATTTCTGTGATGCATAATTCCACCCCAATACACCCTGAACTTGCCTAAGTTCCTACTTAAGTTAAGAATCTAAGTTAACTTAAGTTAAGAACCTAAATTAACTACGTCACCATCAGATGTGTCTTTTTTTTTTATTTGTCGTAATCATCCCAAACTGAATGTACGAGAGGCCGTCATCGAGGAGGGAAGAGAGAGAGGGCTGGAGGGGATAATTGGGGTCGGGGGTATAAGCGAGGCCACCGAGATGACATCTCGTGGCCTCGGTATAAGCCTCAAGAACCATGAGGGAGGATAGAAGGAGGAATGGGGGGTTATGGCATCAAGAAAATCACTCTTTCAGTAACTTCATAGCCTTTCCTTCATCATATCGTGTTCTCCATATACCTTAAAATGTGTCATGAACAAACATATACATAACCTCACTCAGTTCTACACACGATGAATGAAAGAAATATCACAAGGAAAACATGATAACACACAAGATGGCTGGCTGCTCACGGCAACAAGCAGCTCAGTGGGTTTCCTGCACCTCACCTGCGGCCTGCTTCCTGCCTTCACCCGGCTTGCCCGAAGGTTGCAGGCAGCCATGGTACCTTAACACCACCACAACACAAACAGTAACACTATAGTTGGATACGCAAACGCTCTAAATTCGTTTACAGAACACACACATAAGAGGTAAACGGCAGACCACTCGTCCTACACACCGGCGCCGCCGCCGCAAAGCCTCCAGTCTCCTTCCTGCCTCCCGTTGAAGTTCACGAAGCAAGTACCAAACGTCTTGCAGAGCCTCGACACTTTAGTTTCATTTCAGTTTTTTCCGTATATTGTACTGTGACTTGCTTTAACCTTGTGTCAATAGTGAGATTGAAGCTCTATTTGATGACAGAAACGTGACACATATATGTATACCTTGATTGTTGAAAGAATAACGATCACCAACTCAGTAATTAACTATGTTTCTATTGTTTCGAAGTTTCTCTGAAATTTATGAAAGGAGAGAGAGAGAGAGAGAGAGAGAGAGAGAGAGAGAGGAGATGAGAGGAGAGAGAGAGAGAGAGAGAGAGAGAGAGAGAGAAGAGAGAGAGGAGAGAGAGAGAGAGAGAGAGAGAGAGAGAGAGAGAAGAGAGAGAGAGAGAGAGAGAGAGAGAGAGAGAGAGAGAGACGAGAGAGAGAGAGAGAGAGAGAAGAGAGAGAGAGAGAGAGAGAGAGAGAGAGAGAGGGGGGGGAGAGAGAGAGCGAGAGAGAGTATTAATAATAATAATAGGAAGAAATGTATTCCACTAACAGGTGTTTTTCTTAATACATTGAGGAACACTTTTTCAAATATACGAGAAAAAATTTAATCATGAAACAATTGAAGTATAGTATTAATGAGACACACAAAAAAAACATAAGAATTAACAAGTCAAGTGGCTAAAATCTAAAAAATGTACGGTATATAAAACATCAATAACATATAAAATAGAATACAAAGATATAAATAGAGTAAAAAGATACTCGCACCTCTAGTATTTAAAAATTATGGAAGGCGAGTACCTCATGACATTATTGTCATGTCAGTCGGAACGTAATTCGATGCAGACAGTAGTAGATACAGGAGGCGAAGCCTCGATTCGTATAAGTAAGGACTTGATTCAAAACAAAAGACAAACCCCGCATTCGAATATAAACAATGGTGACACTGAGCTATAATCAGATATCATAGAGAAAGGTGTGTGTGTGTGTGTAGTAGTAGTAGTAGTGTGTACTATATTATTTCTTGAGTAGTACATTTTTTTTGTCTTAACTTAAATACTGATAGGATATGACCTGCGTGACATATGGTGGGAGGTCGTTCCATAGTTTAGGGCCTCTCACAGAGAGGAATCTGTCCCAGTGTCAGTATTTACCTTGGGAACATACAACTTGTTTTGTTGTCGCGTAGTGCTATAGGTAACTTGATTTACAGTCGATATAAGTGTTCAGGAAAACAATTGTTCAGATATTTGAAGATTGCTACTCCTGTGTCGTGTGTAATTTTATCTTGCATAGTAAGCCACTGTAGTTCATGTAAAAATAGGTGTGACATTATCATATTTCCTAGCTTTTCCGTCAGCAACTTTAGTAGCGAAATTTTGAAGTTTTTTTTGACGTTTGTTAGTAGAGTTGTGAGTGTAATGCCCCATATCACATTACAATTATTCAAAATGCTCAACACAAGAGATTGTACTATTATTTTGCGTGTTGTTTTGTCAAAATAGTATTTTATTCTATTGATAAACATAAGAGTGCCCATTACCTTCTTATTGATTTCATGAATATGTTTATCAATACCAGATATCGATCCATGTACAGGCCGAGGTTTTTCACATGTATGGCGGGATTGATGATGCTGTTGTTGAAATGTATGTTGATGTTACTAGGTATTTTAGAAAGTAATTGTCGATTACCTATGAAAATGCATTGAGTTTTACTATGGTTTAGCATTAATGCATTACGGAGAAAATATTGTTTTGCTTTTCGTAGTGCTTCCTCTGTTTTTATATATGAGAGTATCAAGTTCGTGGATCCTGCCACTGTGTAAGAATTGCGTATCATCGGCATACTGAACAAGCATGCAGTCGTTAATGTTATCTATCATGTAATTTACTACATACACATTAAAAAGTATCGGGCCTAATATTGAACCTTGTGGTACATCATATTATTATGATAATTTTGAGGAGATGGTATTATTAATACGACCTGCGTGTGTTATTTCGTTTAAGTAGTTTTCGAACCAAAACGTGTCGATTATGAGCTTGCGCAGTTTCTTTAGAAGGATAGTGTGGCTTACGGTGTCGAATGCCTTAGAGAGGTCACACAATGTTAGCAATGAAATATTTTTGTTATCCATGTTATTGTACGTTTCATTGGTGATGACTGTTAGGGCTGTTTCTGTAGACAGTCTCGGTCGAAAACCATGTTGATTACTTGAAAGAAGGTTATTTAACTCTAGGTATGTTATGAGTTGCCCAGCGACAATTTTTTGATTATTTTAGAAATAATTGAAGGAGTGAGATCGGCAATAGTTACTGACGTCGCATTTTTCTCAATTTTTAAAGAAGGGAGTTACTAGGGCATGTTTCCAGCTTGTCGGAAACTTACCAGTGACTACTGATGTAGTTATGATAAATGTTGTACATAAGGCAATGGCAAATAGTAGTCTTTAATAAACGAAGAGACATTTATCGACCAAGGATTATTTCATGTAATGTTTAAATTAAGGACATATTTGTCACTGTTG
>JACEEZ010015306.1:7500-15405 GCA_016584305.1 Chionoecetes opilio
AGGTAGCGGCGGTTCCATCCAAAATATCCTCCCAACCTGCACTTGGACTTGGTAATCTCTGTTTTTCCGACACCAACTACCACCCCCTGCTTGGTTCCCCAGCGCCGAGACTTGCAGTCCTTGTATCGTACAGGGTGCCGACGAAAGCGGTGGTAGCGCACGGGAGGAGCGATTATAGTACCAACTCCGCACTTTCATTCCCGGCGGACGTTTGGCGTCGCACTCCTCATCGGCTGCCTGCCATTCGGGAGCGAATGCACGCCGGTGTGCCGTACTGCCGTCCGGGAGGCTACCGTAAAGCATCTGGTCTGTAGAATCGACCATTCAGGAGGGAGTGTTTCGGAGCTCCATCAAGCCCCTGTCGAAGGCCTCATCTTCGTTGGCCACCTGCTGTGCGGACCTTCGCGATGAGATATTTCGCCTTCTTCACGAAAGCCTCTGCGTGGCCGTTAGACTGGGGGTACTGGGGGAAGATAAACATGATTTATACCCCATCTCTTCACGAGGCCGAAACGCAAGCTTGAAACTTGCGCCTCCGTCATTCCGGAGCCGAACTGGTACACACCCACATCTTAAAGATGGCCATAACACAGCACTTCATCGTGATTCGCGATGTCGCCAGTCCCGACCATATCGGCAATGCCTGCCACCCAGAACAGCGATCGGAGTATATTAGGTAATCCTTACACGTTGGGTGACTAGGTCTGCGTATTCCTCGAAGGGCCGCGTGATGGAAGCTTTGTCCGAGAGTAGTGCTCCTTCGGCTGTGACGGGCATTGCATCTCCTGACACGCGTCACAGCCCCTAACCGTGTTCTGGGTGTGTCGCGTTAAGCCCAGGCCACCACAACAGTTTGACGGGCCGACGCTTCGGTCGCCTCGATGCTCGATGGGATCATGTAGTCGGGAACGACTGGCGCCTGAGCAGGTAGGGATGACCAGCCCGCGAGCCAGATAGCACCAGTCAATCCGCAGTGGCAGGTCGTCGCGGAGCTTCCAGTAATCTTCGGGCAGCCGTAAATCTGGCCGGGTTTGCTGAAAACCTGAAGAGTACGTTATTATTAGAAGCTGGTATGTGTCATCCGTCCTCGCAGCTTCGCGTATGCCAATAATGACTGGGTCTGCGTAAGGGCAGAGTTAGGCTCAGTAAATCTCAACAGGCTCTGGCCACACCATGTACGAACGTGGTGGGCGACCTGAGACTCTGCCTCCATATCAGCGTGCGTTGGCACGCAACGTGGGGCGCGGGACATGGGCGTCTGGAAGTGCGTGCTCCTTACCTTTACGCCAGAATGGTGGAAAAGACGTATGGCGCTATTTTTCTCCTCAGTCCGCTGGATGGCGAGGATTGTCTATTGCGGTCCAGGTGTGGGTGGTCAAGGATGGGAACAGCGGCTTTGTGGTCAACCCACCATTCGAAGCTAGAAGGCCAAGCAGTCATCCGGCACTTCCTCATAGCCCACACACAGCAAGCAATTCCAGTTCCACCACAGCAGACATAGTTTAAGTATCGCTCAGGAACCTTGACCCACACTGCACTAAAACCCAACTTGGTACCGTGACGCTGAGCAGGGCGTAACCAGTCCCTTGAGACGGGAGCCGTCAGTTTGCAGGACTGTAGTAGAGCAGGGTTAAAGTGAGCCAGACGGGGTCGACGAGAGGGCCCTTTTTCACCGCTGAAAGGAGGACTGAGTGAGCTGGAGTCCAAACAAATTCTTTCCTTGGGCTGATAGCGCCCTAAGTGTGTCTGCTGCCTCGGGCGACTCTGGTGGAGCATCAGCTAGTTGGTTGACAACACCAAACAAAGAGCGAAGGGTTTTGTTAGTGTGGGAACTGGAAAATCGTGCCACCCGCCTCTTTTGTTTACCTGGGTCCAGCACTAACACCGTCCTTGAGATGATTAACCCACAGAAATAGGGCGGTTGGGGAGGCAAACATGACTTTTTTCCGGTGATGGTGATGCGGTGAAGCGGAAGCGTTCCAATATCTGCCTTACCCGGTCGAGGTGCTCCTCGTAAGTATTGTCCCACACAACACATCGTCAACGACCTTTGTGCAGTTGTCAACACTTTCCAATGCGATGGCCACACGCCTGCAGACCTCTTCACCTAGTAGAGACAAATCCATCGGTCCCCTTAGGAACTTATAACGTCCCCAGGGTGTGATGAATGTGGTGAAGGGCTGAGACTCGCCTTTAAGGGAATTTGCCAATAATCCCACATAGCGCAAAGGTGAAAAATATTTGGAGCCTGGGTTACCTGCATCGCCGGCGGAGCGGGCGCGGGGATGATGCGCCGGGCGAAGCACCTGCCGTTTAATCTTGACAAGTCACGGTGTTCGACACCGCCAGACTGCTTTTGAGCGACAACCATTGGATGACACCAATCAGACCCTCAAGCACCTACCGGCTTTATGATTTCTTGCTTAACCATAGTCTCAGCATGGCCTTCTATCCGCTTGGCAAGCCAATGGAATACTGTTGGGGTGTGACGATCAAAGTGCTGGGAGTCAGGACGAAGGTGGATCATCATGGGAGTCCCCACCTGGATGCGAGCCTTGCACCGTTGTCAAGTCTCCGGATCCACATGACGTCAAGAACTCCTCAGAATGCTTTGCGATCCTTGTCTACCTATCGTCCCTCTGTGCTGGAATGTGATGCAAGCGGTCTCTGCATGGGTGAGGAGGTTCTCGTTTACAACGCCCGTCAGAAATCTGTTTAGGATAATCTTCGGGAATTATGTGTAATGCGCGGAATCATACTAGGAAAAGAAGAACATCATCGACACCCCGACACCACACCGATGGGATATTAACAGTGGCTTCCCGAGCGTAATGTGGGCCTTAAACGAGCTTCAACGGGGCTCAGCCGGCGCTTGTTAGCGGCCATCACCTCATCCTGTCAGTTTTAGAGATCACTTTCACTAAGGCCGAGACAACCGAGCGGACTTAACCAATCACGTTTGCTTCGGCACCTGTGTCGGGAGTGAACTGCAACTTACACTGCCATTTATATGGAATTCTGAGCTGGCGACCCCGATGAAAACCTTCGGCGCCGATGTTTCGGTACGGCGGAGTTTGACGTCCCTGATCCCGTAAACTTGGGCTTTTCGGCCCAGGAGGTTGGGCAGCCCTACCTTCACTAGTACGACCTTGGTGATGCTTTTTTGTGACACACCTTGCTGTAGTGTCCTGTGATACCGCAGCTCACATCGCTTACCCCATGCCTTGCCTGCTTCTGGCGTCCTTGTGGTGAGGCTCCCCTCCACACCCTTCACACTTGGGCCAACCTCTGATGGCGGTGCGAGATGCGCTCTGGTATCTGTGTCTCGTACTTACTGCTCGCTACCAACAGTCCTGCGAGTGCGGTGAGGTCCGTCTCGGTGTTAAATAAAGCAACTCCCTCGCTGCGACACAGCCGCAAGGCCTCGGGGAGGCTTGGGGAGGATCTATCGACTAGCTTCCGTCGAAGTTTTTGGTCAGCCCCACCGACGTGATGCGGGTCACCAATCTATCGTCAGGTAGCTGCTGCAAGCACTCCGTCGTCAGCAGTTCCTTGAGGGTGACAAAGAACTCTTCAAATGACTCACCTTCACCCTGCTGGCCGGCGTTCCTTCAAAATTTCACACGCCGCGGGCAGACATTCCGCTGGCGCTGGAAGTGTATAGTGAGTCGATCCCATAGAACCTCCTTCAACTGGCAACGTGCCGTTGTCTTCAGCAATGCCGACGGCGTGCTCCAACGTGCCGCGCATCTCAGGGTGGGCATGACCGAAGTGTGGCCAGCTTGGTCCGTACCGGCTGCTCCCGAAGCTGCAACAGTTCCTCTAGTCCGCCCATGCACTGCGCCACCCTTAGTACTCACGCAGGAAACGTTTGGAAGAAAGCGTTGTGTGGTGCCTGGGCTTGGGGGCGGCTAACGTGGTGACGCGTGGCGGGTATTCGGCGTCCCCACTCAGCGCACTCCGCCACTCGCACCATCCCGGGTTGCCAACACACGTGACAGAAGCTCCTGCATCACACGGCGATCTCTGTGTCATGTGCCTGCTGCAATCTCCAACAACGAAGAAAGCTTGTCCACAACCTGCGCCGTAAACCAACTCGCTGACGGCTGGTCCTCGGGGCGCGCCTCGGCTTGACTCTAGTCTCCGGCATCTTGGGTGGTACCGGGAACTATACGCGCTCCTGTAGTCACTGGCCCAGGTATAAGGTCACGTAAACAGCACGTAGGTGAAAACTTTTTTACGTTGTGTATAAATATTTACAAGTGCAAATTGAGTGCAGTATACGAGTTGGTGGTGTAGGTATTGTGTCTGCTAGGGACGGCTGGGCAGGAACTCCCGCTCGGTAACAATGGCAGGCCCCCCTGTCGACTCTGTTGACCTGCCGCCGACTCTGAATCCTCGAGCAGTTGGCGACCGTAACAAGCCAACGCTCCTTACAGAACATGCTGTTGTGTCCCTATCTTTAAGAGAGGGTATAGTAATATGAGGCTCTAATTACAGACCTATATCTCTCCTTCCTGTATTATCAAAGGTTTTAGAAAAAAATGTAGCTAATCAACTTTTCCGACCACCTAGAAGAGAATGCTTTACTTTCCGACACTCAACATGGATTCAGGCCAAAATTATCCACTGAAACTGCTCTCACAGTAATATCCAACCATGTATATAATACCTAGATAATAACAGAATAACTATGATAACTTTGTGTGGACTTGTCAAAGGCATTCGACAGCGTTTAATCACGACATTCTACTGCAGAGATGCCTTAAGTTACGTATTGACCCTTTCTGGATCCAAGATTATCTGTCTAATAGAACCCAATCAGTCCGACTAAACAATAACATATCATCCAAATCTATAGTAACATATGGAGTCCCACAAGGCTCTATCCTTGGCCCTATTCTTTTTTCTATATTTGTTAATGATATCTCGGAGTACGTAAACGATTGTGTTTTAGTTCAGTATGCAGACGATACTTAGTTTTTCCACAGTGGCAATATCAATAAACGTAGACCAACTAATCACCAGAGCTAAAGTAACGCTGTCGAATGCCAAGACTTACTCCTTAAAAGTGGTCTTATGTTAAATTCTAAAAAGACCCAATTTATATTTATTGGAACACGGCATTGTTATCGAACATTCCAGACGATATACCATCAACTTTAACGGTAATAATATAACAATAACCAAGCATGTCAAAATATTGGTGTTTTACTTTGACAGATACATGACCTTCGACACACACATACACCAACTCCTAAGAAAGTAACAGGAGTATTAATGTTCATAAATAGAGTGAAAGACTTATTTGACAAGGACACCAGAGTGATTGTTATACATACACTAGTGTTAAGTCTAATTAATTACGGACTCAAGATATGGGGCAACACCAATGAAACCCTCATGCAGCAAGTACAAAAACTGCAAAACTTCGGCTGCCAAAGTGGCTGCTGGGGGTTACAAAAGACGCGACCGTGCGACTCCTGTGATACAAGAACTTAAATGGATAAAGATGAAAGAAAAAGTGAAATTTGATCAATGCATTGATGGGTGTATAAAGTGACCCATAAGTATTATCCTGAGTGGCTATTGAACTTACCATTTGTAACACAGATAAATGACTGCATAACAAGACAAATCGAAACCTATTTGTCCCAAGAGTGAACACAGACAATGGTGCCCGTTCTTATTAGTAAGTGGACCGAGAGCATGGAACAAGCTCCCTACTAATATAAAAGAACTCCGTCACTCACGAGTTTCAAAAAAGCCTTAACTACTTACGTCTTCAAGGTGGCCTTGCTAAGAATTTCTTCAAATATACATAGCATATCTTATATTATTTAGCTCTTTCAGTCCTGTAGGGTTTTTTTCCCCTTTTTTTTTTTTGGGGTTTTGTTTTTGTTGTTGGGGGCCCCGTTTTTCCCGGGCCTCGTGCCCCTTCCCCCCGGCCCCCCCTTCGTTGCCGTTTCCTCCTTTGGTCTTTGTTTTTTTGCCCTTTTTTTTGCCGGCTTTTTCGCCCCGGGTTCCTCCTTTGGGTTTTCTCCCCCGCGTCTTTGGTTTTTTTCTTTGCGTCTGCCTCCCCCTCCCAAAAACCCCCCTTGGGGTTTTTTCTTAATTTCTTTTTCCCCTGTTTTTCCCCCCTTTTTTTTTAATTCACCCCCTTCCCCCCTCCCTCTCCTTTTCCTCCTTCCTAAAATCTTTTTTCCCCCCCTCCTCCTTTCCCTTTTTTTTTTTTTTAAAAAAAAAAATTTTAAAATAAGGGGGTAAAATTGCCCTGTTTATCTAGGGGGCAAAACCAAAATTTAAAAAAAGCTAAAAAAACAAAATAATTTTTTTTCCCCCCCAATGAACAAAAGGGTGCCCGTTCTTTTAAAGGGGGCCCGAACAAAAAACCCCCCTTTTAAAGCTCCCCCCCAAATTTCAAAAACCTTTCTTACTTCCGGGGGGAATTTAAAAAAATTTTAAAAAATTTTTTTTTTAAAAACCCCTTTTTTTTAAAATTTTTTAAGAAAAAATTTTTTTTTTAAAAAATTAAAGGGTTAAACCCCTTTTCCCCCTTTTTTTTTTTTTTTTCCCCCCCCCCTTTTTTTTTTCCCCCTTTTTTCCCCTTTTTCTTCTTTCTCCCTCCCTCCCCACCCCCTTTTCTTCCCTCCCCACCTTCCCCCTCCGCCCCCCCCTTTTTTTCCCCTTTTTCCTTTTCCCCCTTTTCCCCCCCCCCCTTTTTTTTCCCTTTTCCCCCCCCCCTTTTGGGGTTTTTTCCCCCTTTTTTTTCCCTCCCTTTCTCGCCCCCCCCGCCCTTTTTCCCCCCCCCCCCTTCCCCCCCCCCCCTCCTCTCCTCTCCCTCCCTCCCCCCCCCCTTTCCCCCCCCCCCCTCTCCTCCTCCTCCCTCCTCTCCCCCTCTCCTTCGCTCCCCCCGGGCTCCCCCCTCCTCCTCTCGCTCTCTCTCGCTCTCTCCTCTCTCTCCTTTTCCCCTCTCCTCCTCTCCCCTCTCTCTCCTCCCCCCCCTTTCTCCCCCCCCCCCCTCCCCTCTTTTTCCCCCCCCCCTTTTTTCCCTTTTCTTTCCCCCCTCTCTCTCTCTCTCCTCTCTCTCCTTTCCTCTCCTCCCCTTTTTCCCCTTCTCTCCTTTCCCTCTCCCCCTCCCCTTTTTCCCCTTTTCCCTCCCCCCTCCTTCTCTCCTTCTCTTCTCCCCCCTTTTCTTCTTTTTTTCCCCCCCCTTTTCTCTCTCTCTCTCTCTTCTCCCTCCCCCCCCTTTTTCCCCCTCTCTCTCTCTTTTTCTCTCTTTTTTTTTTTTTTTTTTTTTTTTTTTTTTTTTTTTAAAAAAACATACATATAAAAAAAACCCAAAGGGTGCCTGTCGTGTGCTACTATCTTAAGGGAATTTACACATAAATATAAAGCCCTAAAAACAAATTTTACTTTTAGATACAAAATGTTTGTTGGGGCACTGTTGCTGTCACTAAAGTATCCTATGGGGGGGGTTTAAAATCCCCCGGGCCCCCCCAAAAACTTTGTGGTTCTTTCTGGGGAGGGGACAGCGGCCGGAAAATGTTCCACTCCGGGAAAGCGGGGGCCCACAAAGGTGCGTTGGTGCGGCCTGGCCGGGGAAGCGGGACCCCCCCCCCGGAAACCCTTTTCGTGCTACGTGGGACTCCGGAGGTTCGTAACCCAGGCAGGTGTTTCCCCCCCCCTGGCCCTTTTGGAAAACCACAACCCGCGACATCCCTGGGGTTCCATGATCGAGGGAAATCACCGGCGAACAGGGGGTGGGCTGGGGGGTTGGGGGTCGCAGACCCCCTCCAAAAAGGGCCCCGGGGGCTTTTACCTGATCGGGCTCGACCCCCCCCTCTCTTTTGGGGCCTTCTCCTTTCCCGGGTTCCCTCCCCTCTCTTTCCCCCCCCCCCCCCT
>JACEEZ010015307.1:5000-15000 GCA_016584305.1 Chionoecetes opilio
AAATTAAACGTGATATCCAACCATTTATTTGGAACTGGAGGAGGAGGAGGAGGAGGAGGAGGAGGAGGAGGAAGAGGAGGAGGAGGAAGAGGAGGAGGAAGAGGAGGAGGAGAGGAGGAGGAGGAAGAGGAGGAGGAAGAGGAGGAGGAAGAGGAGGAGGAGGAAGAGGGGATATAAGAATAAGCATCAGAATAACCACAATTGATGCTACAAAACAAATAATAGTCATGATAACACGAGGCTTTATAAGAGGCAACGGGAAGAGGTCAAAGGTCACGGCTCGTTCCATCATCATTAGCAACCATTAAGCGCCTGTTGACCCCTCCGCCACCACTACCACTACTACTACCACCACTACTGCCATTACTACTACTACTACTATTAACAATAACAATAATAATAATAATAATAATACCCCTATCACCACCATTCCTACTACTATGTATTACTATTTCTAATACCATCACCACTACCACTACCATCACTACTACTACTACTACCACTATTACTACTACTACCACCAGTCTGGGTAATTAAATGAACGGGGCGACAGAGGGCATGGTAGTAGTAGTAGTAGTAGTAGTAGTAGTAGTATAGTAGTAGTAGTAGTAGTAGTAGTAGTAGTAGTAGTAGTAGTTGTTGTAGTGGCAGTAGTAGTAGTGGTAGTAGTAGTAGTAGTTGTTGTAGTAGTAGTAGTAGTAGTAATAGTAGTAGTAGTAGTTGTTGTTGTTGTAGTGGCAGTAGTAGTAGTGGTAGTAGTAGTAGTAGTAGTAGTAGTAGTAGTAGTAGTAGTAGTAGTAGTGGTAGTATAGTAGTAGTAGTAGTAGTAGTAGTAGTAGTAGTAGTAGTAGTAGTAGTAGTAGTAGTAGTTGTTGTTGTTGTGGCAGTAGTAGAAGTAGTAGTAGTAGTAGTAGTAGTAGTAGTAGTAGTAGTAGTAGTAGTAGTAGTAGTAGTGTGTGATGGCATTAGTATTAGAAGTAGTAGTGGTGGTGATGGTGGTATTATTATTATTATTATTATTATTATTATTATTATTATTATTATTATTATTATTATTATTATTATTATTAGTAGTAGTAGTAGTAGTAGTAGTAGTAGTAGTAGTAGTAGTAGTAGTAGTAGTAGTAGCAGCAGCAGCAGCAGCAGTAGTAGTAGTAGTAGTAGTAGAGTAGTAGTAGTAGTAGTAGTAGTAGTAGTAGTAGTAGTAGTAGTAGTAGCAGCAGCAGCAGCAGCAGTAGTAGTAGTAGTAGTAGTAGTAGTAGTAGTAGTAGTAGTAGTAGTAGTGGCAGAGGCATGAGTCACAACCAAACAGTGTAGCCAGCCCCACCCGCCCCCCACCCTCGCTTATAAGCTTAATCAAGGCGAGATTAAGATTCATTGACTTATACTTTTTGATAACTCGAGACGCCGCACAGAAACATAAGCGCTGCCACACTACCCTGTTACAAGTCAGAGAAGTCACTGCTACCCTGTTACAAGTCACACTACCCTGTTACAAGCCACACTGCACTGTTACAAGCCACACTACACTGTTACAAGTCACACTACACTGTTACAAGCCACACTACCCTGTTACAAGCCACACTACACTGTTACAAGCCACACTATCCTGTTACAAGCCACACTACACTGCTACAAGCCATACTACACTGTTACAAGTCACACTACACTGTTACAAGCCACACTATCCTGTTACAAGCCACACTACACTGTTACAAGCCACACTATCCTGTTACAAGCCACACTACACTGTTACAAGCCACACTACCCTGTTACAAGCCACACTACACTGTTACAAGCCACACTACATTGTTACAAGCCACACTACACTGTTACAAGCCACACTACACTGTTACAAGCCACACTACACTGTTACAAGCCACACTACCCTGTTACAAGCCACACTACACTGTTACAAGCCACACTACACTGTTACAAGCCACACTACACTGTTACAAGCCATACTACCCTGTTACAAGCCACACTACACTGTTACAAGCCACACTACACTGTTACAAGCCACACTACACTGTTACAAGCCACACTACACTGTTACAAGCCACACTACACTGTTACAAAGCCACACTACACTGTTTACAAGCCACACTACACTGTTACAAGCCACACTACACTGTTTCAAGCCACACTACACTGTTACAAAGCCACACTACACTGTTACAAGCCACACTACACTGTTACAAGCCACACTACACTGTTACAAGCCACACTACACTGTTACAAGCCACACTACACTGTTACAAGCCACACTACACTGTTACAAGTCACACTACACTGTTACAAGCCACACTACACTGTTTCAAGCCACACTACACTGTTACAAGCCACACTACACTGTTTCAAGCCACACTACACTGTTACAAGCCACACTACACTGTTTACAGCCATACTACCCTGTTACAAGCCACACTACACTGTTACACGCCATATACCCTGTTACAAGCCACCACTACACTGTTACAAGCCACACTACACTGTTACAAGCCACACTACACTGTTACAAGCCACACTACACTGTTACAAGCCACACTACACTGTTACAAGCCACACTACACTGTTACAAGCCACACTACACTGTTACAAGCCACACTACCCTGTTACAAGCCACACTACCCTGTTACAAGCCACACTACACTGTTACAAGCCACACTACACTGTTACAAGCCACACTACACTGTTACAAGCCACACTACACTACGCCGCTAACCTCCTCGCCCTCCAACAGCGGGGCACACATAGGGGGGCGGGGCAGGGTATAGGACGGGGCTAAGGGGAGGTGGTAGCAGAGTGGTAAGCGTCACCGTGTGGCGTTCTCGAAGACCCGAGTTCGATCCCGAGTGAGACCCATAAATCCACTTAAAAATCTTCGCACACGTCGAGTGGCACTAAGAACACCCACATGCTGCCCATAACCCTTTTTTGCTTGGATTGGAGTGTATTGGAGGACACAGGGGGGCGGCATGAGCCTCTAATCACAGGCGTCACTATAACAATCCTGCCTGAGCCACCACGGGCGAGGGCCAACCATCACAGCCCTCAAGTGAACCTCCACGGCCTGCCATCCCACCCCTGGAGGTCACTGCCTACAGGCGCTATAGGCACAAATGTAAAAAAAAAAAAAAAAAATAAAGGGGCACAAAACATAGGAGGCAAGGCCAGGGGATAGGAGTATACAAAGGGGGGGAGGGGAGGGTATAGGACACATAGGGGGGCAGGGCACAGGATATATAGGGGGCAGGGCAGGGATAGGAGGAGGAAAGGAATCAGGGAAAAATGGATTACAAGGAAAAATAAAGACGACACGATGAATGGGAAATAACATGGAGTGAATGTGAAGAGAGAGAGGGAGAGAGAAGGAGAGAGAGGGGAGAGGATGAAAAGAGAGAGAGAGAGAGAGAGAGAGAGAGAATGAGACGAGAGAGAAGAGAGAGAGAGATGAGAGAGAAGGAGAGAGAGAGAAGTTTTATCACCCTCCACTCCCCCAAATAAGAGAATAATGATAATAAATAATGATAATGATGATAAAATAGTAAATAGGATGAAAAATCAGGACTAAAATAGATTCATACAAAAAACAAAGGAAGAGAGCGAGAGAGAGAGGGAGAGAGAGAGAGAGAGAGAGAGAGAGAGAGAGAGAGAGAGAGAGAGAGAGAGAGGGGCCTAATGTTTTGTCCATATGATGCTTAAAAATTGACTTTCTTATCGCGATGTAAAGTCCAGCGACCTTTTCGTTCCCTCGACAATTTTTCATTTTTTTAAAGTAATTCTACCACATTAATTCACTCTAATTATTCTCTCTCTCTCTCTCTCTCTCTCTCTCTCTCTCTCTCTCTCTCTCCCCTCTCTCTCTCTCTCCTCTCTCTTTTCTCTCTCTCTCTTCTCCCCCTCTCCCCCCCCGCTCGCTCCTCTCTCTCTCTCTCATCTCTCTCTCTCTCTCTCTCTCTCTTCTCTCTCTCTCTCTCTCTCTCTCTCTCTCTCTTACTATCATTATATTACTATGATTATCATTATTATTATTATTATTATTATTACGGCTGGTCTGTCTATAGGAATCTTTAAAAAAACGAAGAATTTTGAGGATTTTCTTATAATATCGTCTTTAAAACTAGTACTTAGCTATTTAATGAAGAGTATTTGGAGCTACTATAGGTGGGGTCTACATCGGAGCCTGCAGTCACGCTCCCCTAACGTGCGGTCTACAAAGATCCCGCCTGACCTGACCTGACCTGACTACCCCATAGCTTTAATGTTTCAGTTTAACAAGTCCACACCGAAACCCGACATGACCTGAGTAACGGGACCCTACTCAATCTTGGGAAAATAGGAATCAACGAAGTAATGCCTCTAGCCTCCTTTAAAATTTAAGCCGAGAACATCAGTCTGACACCCCCTCCTTTACAATGCTGTTGAAAAAAATTCTACAGAAGTGTCATCTGGGGACAGGGAAGAAACAGCGGTTAAGTTTTTACGTGAAAGCAATCTTCTGGACCACACCACAAGAAGCAGAGGCTTGTCATCGATGTGGTAGTGTTAGGCAAAAAAAAAGTGACAGGGGGGGGAATATCGGCCTGTGCTTAATAAATTACTTACTAAAGTTTAGTTTTTTCTTTTAATACCTACTGTATAATAAGGGCAAAAAAACAAAACCCAACAATGTAAGTTGCAGCCCCCCGAAGGTAAGAGGTGTAGAGTGTAAGCAGGGGAGTAAGAAAATAGACCGGGCCCCCTTTTAGGTAAAAGTCCCCGGTTTGGGCCGCACGCTAATTTGTGCAAATGTCCCCGGGAGGGCCCAGGCTATAGGCCAAAAAGTCCCAAGGGTAGACCGCCACGTTTTAAAATGCAAATGGGCACGGTTAGACCGCACGGGTTTTTAGTGTAAATTCCCGGGTTAGACCCACGCTTTTAGTGAAAAATTTTCCGGTAGACCACACCCATGTGGGAAATGGGCACGGTTTGAAACCCCAACGGTATAGTGCCCAAAAGTCCGGTTTGACCGCCCCGCTATAGTGCAAAATGTCCGGTAGACCGCACGTATAGTGCAAAATGTCACGGTTAGACCGCACGCTAAGTGCCCAAAAGTAAAGGGGAAGGGGCCGCACGCTATATTGCCCAAATGTCACGGGAGACGCCCGGTAAAAGTGCAAATGGCACGGGAGACCGGGACGCCTATAGTGCAAATGTCCGGTTAGACGCACGCTATAGTGAAAGTCACGGTTTGACCGGGCCCCTACAGGGCCCAAAAATAAAGGTAGGGCCGCAAAGCTATAGTGCAAAAATGTACGGGGGGAAAACCGCACGCTATAGTGAAAATTTTCCCCGGTTTGACCGCACGCTATAGTGCAAATGTCACAGGTTAGACCGCACGCTAAGTGCAAATGTCACGGAGACCGCACGTATTTGTGCAAATGCACGGTTTTGACCGCACGCTATAGTGCAAATTCAAAGGCCCGGGCCCCACGCTATAGTGCAAAATCCCCGGGAGGCCCCCAAGGATAGTGCAAAGTCCCCCTTTAAAACCCCCCCACGCATTTGGCAAAAGTCCCGGTAGGGCCGCACGCTATAATTTCAAAAAGGGCCCGGTTTGACCGCAGCTTTTATCCCCCCCAAGTCCGGGTTTTGACCGCACGCTATAGGCAAATGTTCCCCGGTTTTGACCGCCGCTTTTAGGAAAATGTCACGGTAGACCGACCAATATAGTGCAAATGAAAGGTAGACCGCCAAAGCTATAGTGCAAATGTCACGGTAGACCGCACGGTTTAGGGAAATTTTCCCGGAGGGACCGCACGCTATAGTGAAATTTTCCCGGGAGACCCCACGCTATAGTGCAAAAATTTACGGGTTTGCCCCCACGCTATAGTTGGGAAATGTTCCCGGGAGACCCAACGCTATAGTGCAAATGTCCCGGTAGACGGACGCTATAGTGCAAATTCACGGGAGAAAAAGCACGTTTTTAGTGCAAATTTCCGGTTTGGCCCCACGCCCATAGTGCAAATTTTCCCGGTTTTGGGCCCCACGTATAGGAAAAAGTTAAGGTTTGACCGCCCCGCTATAGTGCAAATTCCCCGGTTTTTTTAGAAACGCACGCTATAGTGCAAATGTCAAAGGGAGACCGCACGCTATAGTGCAAATGTCAAGGGTAGACCGCAGCTATAGGGGCAAATATCAAAGGGAGACCGCACGGATAGTGCCAAAAAGTCCGGTTTGACCGGCCCCGTAGAGGGCAAATATCAAGGTAGACCGCCCCGCATAGTTTCAAATGCCCGGGAAAACCGCCCCGCTATATGCCCAAAAAATTTAAGGTAGACCCACGCTATAGTTTTCAAAAGTCCGGGTTTGACCGCCACGCTAGAGTGCAAAATCAAGGGAGACCCGCACGCTATAGTGCAAAAAGTCCCGGTTTTGAACCCCACGCTATGTGCAAAATCAAGGTGACCGCACGCTATAGTTTCAAATGTCCGGTAGACCCCACCCCTTTGGTGAAAAAATCCCAAGGGGAGACCGCAAGTATAGTGCAAAAGTCCCGGTAGGGCCGCACGGTTTTAGTGCCCCAAAAATCAAGGTTTGACCCCAAAGCTATAGTGCAAATGTCCCGGTAGACCCCAAAGCTATAGTGCAAATATCAGGTGGGCCGCAGCTATAGTGCAAAAAGTCCCCGGTTGGAAACCCCACGTAGAGTGCAAATATAAAAGGGAGACCCGCCAAAAGCTTAAAACTCAAATGAAATCCCCCGGTTGGGCCGCACGCTATAGTGCAAAAAATTTAAGGTAGAAACCCCACGTATAGTGAAAAAGTCCCGGTAGACCGCCCTTTGAGTGCAAAATATCAAGGTAGACCCCCCAAAGCATAGTGCAAAAATCCCGGGAGACCCCCACGCTATAGTGCAAAAAAATCAAAGGGAGACCCCACGCTATAGTGCAAAAAGTTTCCGGGTTTGACCGCACGCTATAGTGCAAATATCAAGGTTTGACCCCACCCCCTATAGTGCAAAAAGTCCCGGTTTTACCGCCAAAGCTAAGTGCAAAAAAAACAAGGTTTGACCGAAAGCTTTTAGTGCAAATGTCCCGGGAGACCGGGACGCTATAGTTTCAAATATCAAGGTAGACCGCACGCTATAGTGCCCAAAAGTCCCCCTAAAACCCCACGCTATTTGTGCAAATGTCCCGGTAGACCGCACGCTTTTGTGCCCAAATGTCCCCGGTTTGACGCACGTATAGTAGCACGAGTAATTTCAGTGGGAGGAAATATTACGAAGAAAAATTCATCCCAAAAAAAATTTTTTTATTTTATTATTTTTATTATTATTAGTTTATTTAAACTTTGGTTTTTCCATGTGTACATAGCCCAAAATTTTTACACTTGGGAAAAATATTTATTGAAAATTTAAAGTATTTTTTTTACTTTTTTTTGGGGTTTTTTGTTTTGTGAGAGAGGGGGGAAGAGGAGAGTTTTAGAGAGAGAAAAAGGGGAGGGAGAAAAGGGGGGGGGGGGGGAAGGGGGGGAGAGAGGAGAGATGGGGGGGGGGGAGAGAGGGGAAGGGGAGTGGGGGGATTTTTAGGGGGAGGGAGAGGGGAAAGAGAGAAGAGGGGGAGAGGGGGAGGGGGGGAGGGGAGAAGGGGGGGAGGGGGAGCCCAGAGAGGGGGGAGGAAGAGAGGGGGGAGGAAAAGGAACGAGGGGGAGGGAAGGGGATAAGGGGTGAATTTTTTTTTGGGGTTTAAAAAAATTTTTTTTTAAAAAAAAAACAAGGGGTTTTTAAAATTTATTTGGGCCTCCCCTGGGAAAAGGGGGGGGTTTAAATTTCCCTTTTTTCCTCCCCCCTTTGGGTTTAAACTTTTATAAATAAAAAAAAAACAAAAAGGGGAGGCGAAAAAAAGGAAAAGAGGGAAGGGGGAGGGGGAGAGTATGCTTGGTTGGGGGGAAGGAAAGAAGGGGGGACGAAGGGGAGGGAGGGGGACCGAGGAAGGAACCGGGGGGGGAAGAGGGGGGAGAGAGGGGTGAAAAGAAAAAAGGAAAAAAAGGGGGAGAGGAGCGAGAGAGGGAAAAAGAGAGCGGAAAGGGGGAGGGGGGGAGGGGAGAGGGGGAAAGAGAAAAGGGGGGAGAGAGAGGGGGAGAGGTTTAGAGAGAGGGAAGGGGGGGGGACGAAAAGAGAGGGGGGAAGGGGGGGAATTTTTTTTGGGTAAAGGGGAGCTAAAAACATTCTTTCACAAATGTAAACCTTAATTACCTTTTTTATTTTTTAATTTTTAAGGGGTTTCTTATTTTAGTAAATTTTGGGGGGGGGTTTGTTTAAAAGGGGGGTTTTTTCCCCCCACTCCTCCCCCCCTTCTTTTCCCTTGGTTTTTCTTTCTCATAACATCAAAGAAAAAATAAGGGGAAGGGGGACCCTAAAAACTTAAAATTAGGGAAAAAGAAGAGAATGAAGGAGGAAAAAAGAAAAGAGAGAGGGGGGGGGAAGGGGGGAGGGGAAGGGGGAGAGGGACGGGGGGGAAGGGGGAAGGGGGAGAGGGGAGAGATTCGGGAAAAAGGGGAGAAGGAAGAGCTGGGGGGGATTTAGAAGAGAGGGGGAGGAAGAGAAGAGATGAGAGGGGGGAGAGAGGGGGAAAAAAAATAAAAACTACGGGGGAATATTTAAAGAAAAGAATTTTTTTTTCCTTTTTTTTTTTTTTTTCCCCTTTTCCGGGAAGGAAAAGGTTCAATGGGGAACAAAAGTAATTTACCCCAAAAAGGTTCCTTGGGGGCCCAAAGGGAAAAATTGAAGGGGGCGGGGGGGGGGGGGGGGGGGGGTGTCCTTGGGGGGATTAAACAAAAAAACAAAAATTTAAAAAAACCATATTTATAAAAAGACCAAAAAAATAAACCCCCCAGATCATTTTTTAAAGGGGGGCCCTAAAGTTTGAAACGGGGGGGGCCGGGGAGGATGGGCAGCGGGGGGGAGAAAACAGGAAATATCCCCCCGGAGGGATGGGGGGATTTAAAACCCTTAGAAAACAAGGGAAACAAAAATACAGGGAAAAGGGAGAGGGTTGGGAGAGGTGGGAGGGGGAGAGGGGGGTGTGGAGGGGAAAAACAAAAAGGTTCGGGGGAGGAAACCCCAATTTGGGGGAGAGGAAGTCAAAAGGGAAACAAAAAAGCGAAAGGTCAGAGGAAAAGGACCAAACAAAAAAAAACAAACCTTTGGCCGGAGGGGGGGAAGGGTGGGAGGCAGGGGCGGGGAAAACCGAAGCCAGAAGTAACCAATTTAAACAAAAAGCCAAAGGGGGGAAAAACCAGAAGGGGGGGAACCCGGGGAAACCAAGGGGAAAGAACCCAAAAGGCAAAGAGGAAGAACCAAGCCAGAAAGGGGGAAAGCAAGTAAAAGCAAGGAAAAAAAAGCCAGGGGGAAACCCAAAAGAAGGGGGGGGAAACTTAAAATAAAAGGGAAACCAAGGGGGGAGGGGGGGGCAAAAAGGGGGGGGCAACGAAAAACCAAGGCAAAAGGGCCGGAACCAAAAGAAGGAAACAGGTGACCAAAAACCGGGGGGAAAAAAAGAGGCAAAAACCGGGGGGGGCAAACAATTTTACCCCAAAAAACCAAGGAAAAAGGCCAGGAACCAAAAGGAAACAAAAGGGAAAATAAAAAGGCAATAGGAGGAAAAGAAGGGAAAGCAAGCAAGGGGGAAGACCAAAAAAAAAGGGGGGTTAAGAGAAGAAGCGGGGGGAAGGGGGAAACTGGGGGCCAAAGCCAAGGGGGAACAAGGGGGAAAAAAAAACCAAAAGGGGGAAGGAAGAATGGGGAAAAAAACCAATAAAGGCCCGGAGGGGTAAAAAATAAAACCAAGCCAGAAAGAACCAAAAATTTTTAAAACTCCAAGGGGGGAGGGGAAGGGGGGAAATAACACCAAAAAGGGGGAAGGGGGCAGAAAGCGGGTGGGGGGCCCCCCAAATTCCCCTGAAAAAACAAAAAGGGGGAGGGGAAAAATTTTATGGGGTTATGATAAGGACGACC
>JACEEZ010015307.1:20000-65000 GCA_016584305.1 Chionoecetes opilio
GTAGTAGTAGTAGTAGTAGTTAGTAGTAGTAGTAGTAGTGGTAGGTAGTAGTAGTAGTAGTAGTAGTGGTAGTAGTGAGTAGTAGTAGTAGTAGTAGAGTGTAGTAGATCAGTAGTAGGATATTAGTAGTAGTAGTAGTAGTAGTGTAGTAGTAGTCAGTGGTAGTAGTAGTAGTGTGGTAGTAGTAGTAGTAGTAGTAATAGTATGTAGTAGTAGTAGTATGTAGTGTAGTAGGTAGTAGTAGTAGATAGTAGTAGTAGTAGTAGTTCAGTAGTGTAGTAGTAGTATAGTAGTAGTGGTAGTAGTAGTAGTAGTAGTAGTAGTAGTAGTAGTAGTAGTATAGTAGTAGTAGTAGTATTGGTAGTAGTAGTAGTAGTAGTAGTAGTAGTAGTAGTAGTAGATAGGTGAGTAGTAGTAGTAGTAGTAGTCGGTAGTAGTAGTAGTAGTAGTAGTGTAGATAGTGGTAGTAGTAGTAGTATAGTGAGTAGTAGTAAGTAGTAGTAGTAGTAGTAGTAGTAGTAGTAGTAGTAGTAGTAGTAGTAGTAGGGTAGTAGTAGTAGTAGTAGTAATGGTAGTAGTAGTAGTAGTAGTGTAGTAGTAGTAGTGAGTGGTAGTAGTAGGGTAGTAGTAGTGTAGTAGTAGTAGTAGTAGTAGTAGTAGTAGTAGTAGTAGTAGTAGTAGTAGTAGTAGTAGTAGTAGTAGTAGTAGTAGTAACAATGCCTATCAAACCTTAATTGGTGTCAATTAACGCTAACATATAATTATTAAAGGAGACATCAATATTAATAAATACAGGAATTACAACGATTGAGGAAGAGGAGGAGTACATAGGAATACATAGGAATAACAGACACCAGGAGACCTATTGGCCCATAACGAGGGTATCTGCTGAACTACATACTACTAACTACAACTACATGTAAGAAAACAGTTGGAAAATGATACCATGTCCCTAAAGAAGATAGGAACATGGAAGTTTCGTAGTGAAGAATGATAGGATATGAAATATGCTAACTACAACTACCACTAACACTAAAAAATAATCGATACGGGGGATTATAATATGAATTCGCAGGGCACTATCAATACCCATTTACTTTACAGTGCGCGTCTAGTCTGTTTTTAAATGAAGTTATTGTGCTGGTTTCGACAACATTTGCTGGTAACTTGTTCCATCGATCAACAACTCTAAGGAGGAGGAGGAGAGATGACTTTCAGGTTATTTTTCTCTTCCTAATCTCTTCCTATTATTCGTAACGCGCAATGGAGAGAGAGAGAGAGAGAGAAGAGAAGACAGAGAGAGAGAGAGGAGAGAGAGAGAGAGGAGAGAGAGAGAGGAGAGAGAGAGAGAGAGAGAGAGAAGGAGGAGAGAGAGAGAGGAGAGGAGAGAGAGAGGACGAGAGAGAGAGAGAGAGAGAGAGAGAGAGAGAGAGAGAATATTAAATCTAACTTTTATATTATTAAAAGAGAAAAAATGTAGAGGTCCAAGAAGAGAGAGAGAGAGAGAAGAGAGAGAGAGAGAGAGAGAGGAGAGAGAGAGAGAAGGAGAGAGAGAGGAGAGAGACGAGAGAGAGAGGAGAGAGAGAGGAGGAGAGAGAGAGAGAGAGAGGAGAGGAGAGAGAGAGAGGAGCAGGAGAGAGAGAGAGAGTAGAGAGAGAATGATGAGAGACGAGAGAGAGAGAGAGAGAGAGAGATATAAGATAAGATTTCATCCTATCTAGACACTTTGCAAGTACCAACTACAAGGTACTTGAGACTATACAAAGCGCCGCCACGTCAGCACGAACTAGGCGGACTCGAAACCGCCTGACCGAATGCACAGGGACGCTGCACATTGCGAACTCACGTCTCTACCAACCTTGCCACCCTGACGGGCTGGGAGAGAGAGAGAGAGAGAGAGAGAGAGAGAGAGAGAGAGAGAGAGAGAGAGAGAGAGAGAGGATGGCGGCAGAGTAAAAAAAAGCATTTAAAGCTATCTAATAATAAATATCAATAATTTAACATCAGAAGTAAAAATAAAAAAATCCCTTTTTAACACAAACAAAAGGATAATTGACTTCTATTATCCAAGTATTTTTTTTATTCTATCTATTTTATATTTATTATTCTGTCTATTTATTTCATATTTATTCTATTTTATTCTAGCTCCGTAACATTTGCAGATATCCTCAGTAAGTTTCTTTAATGTAATGCTGTAATTATTATTTCCTTCATGACGTAAAAAGTCGCAAGGCTAATGATATATTTCCTGTTGCAGCGGCTGTGTTTAGAATGCTGTTATGTGACGTTTATTATTATATTTTCACAGCAAGGACGGTTAGTAGGGTACAACACACACACACACACAGAGCTGGGCAGTATTTAAATACATTTGTATTTAAATACGTATTTAAATACATTTGTGTATTTCCCCCCCAACTATCTGGCAACCCTGATGTTACAGTGAACCAGTGTTTCCACTGGCAATTTCCACTTGGAAATTTCCTTATTTTAAGGAAATTTAGGCCTGAGAAGGAAATTTCTAAGGAAACCCAAAATCTAATGAAATCCCAAGGAAATCCATTTTTTTCGGACATGTTAAAATTTGTGTGTATTTAAAATGTATTTACAAATGTATTTAAATACAATTGATGTATTTAGCATTTAGTATTTAAATACATTCGTCAAATGTATTTAGTATTTAGTATTTAAATACATTCAATGTATTTAGTGCCCAGCTCTGCACACACAAAGACACACACACACACACACACACACACGGAAATATTACAGCCATTATTGTCTTTTGTTGCGTATATAATTGCATAGTAATTACTACAATTACAATTACTGGTGAATTACAACACAAAAAAAACGTAAACGAATATATTATAATAACTATTCACAATTCAGTCTTTTTTTTACGAGGCGAAAATAGAAAGAGCAAAATTCTTGAAAAAAAAAGTCCTACACCTTCAGAATCTGGCGTGTAGAAACAAAGAAATAAAATATGAAGGGAAAAAAGAATATCAGGAAAAAAAGTTAATTACTCACTGTATCAAAATTGGAACCGCAAATAGAAAGAAGAGCAAAATTCTTGAAAAAAAAGGTTGTGTGTATTTGGTTGTTACAGGAACTACCTCGTTTAAATCTCGCGGCCTCTTGTAGCTTCCTTATTTTCTTATGCTCTTATGTATATCATTAAAATATGGCTTGATGTATTTTAATTATATTTCATTATGAGTCATGTATATAGTAAATTATTAATAAACACGTATAGCTTGTAATTTGCCTTTATGTATTATTGACTGGATAACAGTACAAGTAATGATAACAAGTACTACAGAGGAAATTATTAGTATTATACAAACCTAATGTACTACAAAGGCTACACCATTATCATTAACTAATTACCCACTACACATAAACTACAACAATACAACCAATTCACAATAATACAAATCATATCAGATACTAACTACAATTAGTAATAAAAGGCGACAGAAATGCTACACAAAATAATACAACTACAAAATGACAAGAATGTTTTTACTTCTACTCAAGTCTTAATACAAATCATAAAAAAAGTCTCTACAACAAGTAATAAAAGGCTACAGAAATACTACAACAAATAATACAACTACAAAACGACACACAAAAAATAAATCTACTGCTAACACAATAAAAGGCTTAAGTAAAAGGCTACAACAAATAACATCACTACAAAATGACACAAACGCAACAATAAAATCTACTTCTAATCAATATAAAAAAAAATTCTACTCAACACATACAAAAATCTACATCTACTCAACACACAAAAAAACAACTTCTACTCAACACAAGAAAACAAATCACTTCTACTCAACACACAAAAAAACAACTTCTACTCAACACACAATAAAACAACTTCTACTCAACACAAGAAAACAAATCACTTCTACTCAACACACAAAAAAACAACTTCTACTCAACACAAGAAAAAAAACTACTTCTACTCAATACAAAAAAAACTACTTCTACTCAACAAGAAAATCTACATCTACTACTCAACAAAACCAAAAAATCTACATCTACTTCTCAATCTTGTTATCATTCTCTTTAGCATTACACGGCAGCTTCCAATTGGCAACAAGGTGGATGACGTCAGCTCCAGACAAACCACAGCTCGGAAAGACTCGATGGCATTGTTCAGGGGAGCCGTTGAGCCTTGCCCCTTGCCCGATAAAAGCAGCGTATTGGTATTTGGCAAAGGGCTTGTTTATATCCGGCCAAACCACAGGGAAGGCGGGGAGAGGACTGAGGGAAGGGGTCGAAAGAGGGGAAAGGAGGGTTAAATGGGCTACAAATTATATTCTATGGATTAACCCTTTCACACCCAGATCTTTCCTTTGCTATATAAAATCGTCTGTTAGCCATAAAATTACGAAAAGTAACTAAATATACCAAATTAGCTAGTGGAAGGATACTAAACAGGTCATATCCATAGAATAGTGCTTATATTAACTGAAATAGTGTAATGGTAGCCAAATTACAATGGAAATTACGTTCTGGGCGTGAAGGAGTTAAACGAAGGAAACCAAATAAGATAAGAAATACTACAACAACAAATAATACAACTACAAAATGACACACACAAGAAATAAATCTACTTCTAACACAATAAAAGGCTAAATTAAACTACAAGAAATAACATCAGAAGGTGGCAAAAAAAAAAAAAAAAAAAAAAAAAAAAAATCGTAGTAGAAGGTGGAAAAATAGCAACCATTAATACGAGTGTTTACGTGAGACCTACCTGAGGAGGGCGAGGATGGATCGGTGGTCTGGGGTCTGTAGGGTCTCGGGCAGGCTGGCGGCGTGACACAGGGCGAGGGGCAGGCAGGAGGGCGCGTCAATGTCCCCCAACACCTGAGGAAGGCACAGATGAAGGGTGAAGGGAGGGGTTAAGGTAGATAATAGATATAATAGTAGATAAGGTAAGGTAAGGTAGATAATAATAGATATAATAGTAGATAAGAGGTAGAGATTAATTAAACTTAAGACCTCCCCCCTTAATCTTGGTAATGCAACTCTCTCTCTCTCTCTCTCTCTCTCTCTCTCTCTCTCTCTCTCTCTCTCTCTCTCTCTCTCTCTCTCTAAACTACCACCACCTCTCTCTCTTATCTCTATCTAACTGGTAATACAACTCTCTCTCTCTCTCTCTCTCTCTCTCTCTCTCTCTCTCTCTCTCTCTCTCTCTCTCTCTCTCTCTCTCTACCACCACTACCACCACAATCACCATACTCTAACCACCCCCACCACCACCACCAACCACCACACACCCTCTCTCTCTCTCTCTCTAAATCATACTGTCCTAATTTCTCTCTCTCTCTCTCTCTCTCTCTCTCTCTCTCTCTCTCTCTCTCTCTCTCTCTCTCTCTCTCTCTCTCTCTCTCTCTCTCTCAACTACCACCACCACCACCACCATCACCACACTCTAACCACCACCACCACCACCACGCACCTTAAACAACACCTCACGCACTAGCCCCTCCTCCTCCTCCTCCTGATCGTGTTAGTGCCCGGTGTCTTTCTCTCTCACACTCTCTCTCTCTCTCTCTCTCTCTCTCTCTCTCTCTCTCTCTCTCTAACTGGTAATGCTCTAACTCTCTCTCTCTCTAAAGCACCACCACGTACCTTAAACAGCACCTCACGCACTAGCCCCTCCTCCTCCTCCTCCTCCTGGTCGTGGTAGTGCCCGGTCTCTCTCTCTCTCTCTCTCTCTCTCTCTCTCTCTCTAACTGGTAATGCTCTAACTCTCTCTCTCTCTAAAGCACCACCACGTACCTTAAACAGCACCTCACGCACTAGCCCCTCCTCCTCCTCTTCCTGGTCGTGGTAATGCCCGGGATAGGACGCGTGCCTCCTCCGTCGCCCCAACGCCGCGGGGAGCATGGCGGCCAGGCCCCACAGCAGACTGGCGCCCTGTAGGATGATAGCGCCTCCCACGGTACCTGCGCCGCCTGGGGTCGTGATCGCTGTCTCGTTAAGGTAGTTGATGGTCATGGTGGTGGCTTTGTTGGAGTGGCTTCTGGGGTTGGCTTGTATTCTTTCTTTTTTCCTTCCTTTTTTGTCAAGTGGCTTCTTTAGTTGACTTATATTCTTCCTTATGTGACTTGTAATCTTTCTTCCTTACTTTTTTTGTCAAGTGGCTTCTTTAGTTGACTTATATTCTTCCTTAGTTGCCTTGTATTCTTCCTTCCTTCCTTCCTTGTTTCGTCTTATTCCTTGGTTGGCTTTTTTTATCCCTGTCTTCCTTCCTATTTTTAAACTTTCTTAATTAATGTGATGTCCTCAAGTTATGTATTAAGTCTTCCTTTCTTCCTCTTTTCTTCTCCTCTTCCTGCTTTCTTTACTGTCTGGAAAGGTTCATCAAAAATATTCATATATATATATATACCGTAGGCTACAATGGCTACATGCATATTTATTCTGAGTCCCCTTCCCTTCTTTGTTTCCTGTTATCATTCCTCCCTACCATATTCTCCCTTCTTTGACATGAAAAATTCTACTCTATTCTATTCTTAAGTATACTACTACTAACTCTCTGCTTCTATGACTTTGACATGGCAACATATAAAATAAAATACATAAAACATTAAAATAGGCCATTTCTTCCCAGGCATTACTTTATTTTCCTTCCATAAAATGTCCACCCATAACCTGACAACACATTACAGGAACAAAATAAAATGGTCACCAATCAAAGCCATTTCCATAAAAAAAAACATTAAATAAAATAACGATAAAAAAATTACCAAATGAAGTCACGAATATAAACCATTTCCATTAAAAAAACATCAGATAATTTTTTTTTAAATGAAGTCACCAAAAAAAGCCATTTGCACAAAAAAAACATGTCATAACTTTCTCAACCCAAGATATGACTACAGAAGAACATGTCCTTACCTGATATACCTTTACACAAGAACATAAGAAAATAAGGAAGCTACAAGAGGCTGCGAGACCTACACGTGGTAGTTCCTGTTACTTAACACTATTTACATCCACCTTTCTTCCCCATCCATGAATTTATCCAAACTCCTTTTAAAGATCCGCATTGACTCCGCACTGACCACCTGTCTACTGAGTCCATTCCAATAATTTATATCACCCTATTTGTGAACCAGTTTCTCCCTATTTCTTTTTTAAATCTACGCTTTTCCAGTTTGAATCCGTTACTTCTTGTTCTACCCTGGTTACTACCCGTTAGAACTTTTCCTACATCTCCTTTATTGTATCCCTTTAACCCCTTGAGACCCAGAACGTAATTTCCATTGCAATTTGGGTACCATTAAACAATTTTTCGGGAACGTAAGCAATATTTTATAGATATGACCTGTTTAGTATAATTATCGACTAACTAATTTGGTATATTCAGCTACTTTTCGTAATTTTATGGCTCAACAACTTACAATTTTTTATAGCAAAGGAAATATCTGGGTCTCAAGGGGTTAACCCCTTACAAACTTCTATCTCTCTGTCTGTCTGTCTTCAATACTGTCTATCTCTCTGTCTGCCTGTCTTCAATACTGTCTATCTCTCTGTCTGTCTGTCTTCAATACTGTCTATCTCTCTGTCTGCCTGTCTTCAATACTGTCTATCTCTCTGTCTGCCTGTCTTCAATACTGTCTATCTCTCTGTCTACCTGTCTTCAATACTGTCTATCTCTCTGTCTGTCTGTCTTCAATACTGTCTATCTCTCTGTCTGCCTGTCTTCAATACTGTCTATCTCTCTGTCTGCCTGTCTTCAATACTGTCTATCTCTCTGTCTGTCTGTCTTCAATACTGTCTATCTCTCTGTCTGCCTGTCTTCAATACCGTCTATCTCTCTGTCTGTCTGTCTTCAATACTGTCTATCTCTCTGTCTGCCTGTCTTCAATACTGTCTATCTCTCTGTCTGTCTGTCTTCAATACTGTCTATCTCTCTGTCTGTCTGTCTTCAATACTGTCTATCTCTCTGTCTGCCTGTCTTCAATACTGTCGATCTCTCTGTCTGCCTGTCTTCAATACTGTCTATCTCTCTGTCTGCCTGTCTTCAATACTGTCTATCTCTCTGTCTGCCTGTCTTCAATACTGTCTATCTCTCTGTCTGCCTGTCTTCAATACTGTCTATCTCTCTGTCTGCCTGTCTTCAATACTGTCTATCTCTCTGTCTGCCTGTCTTCAATACTGTCTATCTCTCTGTCTGCCTGTCTTCAATACTGTCTATCTCTCTGTCTGTCTGTCTTCAATACTGTCTATCTCTCTGTCTGCCTGTCTTCAATACTGTCTATCTCTCTGTCTGCCTGTCTTCAATACTGTCTATCTCTCTGTCTGCCTGTCTTCAATACTGTCTGTCTCCTGTTCCTTTTCAATACTGTCTATCTCTCTGTCTGCCTGTCTTCAATACTGTCTATCTCTCTGTCTGTCTGTCTTCAATACTGTATATCTCTCTGTCTGCCTGTCTTCAATACTGTCTATCTCTCTGTCTGCCTGTCTTCAATACTGTCTATCTCTCTGTCTGCCTGTCTTCAATACTGTCTATCTCTCTGTCTGCCTGTCTTCAATAGTGTCTATCTCTCTGTCTGTCTGTCTTCAATACTGTCTATCTCTCTGTCTGCCTGTCTTCAATACTGTCTATCTCTCTGTCTGCCTGTCTTCAATACTGTCGATCTCTCTGTCTGTCTGTCTTCAATACTGTCTATCTCTCTGTCTGCCTGTCTTCAATACTGTCTATCTCTCTGTCTGCCTGTCTTCAATACTGTCTATCTCTCTGTCTGCCTGTCTTCAATACTGTCTATCTCTCTGTCTGCCTGTCTTCAATACTGTCTATCTCTTTGTCTGTCTGTCTTCAATACTGTCTATCTCTCTGTCTGCCTGTCTTCAATACTGTCTATCTCTCTGTCTGCCTGTCTTCAATACTGTCTATCTCTCTGTCTGCCTGTCTTCAATACTGTCTATCTCTCTGTCTGTCTGTCTTCAATACTGTCTATCTCTCTGTCTGCCTGTCTTCAATACTGTCTATCTCTCTGTCTGCCTGTCTTCAATACTGTCTATCTCTCTGTCTGCCTGTCTTCAATACTGTCTATCTCTCTGTCTGCCTGTCTTCAATACTGTCTATCTCTCTGTCTGCCTGTCTTCAATACTGTCTATCTCTCTGTCTGCCTGTCTTCAATACCGTCTATCTCTCTGTCTGCCTGTCTTCAATACTGTCTATCTCTCTGTCTGTCTGTCTTCAATACTGTCTATCTCTCTGTCTGCCTGTCTTCAATACTGTCTATCTCTCTGTCTGCCTGTCTTCAATACTGTCGATCTCTCTGTCTGTCTGTCTTCAATACTGTCTATCTCTCTGTCTGCCTGTCTTCAATACTGTCTATCTCTCTGTCTGCCTGTCTTCAATACCGTCTATCTCTCTGTCTGCCTGTCTTCAATACTGTCTATCTCTCTGTCTGCCTGTCTTCAATACTGTCTATCTCTCTGTCTGCCTGTCTTCAATACTGTCTATCTCTCTGTCTGTCTGTCTTCAATACTGTCTATCTCTCTGTCTGCCTGTCTTCAATACTGTCTATCTCTCTGTCTGCCTGTCTTCAATACTGTCTATCTCTCTGTCTGTCTGTCTTCAATACTGTCTATCTCTCTGTCTGCCTGTCTTCAATACTGTCTATCTCTGTCTGTCTGTCTTCAATACTGTCTATCTCTCTGTCTGCCTGTCTTCAATACTGTCTATCTCTCTGTCTGTCTGTCTTCAATACCGTCTATCTCTCTGTCTGCCTGTCTTCAATACTGTCTATCTCTCTGTCTGCCTGTCTTCAATACTGTCTATCTCTCTGTCTGTCTGTCTGTCTTCAATACTGTCTATCTCTCTGTCTGTCTGTCTTCAATACTGTCTATCTCTCTGTCTGCCTGTCTTCAATACTGTCTATCTCTCTGTCTGCCTGTCTTCAATACTGTCTATCTCTCTGTCTGTCTGTCTTCAATACCGTCTATCTCTCTGTCTGCCTGTCTTCAATACTGTCTATCTCTCTGTCTGCCTGTCTTCAATACTGTCTATCTCTGTCTGCCTGTCTTCAATACTGTCTATCTCTCTGTCTGCCTGTCTTCAATACTGTCTATCTCTCTGTCTGCCTGTCTTCAATACTGTCTATCTCTCTGTCTGTCTGTCTTCAATACTGTCTATCTCTCTGTCTGCCTGTCTTCAATACTGTTTACCTGTGATACTTGGACAGCTAGATAGTTCCCCTTCCAAGCTTCAGCCCACACTGAGGATAAGGCACCGAGGTCTCCCTATATATAAGGCTTGACACAGGCATTGCTTGGTAACAGGTAATCACAAAACTACCTTCGTGATTACCCTCACTCCTTTCCCTCGACCCTTTCTCTCGAGCCTTTCTCTCATTATATATTTTCCCTTTCATAGGTGGAATGGAATCTCTCTTCTCGTCTGTCTGTCTGTCTGTCTGGTTGTCTGTCTATTTCATGTGTTGTTGACTCTCTCATGTCTGTCTGCTTGTCTGTCTGTCTGTCAGTGTCTAATTAGTTTGATTATCTGTCTGTCTGTCTTGTCTATATCATGTGTTGCTGACTGTCTCTTATGTCTGTCTGTCTCTTGATGTCTCTATCAGGGCTCTGTCTGTCTGTCTGTCTGTATCTCAGCAAGACATCATCATCATTCTGTTTGACGTCAGGTTTTCCCGTAATGTCTTATGAGGTTAGACAGTCGATGATACACTTCCAATTCTATTGTGCGCGTTCATCATTTAAATTTGCAGCATAGTTTTACGCCCCGGATGCTCTTCCTGACAGGCAACCCCAGTGTTTGGCTGAGGGCCTAGGTGGATTGCCTACCATGGCTAACGAGTCCCACCTGCCCGAAATAGCCTTTGTAATTCTGATATTTAAACTAAAAATAAGACAAAGAGAAAGAAACTGACTCCAGATTCGTGTTCAGCGTGCCCAAAAATACATGTGGACCTATTTTCATGCCAATCTGAAATGTCAACATTTTCTACTAAATATACAGGGGTACGCCTTGAACTTTTTGTCAAAAATCTGATATTTTTTTAACAACTTTGATGGTAGGCATTCTTCTCTAGGACTAGTAGTTACTTAGTAGAATGGCAAAAACTGTCCAGACAAATTTTCAGCGTCCAGAATCCAAAAGAACATTTCTGTTACAGCGACGTAATGGATTGTGTCCTGGCCATTGAAATAGCCATTGAAATAGCCATGAAATAGCCATGAAATAGCCATGAAATAGCCATGAAATAGGGTGACAGTAGGCTATTTTACGTCAATTAAGCACTGGGTTAGGACAAATAAGTGAATAATCACCATTTACCTGCATCAAAATAAGATCAGTCAATTATTTTAGGGAGAATATTACGATGCAAGGCTAATATGGGGGTAATGTATTACAGTCCCAGCTATGAATATCACCATCAATACTCTTGTTATCACAATTATGCTATATGCACCTTGATACTATGTCCCCTAATGGCCTATATTATATATTTTTTGTTTTGCTCTAGTACTAAGTTAACTCTTTGTCTTGTTGTTGTTGCTTTTTTTGTCTGTATGCCTCCGGGCGATAATAAAATTATTATTATTATTATTTTTATATATAAGGTTTTTCAAGGGTAAAACAAAAATATGTCTGTCTGTTTCTCCAGTATGTCTATCATCATATCTTTAATTGTTTCTGGTGTATGCCTGTCTGTCTGATATGTATGTATGTACGTCTGTCTGTCTGTCTGAATCCCCATCACACACACACACACACACACACACACACACATACACACTCTCACACACACACACAACACACATAGGATAATATGGGCCAAATTCTCCCATGGAATTATGACCACAGTAATGTTCTCAAATTGTACCATTGCTGAAAGAGAAAGTTGTCTCTCTCTCTCTCTCTCTCTCTCCTAATATAGACACACAGATATACATACATAGATAGGTAGATAGATATTTAGGTAACTACTCTAGCCATGTTATTTATACTTTTCAAAGGCATGACTCCTCTCTCTCTCTCTCTAGTATGCACATATATGTATATATATATATACACACATACACATAGATAGGTAGATAGATAGTTACTTAGGTAACTACTTTAGCCATGTTACTTATATCTACTCCACAAAATAATTAATCAACAAATCAATAAGTCAATATTAACTAATCTAATAATAGGAATCTAACTACAAGCCCATCTACAAATACAAGACTACAGTGAGAAAGACAGACAGAAAGAGAGAAAGACACCGTGAGAAAGACAGACAGAAAGAGAGAAAGACAGTGAGAAAGACACAGAAAGAGAGAAAGATAGACAGTGAGAAAGACACAGAAAGAGAGAAAGACAGACAGTGAGAAAGACAGACAGAAAGAGAGAAAGACAGTGAGAAAGACACAGAAAGAGAGAAAGATAGACAGTGAGAAAGACACAGAAAGAGAGAAAGACAGACAGTGAGAAAGACACAGAAAGAGAGAAAGACAGTGAGAAAGACACAGAAAGAGAGAAAGATAGACAGTGAGAAAGACACAGAAAGAGAGAAAGACAGACAGTGAGAAAGACACAGAAAGAGAGAAAGACAGACAGTGAGAAAGACACAGAAAGAGAGAAAGACAGTGAGAAAGACAGAGAAAGAGAGAAAGACAGACAGTGAGAAAGAGACAGAAAGAGAGAAAGACAGACAGTGAGAAAGACACAGAAAGAGAGAAAGACAGACAGTGAGAAAGACACAGAAAGAGAGAAAGACAGACAGTGAGAAAGACACAGAAAGAGAGAAAGACAGACAGTGAGAAAGAGACAGAAAGAGAGAAAGACAGACAGTGAGAAAGAGACAGAAAGAGAGAAAGACAGACAGTGAGAAAGAGACAGAAAGAGAGAAAGACAGAAAAAACAGGTGAGAAAGAGACAGAAAGAGAGAAAGACAGACAGTGAGAAAGACAGACAGAAAGAGAGAAGAGACAGTGAGAAAGAGACAGAAAGAGAGAAAGACACAGTGAGAAAGACAGACAGAAAGAGAGAAAGACAGACAGTGAGAAAGAGACAGAAAGAGAGAAAGACAGACAGTGAGAAAGAGACAGAAAGAGAGAAAGACAGACAGTGAGAAAGAGACAGAAAGAGAGAAAGACAGACAGTGAGAAAGAGACAGAAAGAGAGAAAGACAGACAGTGAGAAAGACAGACAGAAAGAGAGAAAGACAGTGAGAAAGAGACAGAAAGAGAGAAAGACACAGTGAGAAAGACAGACAGAAAGAGAGAAAGACAGACAGTGAGAAAGACAGACAGTGAGAAAGACAGACAGAAAGAGAGAAAGACAGACAGAGAGAAAGAGACAGAAGAGAGAAAGACAGACAGTGAGAAAAGACAGAAAGAGAGAAAGACGACAGTGAGAAAGACAGACAGAAAGAGAGAAAGACAGTGAGAAAGAGACAGAAAGAGAGAAAGACACAGTGAGAAAGACAGACAGAAAGAGAGAAAGACAGACAGTGAGAAAGACAGACAGAAAGAGAGAAAGACAGACAGTGAGAAAGACAGACAGTGAGAAAGACAGACAGAAAGAGAGAAAGACAGACAGTGAGAAAGACAGACAGAAAGAGAGAAAGCCTGAATCAAATAAAAAAAATACACCCATACAACTACTGTAAATACCCAATCAAACAAATAACGAAGAAAAAATAAAATAAAATGGACAGCAAACAAAAGAGAAGATAATAAGGAAAGTAATAATGATCAAGAATGATGATGATGATGATACAATAACAGAACAGATGATGATGATGATACAATAACAGAACAGATGATGGTGATGATACAATAACAGAACAGATCATGAAGGACAAATGAAAATAAAACGATTGATTACTAAAAACCGTATATACATTTATTTCACAATCTTGCTACACATTGCTGGACGGTCCTAAGAGAGGGCAGGGACACAGGGGCAGGGAATACAGGGGATACAGGGGCAGGGATAGGGAATACAGGGACACAGGGTTAGGGATAGGGGATAGAGGGACAGGGACAGAGGTTATAGGGGCAGGGTAGAGGATACAGGGTTAGGGAACAGGGGAACACAGTGGCAGGGGTAGAGGACACAGGAGTAGGGACAGGAGAACAGAGGAAACAGGGGCAGGGAGAGAGGGTACAGGGAAAGGCAGGGGCAGGGATAGAGTAAACAGGGGCAGGGACAGAGGGATATAGGGACAGGGGCAGGGGTTAAGGAACAGGGGACACAGGGCAGGGACAAATAAACAGGGGTAGCAAAACAAGGCTCATATTAACATCACCATAAACAGGCGACATTTCTCACACCCAGCACAGCATAAACCTTCGAGAGTAAATATTAATATTCTCCGATGATTATATGTATTTTCTATCGTCCTGCTGCCGCTATGTATATAAACGTCTATCTATGTATTCTTTACTTCATGTAACGTATATCTATCTGCCGCGATATGAAATGAGTAATACGGGAAAATGCATGGAAGCCTTTGATAAAAATAGGTTGGATTCATTATACACAAAAGTTACTACGGGAAGCAAGTTGTGTTTTTATTATTCTATCTCTTATATGTAATAATAATAAGGTTGCATCGGCTATATAGAGATGTATATAGGTTGTATCCCTTGTATATAGAGAAGAGAAGGCCATTGGCGTGCTTCAACACAGTTCCTAGGCAAAGCGAAGACACAGAGTAGAGTCGCCGGAAAGAAAATAAGCAACACTTTAAAGGTTGAATAAATATAAGGCGTGAATTGCGACATTACTGCAGCCGGGAGAGTGTGTGGAGTAAAAATAGAAGAAAAAGGAGTTTAAAAAGTTCATGAAAATTACCATAAAATAAGCTGTAATATTGTTCTCTGTCCGATACACAGATAATATTGTATGTTTTTCCAGCCTGCAGTTACACTCTAATGCCTGGTGCACGTGTACACACATACATACATACAGTAGACCCTCAATAAACCTAACCAATTGGGGGGAAGGAGCGACCGCAATATCCGATAGTTTGGTTTATAGAATGATCGATTGTCCGCCTCATAAACCTAACTCTGCTCGGTTTATGAGGCCCGTCGTTCGGTCATACGTGTTCAAACAAAGTTAACTGTATGTACAAGGTATTATTAGGTACTGTACATAGGCAGGCAAGTACACTGTAACACGTGGGATGAGAGGGCACACAAGTGACAAGACGAGAGAGTCCACACAGAATGAGGACGGAGTGTGAACCGAGACGCACGGGCCGGCCAACATGTTCGGTCGGCTCACCAATCGCCGCATAGACCCAACTGGAGTTCGGTATATCAGTGGCTTGTTCGAAGGCAACACGGCGTTCGGTTTATTCAAAATTTGGTTTAACGAGGTTTGGTTTATCGAGGGTTTACTGTACGCACAAGTGATGCCTTTGCTCTAGTCTTGTCATGAGTGTGCAGGTTGTATAGGCATAGAAGACAAGGCACTAACCAATCAGCACTGACCAATCAGCACTGACCAATCAGCGCTGACCAATCAGCACTGACCAATCAGCGCTGACCAATCAGCACTGACCAATCAGCGCTGACCAATCAGCACTGACCAATCAGCACTGACCAATCAGCGCTGACCAATCAGCACTGACCAATCAGCACTGACCAATCAGCACTGACCAATCAGCACTGACCAATCAGCACTGACCAATCAGCACTGACCAATCAGCACTCACCAATCAGCACTAACCAATCAGCACTAACCAATCAGCACTAACCAATCAGCACTAACTCAGCACCAATTCCAAACCATCGTCTCGATTATACCAACAAACTTCACATTAGTCTCTCGACCTCTCGTGGTCTCAATAAATCTTGCAGAAATAATGAACAAGTAATGATAATAACGACACAAAAATAATATGTAAATGAATATACGTTAAAATAAGTCAACATTCCCGTTAGCCGGAGAGTCCGTAAGAGTAAGAAGAATGTAGCGGAAAAAGAAAAATATAAAAATACGTAAAAAAAGTCGACATTTCTATCAGCAGGAGAGTCATTCAAGGGGAAAAAAATTACCGTATAAAAGAGAAAGATTAAAACAAGCCCCATTTGACGGCCTTTTCACCGCACCACAGGGTTGGAAATGGCCGTCTCGCACCCGGCCACATTCTCGGGCCAGTCGCAAACGTTCTGTCCGTGGTTGAACACCAGGTTGACGGGGCAGGGCATGTGGTGTTTGCGCTCCCCCTCACACATGAAGTAACGGGTGCAGTCCGCCTTGTCCTCGTGGTAGCTGATGTGGCCCTCAGACTCATCGCACGTGATGATGGAGGCTAAAAGATGAGGCAGGCTTAATGAGTGAGGTAGGCTATAAGAGTGAGGTAGGCTATAAGAATGAGGTAGGCTATAAGAGTGAGGTAGGCTATAAGAGTGAGGTAGGCTATAAGAGTGAGGTAGGCTATAAGAGTGAGGTAGGCTATAAGAGTGAGGTAGGCTATAAGAGTGAGGTAGGCTATAAGAGTGAGGTAGGCTATAAGAGTGAGGTAGGCTATAAGAGTGAGGTAGGCTATAAGAGTGAGGTAGGCTATAAGAGTGAGGTAGGCTATAAGAGTGAGGTAGGCTATAAGAGTGAGGTAGGCTATAAGAGTGAGGTAGGCTATAAGAGTGAGGTAGGCTATAAGAGTGAGGTAGGCTATAAGAGTGAGGTAGGCTATAAGAGTGAGGTAGGGGTGTCAGGGTAAGAGTGACTACAGAGATGATGAGGAAAGAAGAACAGAGTACCGTATTTTAAGGCTTATAAGACGCTGCATCTTGGAAGACGCACCCTGATTTTGGTAAGAAATTTCTAAGAAAAAAATATATAAATAAACTGATTTTCTACCGGTAGGCGGTAGTAAGATCTACCAATTTCCTCGGTAGGCGGTGGTCTGAAGTGTCTTTCTGTTGCTCTGTTCCCATGTTCTTTGGCGTATCGTACAACTTTTAGCTTGTATGCGATAGTATAAGTAAATTGTTTTCATTAATTTGCCATGGGTGATAATTTCCAGGACTTAAGAGCTTGTGATACGTGTGACAGCCTGGTGGTAAATGATACATCAACACTAGCAGACAATAGTTGATAGTATATATCACAGCGACTAGGACAGATTAGTTGATTTGAATGTCTTATGGTATTCAAAATACTTGTAACAGGTAAGTACTGAGGTACTGAGTACTGAGGAAGTACTACAACATTCCTCTTGGAAGACGCAGGAGTAGTTTTCAGGGTATTTATTAGGGGAAAAAGTGCCTCATAAGCCCTAAAATACGGCAATGAGAAAATAAATGACTAAAGATAAGGAAAAAAAAAAATAGATGGAATATAATTATGTAGAAGAATAAAATTTGAATAATGTTTTTTGAGATGAAACAAAGAATGACAAACAAAGAATGGCTAACAAAGAATGGCAAACAAAGAATGGCTAACAAAGAATGGCAAACAAAGAATGGAAACAAAGAAGACATAAAAAGGAAAAAATTTGATAAGATGTCTACAGAAAAATAAAACAGGAAACAGAAAAACAAATCAATCAAACATAAATAAATGCTAAGAAAAAAATTGACAACAAAAAATTTAACAGAGAAACACAAGGAGACATTGAGACACAAAATAAAATAATAACAGTACAACAAAATAGCATAGGATAAAAATAAAATAAAGCAGAGCAAGCATTTTTTTTTGTGTGTGATATAAAAAACTACAAAAAACAACAACAAGGAAAGCAAGAAAAGAAGAAAGGGGAAAGGAAAACTGTACCCTCTATGTGTGTCTGTCTGTCTGTAAGGGAAAACTGTAACCTCTATGTGTGTGTCTGTCTGTAAGGGAAAACTGTACCCTATGTATGTCTGTATGTCCTATAAGAGGCTTGGTGAAGGGACCGTATAGCCTCAGGTGCGCCAATTAAGGGAAAGTGCAGCCCAGGTAGAAGGTAAATAAAAGCTCAGACGAAGCGAGCGACCGGATGCGAATTATGAAAGGGAAACGTAGACCCAAGGGATTAAGGTAAGCGAAGGGAAACCATGTACTACCTGGTACTATGGGGGGGGGGGGGAGAGAGAGAGAGAGAGAGAGAGAGAGAGAGAGTTATGCATAGTAGTAGCAGAAAAAATATCTATAAACAGAATTAGAAGCCCAAAGAAATAGAAAAAGTTGAAAAAAACAGCTACAATACTTCTACTACTACCACCACCACTACTATTACTACTACTACTACTACTACTACTATTGCTACCACCACCACTACTATTGCTACTACTACTACTACTACTATTGCTACCACCACCACTACTATTGCTACTACTACTACTACTATTACTATCACCACCACTACTATTGCTACTACTACTACTACTACTACTACTATTGCTACCCACCACCACTACTATTGCTACTACTACTATACTACTACTATTGCTACCACCACCACTACTATGCTACTACTACTACTACTATTACTATCACCACCACTACTATTGCTACTACTACTACTACTACTACTACTATACTACCACCACCACTACTATTGCTACTACTACTACTACTACTACTACTATTACTACCACCACCACTACTATTGCTACTACTACTACTATTACTATCACCACCACTACTATTGCTACTACTACTACTACTACTACTACCACCACCACTACTATTGCTACTACTACTACTACTACTATTGCTACCACCACCACTACTATTGCTACTACTACTACTACTATTACTATCACCACCACTACTATTGCTACTACTACTACTACTACTACTATTGCTACCACCACCACTACTATTGCTACTACTACTACTACTACTACTACTATTGCTACCACCACCACTACTATTGCTACTACTACTACTACTATTACTATCACCACCACTACTATTGCTACTACTACTACTACTACTACTATTACTACCACCACCACTACTATTGCTACTACTACTACTACCACCACCACCACCACTACTACTACTATTACTACTACTACTACCACCACCACTACTATTACTACCACTACTACCACCACCACTACCACCACTACCACTACTACTACCACCACTACCACTACTACTACCACCACTACCACTACTACTACTACCACCACCACCACCACCACCACCACTACTACTACTACTACTACTACTACCACCACCAGCACCACTACTACCACCACCAATACTACTACCACCACTACCACCACCACTACCACTACTACTACTATTCAATATTTTTCATGCATATGGCCTTTTCCACCTAACACAGACCACCACCACCACCACCACCACCACTACAAACAACAACAACAACAATAATAATAAACAAATCTGAAAAATAAAATATCCGAATAATCTGCAAATCCGTAAATCATGTAATATACTTACGATCTTTCTTGGCACTGGAACCAAACAGAGTGCCGGTATTCTCGTAAGGGCCATCGTAAGACAGTGACACAGAGTAGTCAGCAAAGGTATCGGTCAGTGTGGACAGCAGAGGGTATTTCCCAGTGCCACAGTTACCTCTGAAGTCATCCATGTCAACACTCCAGATCATCACCCCGCCCAGTCCCTCATTTTTAAGCCAGTCACCCTGTGGAGAGATGACGGGTGGTTAGTTACCGGTGGGTGATAGAGAGGGATGACAGGGAGGGATGACAGGGAACAGGGAGGGATGACATAGAGGGAAAGAAGGATGACAGGGATGACACAGAAGGAGGGATGGTTACTTGTGTGTTAGGGATAGGGAGGAATGGTTACTTAATATGTGTGTTCTAGTCTTACAGTGGTACGAGGTTTTTGATCAGGGAGTGAAAAGGAGAATGATGGTGATGGTAGAGGAGAGGGAAGAAGACGATGGAAGAAGAGGAAGAAGAAAGAAGAAGGAAGAAAAAAATAGACATTATTAGAAAGACAAAAAAAATTGAAATAAATAAATAGTTAATTATATTATTATTAGAGGAATTTATGTTTTGCAGTAGGTGAAGAGAAGGAGGACGGTAGAGGAGAAGGGGGAGGGAAGAGCAGGAAGAAAGAAGAAGGAAGAAAGAAGAAGGAAGAAGTAAGAAGGAAAATATATAATAAGAAAATATAGTAGGAAAAAGGGAACCCCCAAAAAATAACAATAAAAATAAAGACGAAAAAATTAAAATAAAGTTCCGAGGCAAAGCAAGAGCCGTCATCAATAACAAGGCATATCAATAAAGTTAAGAGCAAAAAGAAGAACAGTCAAATAAAAAATAATATGATGGTAGAGGAGAGCGAAGAAGAGGATGGAAGAGGAGGAGGAAGAAGAAAGAAGGAAGAAAAATATAGACATAATTAGAAAAGAGACAAAAAAGTTCCGAGGCAAAAGTTAAAGTTCCGAGGCAAAGGTAAGCGCCGCCAAGGACAACAAGAATATGTCATCGTGGTCGCTGTGGTCACCTTGATGCCGAGTTATTAAGTTAATTATTAGACTTATCACTTAACTGTTTAAAAGTTCATTATTAGACTATCACTTAACTGTTTAAAAGTTAATTATTAGACTATCACTTAACTGTTTAAAAGTTAATTACTAGACTATCACTTAACTGTTTAAATCACTTTACTGTTTAAAAGTTAATTATTAGACTATCACTTAACTGTTTAAAAGTTAATTACTAGACTATCACTTAACTGTTTAAAAGTTAATTATTAGACTATCACTTAACTGTTTAAAAGTTAATTATTAGACTATCACTTAACTGTTTAAAAGTTAATTACTAGACTATCACTTAACTGTTTAAATGTTAATTATTAGACTATCACTTAACTGTTTAAAAGTTAATTATTAGACTATCACTTAACTGTTTAAAAGTTAATTATTAGACTATCACTTAACTGTTTAAAAGTTAATTATTAGACTATCACTTTACTGTTTAAAAGTTAATTATTAGACTATCACTTTACTGTTTAAAAGTTAATTATTAGACTATCACTTAACTGTTTAAAAGTTAATTATTAGACTATCACTTAACTGTTTAAAAGTTAATTATTAGACTATCACTTAACTGTTTAAAAGTTAATTATTAGACTATCACTTAACTGTTTAAAAGTTAATTACTAGACTATCACTTAACTGTTTAAAAGTTAATTATTAGACTATCACTTAACTGTTTAAAAGTTAATTATTAGACTATCACTTAACTGTTTAAAAGTTAATTACTAGACTATCACTTAACTGTTTAAATGTTAATTATTAGACTATCACTTAACTGTTTAAATGTTAATTATTAGACTATCACTTTACTGTTTAAATGTTAATTATTAGACTATCACTTAACTGTTTAAATGTTAATTATTAGACTATCACTTAACTGTTTAAATGTTAATTATTAGACTATCACTTAACTGTTTAAAAGTTAATTATTAGACTATCACTTTACTGTTTAAAAGTTAAGAGGAAAAAGAAGAACAGTCATAAAGGAAAAATACTACTAGAGCTATGAGACAAAGGCAAGAGCCGGCCACAACAACAACAATGTGTCGTCGTCGTCGCTGTATGGAAGAAGAAGGAAGAAGAAAAAAATATAATAAAAAAAATACAGGGAGGTCCCAAAGATACGAGCAGTTAGGTTCCACCTGGCATACTCGTAAAGCAAAATCTCGTATAACGAAACACATAACTAATGGTAAAATATAGGTTTGGTTCCAGGACCCCAACAATAAAAAAAATAAAAAAAGACATGTTTTTCAAGCTATCATAAAATTTGGTAATATTTAGTAGGGGTGCGAGAACCCCTTGAGGAATCCTATGATCCCTGGTGAATTCCTATGGTGCTATCACATGCGTGGGAGCTGACCAGACTTCTTCAGGAAGGCACATATTATACAGCCGATAACGGGGTGTTGTGTTGTGCAGGCGGCAGCCGATGACCGCCGCCAGCGGAGATCTCCTTGGTAATTATTTAGAAGGAAAGCGAGGACCCTTTGAGGAATCCTATGATCACTGGTGATATCCTATGGTGCTATCACAGGCGTAGGAGCTGACCGTCTTCTTCAGGAAGGCACAGGTGAGGCGGATGACGGCGGTTTTTGAGAGAGGCGGCGGACGGGGCAGGCCGCCGCCTCCTCCGCCAACGGTAGGTTTGGACAGGCTTAAACGTCTTATCACTCGTTATTATACAACTTAGTGATTATGGTGAGATGTTATATCCACGTGTCATTATCTAAATCAATGTAGCACCGTGTGTCACCTTAAATAAGGGTGATTTAAAGATGTTATGATGAGGTGACTGCTGGCCGAGCTGGCGGGGCAGAGAGTGACTGAGAAATACTTGCCGCGGAGCCGCCCCATATCACAAATATTCACCATTTTAACACACATACACACCTTCTACCACCAATACACTAGCAACACAGGCTCCTTATTTATATATCTTACTATCTGATACATTAAAACTACTTAAAACGCAAGCATTCAAAATAAAACGAGAATTAGTTTTAGATGACTGGGACAGAAGGCGGAGAGGCAGTCTGGCATGCCATTCTTCCCCGGAAATATGTATCGCTGGCTTGTTATTGGTAGAGAAGTTTTAAAAACTGTTTGTCATTGGCTGGTGACGGATGACGCCTTAGCCAGTCACAACCTTCCTACTCGTTTACGACCTATCGAGGGAGCTTTCAATCAGCTTTGTAGCTTCCGTCATTAGGGAAAGTGGTATCTAGGTAGTGAGAGAGCAGGTTGTTGCTGGCCATATTACCTCCGTTGCTGGCTTCTCGCCCAGGGTTGTGAATTTTTGTAGGCCACATTGTCGTACCGAGCCACCAGAATTATCATATTTTCAGATTGATTATCGTACAACCTTAGGTAAAATCTTATAGTCAGTAAATGACTTTATAATTTTAGTAAATAACTTGTAATTTACTTTAGTAAATAACTTGGTAATTTTACTCACCCCAGTTTGAATGTCGTAATATTGGATTTTCGATCTGGTATATTGAAAATAGACCCTAATTTACACATCTCGTATCATCGGATTCTCGTATATCGAATGCTCGTATAACGGGACCTCCCTGTATATAACAGTATAACGGGACCTCCCTGTATATAACAGTATAACGGGACTCCCTTAAAACATATAACATCCTGTATATAACAGTAAACGGACTCCTGTATAACAGTATAACGGGACCTCCTGATTATCATATACGGACCCTATATAAAGTGACGGACTCCCTGTATATACGTAAAAGGGAGCTAAAAAGATAAATAAAAAACGGTAGAGGCAAGGAAGAACCTATCAATAAGTAAAGGAGAAATTAAGAGGATGACAGAAGAAGAAGAAAAGGAAGGAAGGGAAACAAAGGAAGTGCCGTCAACATTAAGAGGAAAAAGAACAGTCATAAAGAAAAAATAATAATAAAGTTCCGAGGCAAAGGTAAGAGCCGTCAATAACAACAAGAATGTGTCGCTGTTGTCACCTTGATGCCGAGAGAGCGCTCGTCGTCGAAGCCCACCCACTGGTTCCCGTTGTAGGCGAAGGGCACCTGCTGCTCGTTGTCCCAGACCAGCGTGGTGTTGTCCTCGTACAGGAAGTCACACACCTGGACACAGGCGGGGGAGGGAGTGAGGCCAGGGCAGGGACACTTATTGGGAACACACAGACTAAAGACTAAATCTGTTCCCTCTCTTATGTATACATGTAAGACAACAACACATTGATAGATAGACGTGTATCAGGATAAAATATTAGTAATATTTAAAAAAGCTAAAAACGTGATTTAAAAAAAAAACCTTTCAATTGTGATTTTCAATTGTGAATTGGCTGAAATAGGGACTGAACACGAATCTGGAGTCAGTTGTCAGTTACAATGATTAAAGTCCCTATTTCAGCCAATTCACAATGACACGATACTTCCAAATATTCCTTAAAAATCACAAATTAGACAAAACTTACTACAAGACATAACAATATGATAGGCATTGCTAGATTAATCATTACTTCAATACAACGATCAGTATTAGTATTTTCAGTAGTAGTATTAGTATTATTATTAATCCCTATTCTAGCCACCCATGCGATTGTCAAAGTACTTATAAAAGCCCTGTCACTCACCTCATAGTAGGCCATGAATCCCTCCTCTTGTGTGTACCTCCCCGCCTGTCCTCCCCCCATCACCTCGGCGCCGATATCGAACATACTGGTGTTCTTAAGGGTAAAGGAGCGACCATACATAGGCATGCCCACCATCAGCTTCTGTCCCGGGGCCCCCTGCTTCTTCCACTCCTTCACACTGTAGTCCTGGGAACAGAACAGAAGAGAAATCAAAACCCCATCAAGAGATAAGAAGATGAGTTAAAAAGGAAGAGGAGAAGAAGGAAAAGGAGTTAAGAAGATAGATGACGAGGGAAGAAGGAAAAGGAGTTGTGGTTATGACCTGTTCATATTCACCGATGCTTCTATTTACAGGATCTCTCTCTCTCTCTCTCTCTCTCTCTCTCTCTCTCTCTCTCTCCGTTTCTTCTTTCTCACTTTTTTCTGCTATCTCTTGCTTAACTGTTCTACGATTTTTTTTTTCTCTCTCTCCACTCACCACAGTTCACTTCCTCTCTTAGGCTCTGCTCTCGATCTGCTACATCGTCTTTCGTCCCACCTCGGAATCCCACATGCCATGAATCTCATAATTTATTTCCGTATTACTGATCTCCTGGCACTCATACCTGCTACGATATTGTTATATTTTTGAAGGTCCCCTACGATCAGTGTTCTCAACTCTTTCGCCTCCACTCACACCATTGTTATAAAAATCATGGACCATCTCCTTTTTGACTTTCACGATTTTATGATACAGTCATTTTAAAGTAGGTCAAGGCTTTGTTATTAGATCCTATCCAAATATAAAGTAGTGGGTTTTTTAATAAATGACATCTATGAATCTAACATTTTGGTTTCATATTATATTTCAGTCATTCAAAAATCGTTGGAACTCTTGTGAACCACTAAAGTTTCTCAGACCTTTCAGAGCCACTCCCGATTGTGAAAACTCATGCATCTCCTTACTAGAGATTACTGAAAAAGGGCAGATTTATAGGTACGTATCAAGGTTTGGTATAAATATAGTATCATCTATAAATATAAAGAAGTGGGTTTTTTTTAAATAAATGAAATCATATGAGACTGCTAACATTTTGGTTTCATATATATTTCAGTTCATTTCCAAATATCGTGAACGTCCTGTGAACCACTAAAAAAGTTATCAGGACCACCCGTTGAGAACCACTGCCTCCACCTAGAGCACGTAGCCTTTCTTCTTTTCCCCTTTGACCTTTCCCTCTTGTAGCTTCCTTATTTTCCTATGTTCTAATATGACACACAGAGTAGCCAGCCCGCCTCCCTTCACCTACCCGGCAGCCAGCGCTTCGAAGGAGGCGGGAACAGCGGCAGACAGCAGGAGACGGGAGTGGCCGGTAGACGAGGCCTCCCCTTCGAAGGCCATACGGAGCTCCTTCAGGAAGTTGACGTAGTTGGCTTTGTCATCGACCCCTCGTGGGTACTGGGGAGGAGGAGGAGGGGGTTAGAGGCATGGAGGAGGAGGAGGAGGAGGAGGAGGGGGGGGGGAGGTGATGGTGATGAGAGCATGGAGGAAGAGGAGGAGGAGGAGGTGATGGTGAAGGCAGGGAGGAAGAAGGGGAGAAAGAAGGGGTGATGAGAGGCATGGAAAAGGAGGAGGAAGGGGTGGTGAGAGCATGTAGGAAGAGGAGGAGCAGGAAGGGATGATGGGAGGTATGAAGGGAAGAGGAGGAGGAGGAAGATGGGGTGATGAGAGGCATGGAGGAAGAAGGGGAGGAAGAAGAAGAGGTGATGAGAGGCAAGGAAGAAGAACTCACCTCCCAGTCAATGTCCAGGCCATCAAATTCATGTTTACGAAGGAATTCCAGCGAGTCGTAAACAAAGCCGTTCATTCTGTACTGGCTGGAGACAAGATCCTGGAAGGGCTTGGACCCGAACGCCCAGCCACCGAGGGCAAGCATCACCTGAAGAAGGGATAAGAACAGGGACATAAGTACAGTATACCCTATGTACTATATGCACTTTGGTACTATGTGCTCTAATGTACTCATGCCGTGTGCCTTTATTATGTATATTTTGCTCTAGTACTTAAGTTAACTCTGTTTTGTTGTCGTTGCATTTTTTGCCTGTATGCCTCCGGGTGATATTAAAATGATTATTATTACTATTATTACTATTATCATTTATTATTATTATTATTTTATTATTATTATTATTATTATTATTATTATTATTATTATTATTATTATTATTATTATTATTATTAGGCCAGGTACTGAGAGCCTACCAACGAAAAATTATATACTTGAATTACAGAAGAGATTGAAAATTATCTAAAGAGTATCAGCCTTCCCTATTAAGCAGTACATACAAGCGTTTTTAACCCTTCACGCCCAGAGCTTTCCTTTGCTATTAAAAATTGTATGTTGTCGAGCCATAAAATTACGAAAAATAACAATATACCAAATTAGTTAGTGGACAAGGATACTAAACAGGCCAGAGCTATAAAATATTGCTTATATTCACTATAAATCATCTAATGGTAGCCAAATTACAATGGAAATTACGCTCTGGGCCTCAAGGGGTTAAGGGGAACTAATTTGACTTTAAGTTTGGGGACAAGTATTTCTTAAGGGCGACTAATTTTACCTTTTAAGGAGTACATACAAGTATTTCTAAGGGTTACTAATGTTACCTTAAGTTTTGGGTTCTCTCCTTAAGCTTCATCAGTCTTGTATAGACTAATTTTACCTTTTAAGGAGTACATACAAGTATTTTTAAGGGCGACTAATTTTACCTGTTAAGGAGTAAGTTTCGGGTTCTTCTATTACCTTAAGTTTCGGGTTCTGTTACCTTAAGTTTAGGGTTCTGTTACCTTAAGTTTAGGGTTCTGTTACCTTAAGTTTAGGGTTCTGTTACCTTAAGTTTAGGGTTCTGTTACCTTAAGCTTAGGGTTCTGTTACCTTATGTTTAGGGTTCTGTTACCTTAAGTTTAGGGTTCTGTTACCTTAAGTTTCGGGTTCTGTTACCTTAAGTTTAGGGTTCTGTTACCTTAAGTTTCGGGTTCTTCTGTTACCTTAAGTTTAGGGTTCTTCTGTTACCTTAAGTTTCGGGTTCTTCTGTTACCTTAAGTTTAGGGTTCTTCTTAACTGTTACCTTAAGTTTCGGGTTCTTCTGTTACCTTAAGTTTAGGGTTCTTCTTAACTGTTACCTTAAGTTTAGGGTTCTTCTTAACCGTTACCTTAAGTTTAGGGTTCTTCTTAACTGTTACCTTAAGTTTAGGGTTCTTCTTAACTGTTACCTTAAGTTTAGGGTTCTTCTTAACTGTTACCTTAAGTTTAGGGTTCTTCTCCTTAAGCTTCATCAGCCTTGTATAAACTAATTTTACCTGTTAAGGAGTACAGTATATACTGTACAAGTATTTTTAAGGGCGACTAATTTTACCTTTTAAGGAGTAAGTTTAGGGTTCTATTACCTTAAGTTTAGGGTTCTTCTCCTTGAGCTTCATCAGCCTGGTATAGGTTCCCTCCTTGAAGCCGTCGCCGATGTCCGAGGGGTGTCCGGGGGCGAGGCGGTTGCTGTCCATCCCGGCGAACGCGTAGATGACGTGAGTGCAGAGGAACGGGTCAATGCTCTCCACCTCGAACCGTCCCGCGCCTGACCTCTTGACGGCCCAGGAGGTGAAGTAACACATGACCTTCGGGGCGTCCTCTGAGGAGGGGGGAGTGAGTGAGGGGGGGGAGATGGGGGAGTGGTGGGGAATGGGGGGAGTGAGTGAGTGATGGGTTGGGGGGGGAGGAGTGAGTGAGTGAGTGGTAGGGGGGGGAGGAGGAGTGAGTGAGTGGTAGGGGGGGGGGTGAGTGGAGGAGGGGCGAGTGAGTGAGTGGGGGGGGGGGGGGGGAAGGAGGAGTGAGTGGTAGGGGGGGGAGTGAGTGATGTGAGGTGGTAGGGGGGGGAGGAGTGAGTGAGTGGTAGGGGGGGGGGAGGAGTGAGTGAGTGAGGAATAGTATATAGTGAGTGAAAATTTTGAGTGAGTGGGGCTTAATTGAGGCTTAATTGAGGCGGTTATGACTGAGTGGGAATGGTAGAGGCTGGCGGGAGGGGAGGAGGAGTGAGTGAGTGAGTGGTAGGAGGAATGAGGAATGGTGAGGAATGGTAGGTACTCATAGGTAGCGAGTGAAACTTTTGAGTGGTAGGAGAGGCTTAACCCCTTGAGGCCCAGAACGTAATTTCCATTGTAATTTGGGTACCATTAGACAATTTTTTGTGAATATAAGCAATATTTCATAGATATGACCTGTTTAGTATCCTTGTCCACTAACTAATTTGGTATATTTAGTTACTTTTCGTAATTTTATGGCTAACAACTGACGATTTTATATAGCCAAGGAAAGATCTGGGCGTGAAGGGGTTAATAAGAGGATAAAAGAATTATACTCTACTAATTGAGAAGGTGGTTGGTGGATAATTTCTACAAGTGACTTGATAAAATGGAACGACCATCTAGTACCCTCCCGTGCCCTGCCACCCTCCATCACTCACTTGGCAGGTTTATGACGATGTCCTGTTTGGCAATGCTGCTTTTGTAGTCATTCACCAGTCCCCTGGGGTCGATGGAGATGGGTGGGGGCAGCGTGGCCACCGAGGTCTTGGTCACCGAGGCCCAGTCTACGTCCTTGCCTCCCCGGGGCCTCCCAAGCAACTCCTCTCTGCAACATAGGGGCATGGTTGATATTACAGGGACAGGGGACAAAGGGACAGGGACAGGGATAGGGAGAGAGGACACAGGGGCAGGGACACGGATGCTTTAACAATTTTGATTCTAGGCATTTTTCTCTAGGACTAATAGTTACTTATTTGAATGGCAAAAACTGTCCAGACCCATTTTCAGCGGCCAGAATCCAAAAAAACATTTCTGTTACAGCGACGTAATGGATCGTGTCCTGGCCATTGAAATAGCCATGAAATAGCATTAAGATTAAATCATTAAATATGATTGTGATTAAATACTATATATTGTGTGATGTGATTATAATTATGATTAAATAAGGACAAATAAGTGAATAATTACTATTTACCTGCATTAACATAAGATCAGTCATTTATTTTAGGGAGAATATTACGATGAACACAAACACACACACACACACACACACAACACTCACGTCATGATGCCGATGAGCGGGTACTTCACTCCCCCGCCGCACACTTCCCCGGTAAAGTCGTCCATGTCCACCGTCCACACCATGGCGCCTCCGAACCCGCCCTTCTTCAGCCACTTCATCTTGTTGCGGATGGCGCGCTCGTCGTCGAAGCCCACCCACAGCTTTCCCTTCACCATGTACGGGACCTGCATCTCCTCGTGCCACACATACTCCCCGCCTGTGCGCAGATGTTCACACACCTGCAAAACACATCAGAACATCAGAACATAAGGAAACAAACATAACATAAGAACATAAGGAAATAAGGAAGCCACAAGAGGCCGTGAGACCTACACATGGTAGTTCCTGAATGTTGTATACAGTACCCTCCAGAATTTCACGCTATCCGAGTTTCGCAATCCTCAAGTTTCGCGCCGAGTCCTAAATTCTTACCATCTTGACTTTTGCCCATTATCTCATTATCTCCCAAGTTTTGTGCTGCTTCGTACATGTTTTTTTTATTTATTTATTTTATTTATTTATTTTATTTTATTTTTAACATTTGTGCCTATAATGGGTGTGGCACATTGTATTAACAGGTTTTATCCAGTTCATTATTGCTGGGTCAGTTAGTTCAGTGAGAGGTCAGTTGGTCACTCACCTCATAGTAAGACATGAAGCCCTCCTCGCCCGTGTACTTCCCCGCCTCGCCGCCGCCGCTGGCCGGGGAGTTGACGCCATTGCGTGCAGGGTTGGCGAGGGTGAAGGTGCGGCCGTAGGTGGGCATGCCGATGATGAGCTTCTCCTTGGGGGCTCCCAGCTTGGCCCACCTGAGAGACACAGCAGAGGGTGAGGCGGGAGGCTAAGGGGAACCTACACTTTAACCCCTTGAGGCCCAGATCTTTCCTTTGCTATAAAAAAATGTATGTTGTCGATCCATAAAATTATGAAAAGTAACTGAATATACCAAATTAGTTAATCGACAAGGATACTTAAACAAGTATATCTATAAAATATTGCTTATCTTCACTAAAAATCGTCTGATGGTACCCAAAGTACAATGGAAATTACGCTCTGGGTCTCAAGGGGTTAAGGAACAGGCAAGGTCTTCATGGATTCAAGTGTTGCTCTTTAAAAACACATTTGTTAAGTACATATTATTTTCTTTGAGGTTGGAGGCGTGTAGTTCAATGGTTTCTTCCTTTTTCACTACATAACCTAACCACAACAACTGTACAGAGGGAAAACAAGTAGTGATGGTATCTAGTAATAGTAATGGTATGTGTATAGTTGTAGTAGTTAATGGTAATGGCATAGTTGTAGTAATGGTTCTTGCCTCACAAATTGGAGGCGTGTAGTTCAATGATTTCTTCCTTTTTCACTACAGAACCTAACTACATCAACTGTACATAGGGAAGAGATACGTCAGATAGTGATGGTATATAGTAATAGTAATGGTACATATGTGCATAGTATTAGTAATGGTATATAGTTATAGTAATGGTTCTTGACTCACAGGTTGGAGGCGATGGTCGACTGAGAGCTGCTTCCTCCACTCGCTTTCGCCCGAGGGGGGAAACACGGGCGCGTTGGTTACCCATCACTTTTCTCGTACCTTGACGAGGAGTCATGAAGCATGCAGATGAGGTCAGGTAACGGAGGACAGGGGGAGGGCATGAGTGAAGGGCATGGCAGGGAGAGGGCATGAGTGAAGGGCATGAGTAAAGGGCATGAGTAAAGGGCAGGGCAGGGAGGGGAAAATAAGATAGGGGGAGGAAATACAGATATTTTATTGACCATAATATACTTTCTATAATCATAATAATCACGATATAGGGTCCAACAAATTATGGTATCAATTATTGAGCCTATGTTTATGGTCAAACTGAATAATAAGCAAGTAGTTTATACATTAATTTGACATATATACAAAAATACACACACATAAGAAAATAATAGGGGGGGGGGGAAGGTAGCTACTCGAGAGTGAGGTTATTGAGAGTGTGATGCAGGGTAGCTACTTGAAGGAGAACACACAGCGAAGGATGCTGATATAGGAAAGAAAAATCAGGAAAATGGAGAGAAACAAAAGATGAACGAGATTTAGTGAGTAATGAGTAGTGTAACATGACCTGGGTACAGAGGGCCTAGATATTCTCATACAGAACTAAGGATTTGGTGTTGATCGTGATGGTGATGGTGATGCTGGTGGTGATTTTGATGGTAATAAATGGAAGTTAGGTTGGTATGGTTACAGTGCTGATAGGTTAATGGTGGTTGCATGATGTGTGTGTAAGTGTGTGATAGGGTAACGTACCTTGAGATGACGGGGATGTCATAGCCGCCCTTGATGTTGTCGGGACCCACGGGCACGGCGGCGGTGAGCTGCAGACGCGGCCGCGCCGTCTCCTTGCCCTCCGCCTCGAAGGCCTCGTAACACTCTGGGGGGAAGAGGGAGGGGGTCAAGTATTAGGTGACATGTGTAAGATTTTACATTACACCAACTTGTGTATTTGCCCTAATGATAAGATGCGGTCACAGGCTACCACAGGGTGACACTGACGGGTGGGTTACATAGCAGCCGATGTGTACAGTAATAAGATAGCGGCAGGGGTGTCCAGTCGGTTGTTCAGGTTATAGTTCATGGTATTATAATGTATACGTCGCTACGGGAGTAATACTAACAGGTAGGTAGTGTGACCCCAGGCAGCACACTCGACGCCACTGAGCACGTGTGTCGTGGTCGAGTGACAGCCCATGTGTCGAGTGTTCTTTAGTGTTATCACGGGCACACATTCTTCTAGGCCTCCACACGCATAGCACAGCCATGGTTCTGTTACGTCACAGCCAAGGTTCTGTTACGTCCCACTGGGCTTGGAGCGAGGCAATCCGTGGGTGGAGAAAATCCGAGAAATAACAAAGTAGAACGTAGGGTCTTGCTATCTTCTTGGTGTGGTTTAGGGCTGCGAGGATTTCTGTATGGATCCTATAACCTATGTCCCTGGCGATGTCCTATAGTGTCCTATGGTGTCCTATGGTGCTATCACAGGCGCAGCAGCTGACCTATATTCTTCAGGAGGGCACAGGGGAAGCAGAGGACAGCGTGTTGCCTTGTCTGGTGGCAGGTGCAAGGTGGTGACGTTTTGGCTGAGATGTCTGTAGCACGACACTATACGGTGGGCGTGGAGGCGTGAACACTGCAGCAGCAAGTGTTCAATAGTGTCCAGTACGTTCCTATAGCAGGGGCAGTGAGGGTAAGTAGCAGGGGCAGTAAGGGGACAAACGGCGGCAAGTGAGGGTGATTTCCTTATCTTATTTCCTTTCCTTATCACTTATTTCCTGATCTTACCCTAATTTCCCTCCCAGCACGCCACAAGTAATACACAATGACCTTACTGACCTTTGTTTCCAGGGTGTGGGTCATCCCGGCGGCGTGAAAACACTGGGATAGAACAATCGTCTTTCAAACTGGCGTGGTTTCAATAACTCACGTGTGGTTTGTTTACATTTTGTGGTCGCTCTGGGGACTGTGTCAAACCAGGGACGGTCGCTTTTATTTTTGCCTTTTATCCTTATTTTGACCCTCTAAACGTTGACTGACAGCTGTCGTGACTCGTGTGCTTGGGAATGCGTGTGACCTTGAGAGTGCGTGTGCGTGCGTGGTGGCTCATACACGCAATGTAGAAAATGGTTGCATCTTTAAAGGGTGACTGAAGATGTGGCAACTTTCCATTCATAAGAACATAAAAAAATAAGGTAGCTACAAGAGGCCGTGAGACTTACAAGTGGTAGTTCCTGTATTTCGTTACCTTTTGAGGAAGGAAGGGACAGGAAGAGGAGGTGAGGTGAAGGAAAGGGAAGAAGGGAGAGTAATGGAAGGAAGAGGAGGGTAAGTTAAATGTGTGAGAGAGAGAGAGAGAGAGAGAGAGAGAGAGAGAGAGAGAGAGAGAGAGAGAGAGAGAGAGAAATATACATGGTAGTAATAGTAACCATATAACTGTAAGGTAATGTGGAGGTGCTAATACATCTGTCAACAGCTAACAAGGAAAAAACGTACAGATCTCTCTCTCTCTCTCTCTCTCTCTCTCTCTCTCTCTCTCTCTCTCTCTCTCTCTCTCTCTCTCTCTCTCTCTCAAACACACACACAAGTACAGATTTCACTAACCTACATACAAGACCTTCACAAGGAGGAAATAGAAAAAAACGAACTAATTAAAATCACAAGCAATACAACTCAATTATCAGTCCACCCACAGACACACACACGCACACGCACATAACTTACCTTTCAATAGCAGGACAAAGTTAGCCTTATCAGTGTTGCCCTTAGGATACTCCCAATCGAGGTCGAGGCCGTCAAAGTTGTTGTCTCTCAGGAAGGGAATCGCACTGAAGATAAAGATTTGTCTCGTGTAGCGCGACGCGGCCATGTCTTTGAACTTCTTGGTACCGAAGGACCAGCCACCTGAGGAAAGGGACATTATAAGGACACTATAGGATATAGGACACTGTAGGATATAGGACATAGGCTTATAGGACACTGTAGGATATAGGACATAGGCTTATAGGACACTGTAGGATATAGGACATAGGCTTATAGGACATAGGCTTATAGGACACTGTAGGATATAGGACATAGGCTTATAGGACACTGTAGGATATAGGACATAGGCTTATAGGACACTGTTAGGAATATGAGGGAATAACAGTGATGGGAAATTGGGAATAAAGACTAGTTCACACTGGCCAAATAGCTGCACATTTTTGCCCCGGGGAGTAAAACCTGCTGATATTCCCCGGTTTTGGCCAGTGTGAACCACCCTTAACAGTGACAATTGGGAGGAATATAAGAGAGAGAGAGAGAGAGAGAGAGAGAGAGAGAGAGAGAGAGAGAGAGAGAGAGAGAGAGAGAGAGAGAGAGAGAGAGAGAGAGAGAGAGAGAGAGAGAGAGAGAGAGAGAGAGAGAGAGAGAGAGAGAGAGAGAGAGAGAGAGAGAGAGAGAGAGAGAGAGAGGAGAGAGAGAGAGAAAAAAAAAAAAGTGGGAGAGTGGGAAAGGATCGTTAAGGAACGAGGAAGTGAAGGAAGAGGGGAAGGGGATATTAGGACGCTGTTAGGAATATTAACATCACAAAGGACTGGCCAAGGGCACAACAAAAATGGGTAACACAAAGCCCGCTTAGTTGCCAGTCCCTATAAAGAAGACAGTAAGAGAATAAAATAAAAACAGAGGGGTGAGCCAATTTAGTTCGGGAGGTGTCTTGTTACTCTTCTTTTGAAAAGATTTAAGTCATAGGAAAGTGAAAAAATAGAAACAGGAAGAGAGTTCCAGAGTTTACCAGTGAAAGGGATGAAAGAGTAAAGATACTGATTAACTCTTGCATTAGGAAGATGGACAGAATAGGGATGAGAATGAGTAGAAAGTCTTGTGCAGCGAGGCCGCGGGAGTGGGGGAGGCATGCAGTTAGCAAGTTCAGAAGAGCAGTGAGCATGAAAATAACGGTAGAAGAAGCAAGAGAAGCAACATTGCGGCGGTGATTTAAGGATTGAAGACTTTAATTCAGAGTCTGAATTAAGTCAGAGGAGAGGAGTTGATGAGACGAAAAGCTTTTGACTCAACCCTGTTTAGGAGAGCTGTATGAGTGGATCCCCCCCAAACATGTGAGACATACTCCATACATGGGCGGATAAGGCCCCTGTAGAGAGCAAGCAATTGAGAGGGAGAAAAAAAAGGACGCAGACGCCACAGGACACCTAACTTCTTCGAAGCTGTTTTAGCAAGAGATGAGATGTGAGATTTCCAGTTCAGATTTTTAGTAAAGGATAGTCCTAGAATGTTCATTGTAGAAGAAGGAGACAGTTGAGTGTCATTGAAGAAAAGGGGATAGTTATCTGGTAGGTTTTATCGAGTAGATAGGTGAAGAAATTGGGTTTTTGAGGCATTGAACAAAACAAGGTTTGCTTTGCCCCAATCAGAAATTATAGAAAGATCAGCTGAAGTTTATGAGGACATGTGAGGAATATGAGGGAATAACAGAGACATTTGTGAGGTTCTAAAATAATATAAGACTCGTGAGAACCGTAAAAACTAAAAATGTGAGGTAGAAAGGGGTATGTATGTGGAAATTGTGGTTTTTAAGTAGAATAGATGTAGGTATGTGAAAATTGTGAAGTAAAAAAAAATTATAAACATATGAAGTAAAATATGGAGGAAGAAAAAGGTTATTTTGAGTAGCATTTTAGCACTGTGTTAAATTGTATCTGTGTTTCTTTAAGAGTATTTTATGAGATGCAAGTGTAATAGTGTCCAGAGAGAGAGAGAGAGAGAGAGAGAGAGAGAGAGAGAGAGAGAGAGAGAGAGAGAGAGGAGAGAGAGAAGAGAGAGAGAGAGAGAGAGAGAGGGGGGGGGGGCAAGCCAACACTGTAGGCTATTAAGTGTGCCACATACACACGCACAAACTCTCCACTCTTTCTCCGGATATTCAATCATAAACACCTTTTTTCTCACACTCTTTTTTTCCTTACTTTCCCTCTAAGAATGAAGAAAGTTTGATTCAATAGCAAGGTCGTGTGCGTATCAAGTATAGGCGTGTGTGCATTTACGAGGTCAGTGTGTGTGTGTGTGTGTGTGTGTGTGTGTGGTGTGTGTGGTGTGTGTGTGTGTGTGTGTGTGTGTGTTCTTTTGTCTGTGTGAAATTATATACCGATTGCCTGACATTGATGGGAAATAATAATAATAATAATAATAATAATTATTATTATTATTATTATTATCATTAGGAGAAGAAGGAGGAGGAGGAGGAGGAGGAGGAGCAGTAACCTTTCAGTACCTAAGGGTAATTTGTGGCCTAGATATTCTCATGCAGAAGTAAGGGGGCAGGAGGGTGGACCTATGTAAAATTATGATTGTGAAAATGTTTGAGTTTTTTAGAATGTTTTGCCAAGGGGGCGAGGACAACTTCCCTCCCTTGGCTGCGGGGTTGTACGGTCTGCGGGCGTCATGGCATTATCAGGGGGTGTCATGGCATTATCAGGGGGTGCCATGGCATTATCAGGGGGTGTCATGGCATTATCAGGGGGTGCCATGGCATTATCAGGGGGTGTCATGGCATTATCAGGGGGTGCCATGGCATTATCAGGGGGTGCCATGGGATTATCAGGGGGTGTCATGGCATTATCAGGGGGTGCCATGGCATTATCAGGGGGCCATGGCCATATCAGGGGCCATGGCATTATCAGGGGGTGTCATGGCATTATCAGGGGGTGCCATGGCATTATCAGGGGGTGTCATGGCATTATCAGGGGTGCCATGGCATTATTTTTGTCTGTATGCCTCCGGGTGATAATAAAACTATTATTATTATTATTATTATTATTATTATCAGGGGGTGCCATGGCAAGCTTAGGCAACGCACGTAATACTATATACTACTTGGTTGTAGCTACGGCGTGAGAAAGAGAGAGAGAGAGAGAGAGAGAGAGGAGAGAGAGAGAAGAGAGAGAGAGAAGAGAGAGAGAGAGAGAGAGAGAATGACCATTGAACTCTCTTGGAGAAAGCTTTCACTAACACACACACACACACACAACACACACACACACACACACACACACACACACACACACATATAACATACTCGTTTTAACACTTATGAGCTTATTAATCTCTCTCTCTCTCTCTTTCTAATTTTATTATCTACCTCCACATCACGTATTCCTGCACGCACGCACGCACGCATGCACACGCACACGCACACGACATACACATACACACATACACACACACACACACACACGTTGGCCCAACTTTCCACGTTACGCTCCAGAGAACAGTCATTGCCGAGCATCACAGACCCGGGGAATTAACTGACGGAGCCTTTATTACTGACGACTACTACTACTACTATACTACTACTACTACTATACTACTACTACTACTACTACTACTACTACTACTACTATACTACTACCACCACTAGCCTACCACTACCACTACTACCACTACTACTACTACTATTATTATTACTACTACTACCACTACACCACTACTACTACTACTACCAGTACTACTACTATTACTACTAATTCTAATACAACCACTACTACCACTACTACTATATACTACTACTACTACCATTTATACTCTTGCTATTGCAACTACTATACTACGGTTACTACTACAAATACATATACATACACTACTTCTAATATAACCATTACTACTACTATTACTACTATTTCTAATACAACCACTACTACTACTACTTCTAATACCACTACTACTACTACTACTTATGGATATTAATCCCTTCATAGATTAGGGGTTAACTTTTTTATATTTCCTATGTTTACAAATGTATTACATATTTTAGTTTTGTATATATATATACTTCATAGATCATTTTAATTTATATCAATTGATTTTAATGGTTAGCCTATTCATACATTTTGTTTTATTTGTACATGTATGAGATTTTTAATTTGATATCTTAAGGTGAAACACATAAAAATACATACCTGAAAATTTTATCATATAAGTATGTGCAAAGTATGCTGTTTGTATATAACAATAACATTTATTTTTTCTTATTGTATATCTCGTGCGTCTACTCTACGTACTATGTAAGTTTCTTACGAAAATAAAATGTACTACTACTACTACTACTACCACTACTACTACCACCACTATAACCACTACTACTCACCCAGAGCAAGTAGAACCTTCAGCTTGGGGTTTTGTATCTTCAGGCCATTGACTTGGTCGTAAAAGCCTGTCTTGCCGTCTTTAGTCATATCGTTCGCCTCAAAGGAAGACATTCTCCCTTTCTTCATCCAACCGAAAGCATAGATGATGTGGCTGCATAGGAAAGGGTCGATGTGCTCGGGCATAAACTTACCGATCTTGGTCCTGTACTGTGACCAATTGGTATAGTAACAGACCACCTGGCAGAGAGAAGGTATTCTATTCATTAAAACATAACATAAAAAAAAAAAACCATAAGCTAAAAAATAAATAAAAATGAAGTCACCAGGACCGGTATTACCAAAACTTAATCATAGCTATGACAGAAATGTATCATTACTCTTGAATATCATAAATTTTTATCATACGCCATTTATCATAAGTTTGGAATCTAGCACAATTTTCTATCATAGGCGTCTGCTAAATATAGCGTCATTGTGTCTTTAAAATGGTTATATAATCAGTAAATTCATCCTTTGACCACGTTTTATGGATTGATACTTCTTCCCTTATGTTTATAACGTGTTTAGGGCAGTGACACAGAGAGTAATGTAGTAATTCATTCCCGAAAATAAGGCATATAGATGTACGTTGAGCAGTATCTGTGTAAACACGGGACAGAGTTGCCAGATGGCGATGTTTTCTATCTAAAAGCTGTTTGTACAAAGTTGGTGAGGAACAATATGCCCTCACACGGTCTACTCGGTATTTCCTAATCAGCTGTGCATCACTCAGCTCAGTCAACACAGCCCTATGTGGGCGAATATTCCTTCACTGAGGCTGTTATTGTGTCTCGGCCCTGTTAACAGCTGGAAAGTTATCATAGTCGCGGGGCCGTTATCATAGTCGCGCTAGAACTCGGTGAACCCACTCTTAGCCTCCCGCGCGGTTTGTGATAGTCCCCCCACAATTTATGATATCCGCCAGCCAGTTGTGACTAAAATGGGCCATTTTGTCCAGCTATGATAAACGTTCTTAACTATGATCTCTTTGGTAATACCGGTCCAGAAAAGCCCATTTGCATAAAAAAAAAACATGTCATAACTTTCTCAACCCAAGATATGACTACAGAAGAACATGTCCTTACCTGATATACCTTTACATAAGAACATAAGAAAATGAGGAAGCTACAAGAGGCCGCGAGACCTACACGTGGTAGTTCCTGTTACTTAACACTACCTACATCCACCTTTCATCCTCATCCATGAATTTATCTAGCCTCCTTTTAAAGCTCCCTAACGACTCCGCACTAACTACCTGTCTACTGAGTCCATTCCAATAATTTACTACCCTATTTGTGAACCATTTTTTACCTATTTTTTTTTTTTTAATCTACGCTTTTCCAGCTTGAATCCGTTATTGTAATAGTGTGGTGGTGATGGTGATGGTGGTGGTGGTGATGGTGGTGATGGTGGTGGTGGTGGTGGTGGTGGTGATGGTGGTGGATAGGTGAGGAGATAGGAATAGGTGACAGGTTAACTAAAGAGATATTGAAACGAATTGGAAAGACAAGAAAAAGAGGAGATGAAGAAATAAGGAAAATGATATCTATAGTCAATTCTTTTTAACGAGGTGAAAATTCCTGCCCCCTTGCTGCTTACTGCCTGATATTTGATGCCAGGAGAAGGGATACTACGCTTCTTCTTAATTTCAGTTATATTTTATCATAGTTAACCATAGTATCAGGTAAACATAGGCATAACTTTAAGCATGAGACCTTAAAATAGAATGGATTTTTTGCCTTGTTAAAAAAAAAAGACTATAGTCAAGCTTTAAACACCAGATTATTACAAAACAAAACTAATATGAAAAAAACCACTGCTACCAATATGCAAAACTAAAAGCAAAAATACATGAACTTATAACCTGAAAACTGACTAAAAACGACAACAATACATAACCCTGGTGCCTCTGTGACCTCCTATGACCTCTGTTGACCCTGTTTATGACCTCACCTTGTAGCCGGTGTCGCCAGGTGAGGAACCCTTGCCATTATCATCACCGGTGATGTTTTTGTCACGCCCCCTCGACGATAGGGAGACGCGGGGCCGAATCTGAAGGAGAGAGAAAGAAGGAATGAGGGATGATTTAGGATGACAAGGAAGGAATGAAGGAAGTAGGGATGATAAGGAAGGAAGAAAGGAGGGATAATATAGAACAAATAATGATATACGTTATAATAATATAATGATGATGATAAATGATATAATGTTACCTACCGTCAACAACACTATAGTCGCCACTGCACTAATGTCGCCAGGCGCCATATATTACAAATTTTACCATCACTACAGACTTGTATGTGCCACTAAAGAGGCATGCACAGTAGTTTATATTATGTACCTGTCTTCAGTGGCACATACAAGTCTGTAGTGATGCTAAAACTCATAATATATGGCGCCTGGCGACATTAGTGCAGTGGCGACTATAGTGTTGTTGACGGTAGTAGTAGTAAATGAAGGTAACATCAATCCTAACATAGCCGCGTCACCCACCCTCACTCTATTCCTGGAGGTTCCCCCGCTCTGCCGCCGCCGCCCCACCGTGTTAGTAGAGTCTGAGGTGCCCGTCGCCAGCCGTCGCCGACCCACTACGTTCGCCGTCGCCGTGGTCTCGCTCTGTACGGAGGCTGACGTCGCCTGGCCCCGCGTCCGCACTCCCCCTCGGAACCGGGACCGTTTTCGCTCTGGCAATGAAAAGCGGGACATGGAAAGACGTGTTAATGCATTGCTGGGACACGTGTAACGACAGGAACTACCTCGTGTAGCTTCCTTATTTTCTTATGTTCTTATTTTCTTATGTAGTTATATGTATAATTGAGGTATACATAAATATGGGTAAATACATTGCTGGCACTCATGTAGTGATATGTATAATTGAGGTATACATAAATATGGGTAAATCCATTGCTGGGACTCATGTAGTGATGTGTATAAATGAGGTATTCATAAATATGGGTTTAATGCATTGTTTGAATAACATTGTTTCATAACATTGTTTGAATCAAATGACGTCAACAATTGAATAAAACGAAAATATAACGCGTGAAACACGTGAATTATCAATACAAGAAGGAAACATGTGTACAGGTGTTGAGGGAGGCAAAGACAGGTGTTCGGACAGATGTTGAATGTAGAAAGAAAAATAAATCAAATGCTGTGAAAAATACAAATATCTTTAGAGAAACAGGTGTTGAATGTATATATAGAAAGAGAAAAAAACAATGAAATGCAGTGAAAAATACAACAGTTTCACCTTCAGAGGAACAGATGTTAAATGTAAAAAGAAAAAACAGGAAAACAACAATATATTTAAATGCAATGAAAAATACTAGAATTACACGTCGTTGCATGTTGAGATGTTAGCTAGTAGTGTGTGTACCGAGCGGCCTTTTACCTGCCTCCCCCTGCCTGCCTCCCCCCTTACCTGCCTCCCCCCTTACCTAACCCCCCCCTTTCTACACCTTTCACTCAGCGTTGCCAAGGTAGTCACACCAGGAAGGGTTGTGTGTCCGTCCTTATCTGGCAACACTGACTCTCTCTCTTGCCCGACTACCTCTCTTGTGAATGGACGGTGTGTGTGTGTGTGTGTGTGTGTGTGTGTGTGTGTGTGTGTGTGTGTGTGTGTGTGTGTGTTTAGCTAATGGTATGTGTGCTTGAGAGTGAGAGAAAGGGATAGTGTGTATATTTTTTTTTTGTGTGTATAAATGTTTCTCTCTCTCTCTCTCTCTCTCTCTCTCTCTCTCTCTCTCTCTCTCTCTCTCTCTCTCTCTCTCTTTATCTATCTATCTATCTTAATAACACACAAAAACTAATAGAGCAGTATACTCGCGTTGCACATCAAAAAATTACCAACAAACTCAGTCTTGCAAAACAGACCTGACTCGCCAGAAAACCGTGACATTTAAAAATAGATCCAGAAAAACAGCTTGGCAATATAAATACACAAAGTCTGTAAAGCCAAGTCACCGGTCAAGCATTGTCACACACACTGCCGCTGACTTACTGCGGGGCGAACTATGAGACCCGAGAGCAAAGCCGAGAGAGAGAGAGAGACTTTAGTCCTTTAGCCTTGCCCGAGAGAACTAATTAAAGCTAATACCTATCACTATAAAATACCAATAAACAAATAATACCAAAATAAAATAAGTAAAGCTATACCTATTACTATAAAAATAACAAAATTCACCTCTATTTAATAAAAGCTCACGTAAAAAAGTACACACACTTCTAATACCACCACTACTACTAACAAAATTCGCCTCTATTTAAACACTGCTCAAGTATAAAAATAGTGTGGCATATCTACCTGTTTTTTTTATTTACATTGTATTGCTAATTGATTATCGTACAACGGTGGATTTTAAGATTATGGAAAAGATATGAAAGGTTGGATGTCGCACACTCCAGTAAAAAAAAAAAAAAAAAAAAAAAAAAAAAGATTGAAGGAACTCGCCTAAACTGTCTAACCGCACGCTTTTCCTCCTCCTCCTCCTCTTCCTCCTTCTCCTCCTCCTCCTCCTCCTCCTCCTCCTCAATTTTGCTATTCTTTTACCTCACACGTAGAAACTATAGTGGTAGAAAGTAGTCAAGGGCTGTTGCGGTCTGTTCTTCCTTTGTATTCCTTTGTATTCCTCCTCCTCCTCCTCCTCCTTTCACTTTCTATGACCGACTCCCAACACTCCTCCTCCTCCTCCTCCTCCTCCTCCTCCTCGGCTCGCGCTCCAACTATCTCCTCATAACATAATGCTATAAACACGAGAAATGTAATAATAATTTCTTTCCTTGCAGCTGTCTTAGGAAACAAAATGAGGCAATATATGATGGAAACATAATAACTATAACTACATAACTATACTAAAGTAACTATAACTCTATGCTCCAATAGTCACGTAGACGCAATATTCACATAGATTTGACGATATTTTCGCCGAGATTTGACGATATTTTCACCGAGATTTGACGATATTTTCGCCGAGATTTGACGATATTTTCACCGAGATTTGACGATATTTTCACCGAGATTTGATGATATTTTCACCGAGATTTGACGATATTTTCACCGAGATTTGACGATATTTTCACCGAGATTTGACGTGTGAACCAGAAAAAAATACCATTGTAAAGCCATGCTAATAAAAATATGATAAAATAATATATAAATAAATAATAATAATAAATAAAATACCCTGTTCCTTATAACACTTTGAACCTATCAGAGAAATTTCAAAGCGAGTAGAAGTAGTTATCCAAAGTTATAGTGTTTCCCAGTGTATATACTACTACTACTACTATTACTGCTGCTACTACTACTACTACTACTACTACTACTACTACTACTACTACTACCATTACTACTACTACTACTACTATTACTACTACTACTACAACTATAACTACTACTACTACTACAACTATAACTACTACTACTACTACTACAACTATAACTACTACTACTACTACTACTATATTCAGAAATCAAGGTGTTTAGTAAGATATTGTTGACTTTTACCTTTTCCCCCTCCCTTCCCTCTCCTCTTCCCTTCCTTCCTTCCCTCCCCTTTCTCTCCTTCTCCTTCCCCTTTCTCCCTTCCCTTCCCTCCTCTTCACCCTTCCCCCTTTTCCTTCCTTTCCCTTCCCTTTCCTCTCTCTCTCCTTCCCCTTCCCCCTCTCCTCCCTTCCCTTCCTTCTTTTTCTTCCCTTCTCTTCCCCTTCCCTCTCCCCTTCCCTCTCCCCTTCCCCTTTCCTTCCCTCTCCCCTTCCTTCCTTTCCTTCCCTACCCTTCCCTTCCCCTACTCCTTCCCTTCCCTTCCCTTCCCTTCCCCCTTACCTTGCGAGTCGGTGAGGGCAGCCAGCAGCACCAACCCCAGTAAAAGCAACCGTAGTCTCTGCAAGAGGGGAAAAAGGGGAGATAGGTTAGCTGTAGTAGTAGTAGTAGTAGTAGTGGTAGTGGTAGTGGTAGTGGTAGTAGTAGTAGTAGTAGTAGTGGTAGTAGTAGTAGTAGTATTAGTAGTAGTAGTAGTAGTGGTAGTAGTAGTAGTAGTGGTAGTAGTAGTGTAGTAGTGTAGTAGTGGTAGTAGTAGTAGTAGTAGTAGTGGTAGTAGTAGTGTAGTAGTAGTGTAGTAGTAGTGGTAGTAGTAGTGTAGTAGTAGTAGTAGTAGTAGTAGTAGTAGTAGTAGTAGTAGTAGTAGTAGTAGTAGTAGTAGTAGTAGTAGTAGTAGTAGTGGTAGTAGTAGTGGTAAAGAAAACACAAGAATATCATGGCAATTAGAGCAGAAAAGAAAGAAAGAAGGAGGAGGAGGAGGAGGAAAAGAAAAAACACGCAAGGAAACCAATGCAAAAAGAAGGAAGAGGAGAAGGGAAAAGAAGGAAATTCACACACACAAAACCCACACTAATAAATAAATAAAAATCTGGCAAAATACAAGTGATTAAGATATGAAGAGATCAAAATTAACATGCAAGGAAATAAAGTAAATAAAAAAAATCAAGAAATAAACAATTGAATACTAAAATGAGGAAAAAAAATATATTACAACAGCCTCGAAGGAAAAAATATAACATGCCAGGAAATAAAATAAATAAAAATCAAGGATATAATAAACGCAATAAGGAAAAAAAGAAAAAAAATCTAGAAATAAACAAGTGATTAAGCAATGAGGGGAAAACTAAAATTACAACAGCCTCGCCACCACCATCATCATCATCAGCACATTATTATTAACTCTATTATTACCTAGCGTTGCGGAAACCCAGGTGTGTGTGTGTGTGTGTGTGTGTGTGTGTGTGTGTGTGTGTGTGTTGTGTGTGTGTGTGTGTGTGTGTTGCATTATAGTCCCCCGGAGGTCACTGTTTACCCCGGGGGCTGGAAAGCGACGGAGACCTTCCCTCGGGGGACGGCCTCAGGGGAACACAGCCCCCCTGCCCCCCTTACCCCCCCAGCTCTTTCTTGGTCCCCTCTCCCTTCCCCTCTGTCTCTCCCCTCTTACGCTGCCTTGCTACACTTATTACTCCTCTCTCTCTCTCTCTCTCCTTCCCTCCACTCTCCTTCCCTCCACTCCCC
>JACEEZ010015307.1:70000-72500 GCA_016584305.1 Chionoecetes opilio
TGCTGTGGCGGGTTTGTTAGTCGCATAACCTGGAATGAGCAAGTGTAATGGAAATACCAGCTTATTCATACAGTGAGTCGCCTCGAGTGGCAAGACTGACTTTCAAGACATCTCTGCTCACTCTATGGAACGCCGATGAGAGCGTAATATGTAGAAACTCAAGGGTTACAGGGAGTTTCGTACACAAGTTGTTTCGTACCCAGGTATTATTAGCTGTTTCGTACACTGATTTTGAGTTTTTTCGTACATACCTGGTGTCATTTCGTAACTCTAGTAATCAAGTTCAACTCTGAGCTGAGTGTACGAAACGACTATGGTTTCATATAGACTACGAAACAAATTTTTGGTGTACGAGTCTATATAACTGGTGTACGAAAAAACTTGTGTACGAACTGACTGCACCCCAACTCAAGTATTATAACGCCCTCATTAACGATTTTGGGGAGGCGGTAGCAGAGTGGTTAGCGTCTCCGAGTGGCGTGCTCGGTGACCCAAGTTTGACCCCCGATGAGGGCAAATAGCCACTTAAGGCCTTTCTGCAACCGTCGAGTGGCCTAAGAACACCCACATGCTGCCCATAACTCTACCTTCGACGGCAAGGGCATCGGAGGACACAGGGGGGCGGCATGAGCTCTAATCACAGGCGTCACTATAACAATCCTGCCTGCGCCACCACGGGCCAACCAGCCAACCATCACATTAACACATGCCTCTCCATAATCGTAACACTCGAGAGAAGAGACAAGAATAAACAAAAGGCTTAAAATCCAAACACACACAACCAATATTAGGACACAGTAAGGAACACACACACACACACGCTCCAAGGCTTCCCCGCAACACTCTGCAACACTTGGAAGCAACGTTACTCACACACACACACACACACCGTTACATAATGCCAGAGAAGAGTGACCCCTGGGACGTTATGTAACAGAAGAATAACGCAAGATTAACAAGAATAACGCAAAATAATAATGCTAATGCCCCAAGCGAAAAGGAAAGTTTGCCATGACGCTGCCTGCATAGATAAGAAAAAATACGAAGCGATAAGGAGTAAGAGCTACCCAAGACAGTTCCCATAGATAACAAAAAAGACCCCAAAATAAGTACGTATAAGAGTTAGCCATGACAGTTCCTTAAGATAACAAGACTCGCCTTAAGATAACAAGACTCGCCTTAAGATAACAAGACTCGCCTTAAGATAACAAGACTCGCCTTAAGATAACAAGACTCGCCTTAAGATAACAAGACTCGCCTTAAGATAACAAGACTCGCCTTAAGATAACAAGACTCGAAAATTAAACAAAAACATACATAAACATTCAAGCACAATGTCGACTACAATGCTACAATGATTACTCTACTCAACACTACAATATATTATATTTTATATCCCTTGTTTTTTTTGTTTTTTTGCTTCCGTTAAAATGTAATAGATGTAAATAATGTTTAAAAAAACAACTCTACAATTCATAAACACTACCAATCTTACGAGAAAAAAACCGTAAATAGAAGTGCAAAAAAAAGAAGAAGTGAGTTGATTGAAGCATTCCTTACCCTCGAGCATACTTATAGTCTGTATACTCTGTGTCCTGCATGCACTTTGTACTATGTCCTCTAACAGTCTAATGTGTCTGTTGTATTTATATTTTGCTCTAGTCCTACTTAAGCTAGCTATGTCTCGTTGTTGGTGTGTTTTTGCCTGTATGCCTCCGGGTGATAATGAATTATTATTATTATTATTATTATTATTATTCATATTATTCCTGACAGTAATAAACAATAATAATAATAATAACTATAATCTATAGCCTGGCGGGGTTGTGCCTGCGGGTGGGTCCTGATAACGGGGTCGGGACGGGATAGCGGACCTGTGCCCTTGACTGACCCGTGGGAGAGGGGGGGGGGGGCAAATACTCTCACTTTCTTCTCTGCATCTCTCTCTCTCTTTCTCTCTCTCTCTCTTATTCCTCCTCCTCATTCCTCACATTTCCTCCGTCATTCCTATCAATATTATCATAACTTCTACTTTTACTACTACTACTACTACTACAACTACTATTACTACTACTACTACTACTACTATTACTACTATTACTACTACTACACCTACCACTACCACCACCACCACAACAACTACTACTACTACTACTACTACACACACACACACACACACACACTCCCCCCCACACACACACTTACAACACAATGCATCCAAAACACACACAAATCTCAACCTTTTCACCTAATACCACAAGGACCATTTTTCGATGCACCACAAAATTAAGTCTTTCAAATATCCATCTATATATTTTTTTCCCCGTGCATTGAGAACAAAAACGTGCTTGACCACAGAAGTATGTAAGGTCGCGAACCCAGCCCACTCGAGTAACAATTTTGAGTCTTAAAGGAAGTAAGGTCTGAAAGTGGAAGGTTTCTTATGTGGTTTACCTTGTGGGGAGAGAGAGAGAGAGAGAGAGAGAGAGAGAGAGAGAGA
>JACEEZ010015308.1:5000-12500 GCA_016584305.1 Chionoecetes opilio
CTTACCTGCCCAGGGATCATTTACTTACAAATATTTTCAACTCTGTATTTCTTCTGGCACATATCATAGGGTGGTCTAGAGCAAGACTGTTCACTATATTTAAGAAAGGCAATAAGCAGATTGAGAATTACAGAGGGATAATGTACACAGTATTGCTAAATTATACGATATGGTGTTGTGTTCGCGACTTGTCCTCTGGTTTAGACCAGTTTATAGAACAGGCCGGGGCACAAAAAGACTAGGGGATGTCTTGAACAGACTTGTTTGTCTACGCTTGTTGTGGGGATATGGCCAGGAGAAAGAAACTTTTACTCTTTTTGTAACATTTATAGACTTTAAGCAAGCATATGACAGAGTACCAAGACATGTATTATTCCGTGTGTTGAGGCGTTTAGGATGTGGCCTCAGTAATGATATCTGCTATGGATTGCCATGTATAGTTTAACAGAAAGTTGGATTGGAGCCGCTTTGGTAACTATCGCATTAGGGGTAAAACAAGCTCGCCAACGTCCTGCGTTTTGTTTGTAATTTTTGTTAATGATTTAATACGCCTCATTAAACAGGGCAGTGGTTATGATGGATTTCTGAAGTGGTTGTACGTTCTTGTCATGATGGATGATAACGGTACTATTAGCCACGTCACGGAGAAATATGTTGAGTAAATTATCAATATTACAGGAGTACTGTCTAGAGTACGGCATGATAGTGAATCAGTCTAAAAAAAAACAATTTTTGTGTTAAATAGCAGCCGTGACGGACGCTGACCCGTGGCAGTGAACGTTTTAAGTGTTCAACCTTGTAAGTCGTATGTTTATTTAGGGTCGCCGTTCACCTGCGATGGTCGACATCTTCCGCTGTTAAGTTACATGCCAAGTTAAAAATGCCACACGTACTAAAATTTGTTTCTTTTGTGAAGAAAATGATGATGTACCATTTATTGTAAAAAAACGTGTTTTTGACGCAGCATTAATGTCAACGACTTATGTATGGTGCTGAATCATGGTTTGGGGCAGATTAAAACCTATGACTAAACTGTTTAACTGGTGTTTAAAAAGCAATTGTTGGGTGTGCGAAGGTCAACTTGCAATGATATATGTTACGTGGAATCGGGTTACCCACCCCTAAAAGATATGGTAAGTTCTGTGCAACATAAGTTTTTCCATAAAATGTGGCAAGAGCGATCAACTTATTATGATGACCCACTGACGTTTGCAATGAGATATCTATGATATGGACACTGTCACCGATAGATTAATAAGGGAGTTTGTGGACAGTGAAGTCAAAGATTGTACTGTAGATATGCATGTGTAAGATCGAGAATTTCAGACAGTAATTCTACGAGAAGAGTGACATATAAAGAGATGAAACCCTACTTTGAATGTGCATATATTTACACTGATAGACACTTAGTTGATGAAAAGCATCTCCTGTCGTTTACACAGTTTAGGACAGGTGGGCATTGGCTAATATGTGAGACTGGAAGGTGGAATAGGAGAGGTCGCGGTCGCTTACCCTTGGATGAGCGACTGTGTGTATGTGGCCAAGTGCAGACTGAAAGACATGTGGTGGAACAGTGTACACTGACCCAACATGTCAGGGACATATACCAGTTCACTCTTATGGAACAGGTGTTTTCAAATGGATTTACCCTAGATGTGACCTGTAAAATAGTACACTGTATCTTGAGTGTGTATTACTGATGGCCAGTGCATATTCTATTCAATATTAATGGACTGCGATTATTGTGTAATAGTAATGATATAATAGTAATGATATTTTAATGCGGATAGCATTATATTGTAGTGTTAGTTACTAATTCGAGAGAACTGGAACCCAAAATACCAGGGGTCGCTGGCAGTTTTAACTCACTTTTTTTATAAGTTGGTCTACTGGAAAACAAAATATGGGCTTATTCCACTGCACTTTAAACACAAAAGTATAATATTAAGAACGATTTTCTTCTATATGTATATTGTATAGAAGCCTGATTCTGTAAAACATTGTATATAACCAAATAACCAGGGAGGTTATAGTTGAGGAGGCGAGGTAAATGCTACTCTATGATATTATATAGTCAATAACGTATGTTTAGAAGTTATCTATACCTAGGCAGTCATATTTTCCTGTTATTATTGTGTATCAATCAGATAGAAAGCCTGGAAGTGCAATGAGTCGACGCGTGAAGTCGTAATGTTTTGATTCAATCTCCCCGCCACAATCTCCCCGCCCACCACTCCCCGCCGCGGCACGTCGCCTCCACAATTATAACCTACATTGTCGCAGCAACAAGCCGATTTCGGCATTCTTTATTCTTCGTTTTTCCAAGGCATTGCTTATTGTATTTTGACAAGCGTTTGCCAGACGCAGCAGTACTGTCTTAGAAAACAGTGTGAACATCGCCCAAATTTTACATGCCACAATATACATGTAAAAAATATATTAAGCTTTGCTACTCGAGGCGAGTAATTTGCATTAAATTGCTATTATAGAACGTTCCATCGTAATGCATGTCATCCATATATTAGTAGAACAACAGAAGAACTATATTTTTTGGTATTCAGATGCGGTGCATCAATGTTTATCGCGAAATTAATTTATGAAAAATATTAGTCGCGGAGCCAAAACACAGTAGACCAACCTTTGAGTTAAAACTGCCAGCGACCACTGGCATTTCTCGAGTTTCAGATCATTGGAATTGCCAGCGTTGAGTTAATTTTACTTTTTGGACTACAGCTATAAAACTGTATATGTATAAGTATGTATATGTGTATTATGTTCTGCTGTGGTCAATAAAACTATCTATCTATCTATCTGTGTGTGTGTGTGTGTGTGTGTGTGTGTGTGTGTGTGTGTGGTGTGTGTGTGTGTGTGTGTGTGTTTTGTGTGTGTGGTGTGTGTGTGTGTGTGTGTGTGGTGTGTGTGTGTGTGTGTGTGTGTGGTGTGTGTGGTGTGTGGTGCGTGCGTGCGTGCGTGCGTGCGTGCGTGCGTGCGTGCGTGCGTGCGTGCGTGCGTGCGTGTGCGTGCGTGCGTGCGTGCGTGCGTGCGTGCGTGCGTGCGTGCGTGCGTGTGTGTGTGTGTGTGTGTGTTTGTGTGTACAAATTATAGTAATGGTGACAATAATTATTATTTTAACAATAAAGAAGAGTAAAAAGAAAAATATTGTTATTATTATCATTATCATTGTTATTCTTACCATTATCATTATTCTTATATTTACCATTTACAAAACACAAAACTGATTAAAATATACAAACAATGAGCAGATTCCTTTAATTTTTCTTGACCAAATATTTCATATTACTGAACACACACACACACACACACACACACACACACACACACACACACACACACACACACACACACACACACACACATAAAAAAAGCAATAAAACAAAAGTAATAGTCTAGTGGCGACCCTCACCCCCGTGTGACCTGCGTCTGGCTGGGGTCACCTTCCTGGCGCTACTCACTGCAGGATCATAGAGATTCACTGATGCTAATAAGATGTTAAGGATTAGATTTGCCGAAAAAGGGGTTGAGGCCATTTTCATTTGTGGTAATTTTTCCCTCTAAGTCCTCAACCCCTCCCCAACCCCGCCATCCCCCTCTCCTTGATCAGTTGCGCGTGATGACCAATTACCTGCAGTGGCGGGAAGACGGGTGCGCGGGTGGCCAAGACAGATTATAAAACAGGTTGAGAGGAGAAGTCGAGGGGCACCGGGGGATCAGAGGCGAGTCTTGCCAAACACGGTGACTTAACATAACATAACCTAAATACTTCAACTAAACCATATCTTCCCAAACCTAAATTTCATGCATGGAACCTTACTTTTTAAAATCTATCATAACATACCACATTACCACAACCTCGCCTAAACTTATGCTCATTTCAAACTAGCCCAATCTATAGCCTTTAAGAGGGCTAGACTTATTGTAGGACTTAGCAAGGTGATGAGGAAAAGCGACTCGCCACCGCCGCCTGATGATCATGATAGTGCATGAACTAATATAATCATGCTATTTCAAGAAAAAGAAGAAGAAACAGAAGAAGAAGAGAAACAGAAGGAGAAAATGAAGAAGTATAAGAAATAGAAGAAGTATAGAAGAAGAGGAAACAGAAGAAGAAGAAGAAGAAGAAGTATAAGAAGTACAAGAAGAAAAAGAAGTAGAAATAAAAGAAGAAGAAAAAGAAGAAGAAGACTAAAGTAAAGTGATGATGATGATGATTATGACAAAGAGGAAATATCTTAAACCATGACAACACTGCGGATAAATATGATTTCGAAACAGTAATCTTTCGAAACGTGGTCTAGTTAAGGAGGGGAATTCTGTTGATGTGTAAACGTACTATAAAATCATCAGAGAAAGCATGCGTGGATGAAGAAAAAAAAACGTCGTCAAAAGAAAGTCCGTTAAGAAAAAAATAATTAATGAAAACCCGTATGGAAAATTACAAAAATATATAACCAAAAATAGTCCATATTGATAAAAGTTTTATAGCAGAAGAAAAAAACGTGACAATAACATGTTACGACAAGAACACCTCCACGAGTACCTGTGTGGCGGCCTCTTAGCACATCGGAACATTTTTTTTTTTACGTTGGAGCCTATAGTGCCTGTAGGCTTATATCTTCCTTCCTTAGGCTTTGTACAGAAGGGGAACTGACTTTGAACAGAGGGAAGAACTGGCCCTTGAAGCACACGAAGGAGAAGAAGCAGAAACGAACAAATGAATAACCTAGCAGTCTGGGATTCTCGTATTCTCAAGGCAAGCAGTCGAAGCGCGCACATACACACACACACCCACACCCACCCACACACACACTCATGGACCTCGTTACAATGAAGCACCACCACCGGCCCTTCCGAGGTCTAGACGTGCCTTCAACACCGGGAGAAACGCGGTGAAGTCAAATGATGAACAGCGACCTGCTTGACAAATCAGAATGGGTCGAAACGAGTCACCAGGGAGCAGGCCGTGTGTGGAGCAGGCCGTGTGGAGAGCAGGCTGGGTGGAGGGAGGAGAGAGGCGTGGAGGGCTGCAACAATAAAAAGAAAGGGCGTGACCAACAAAGCGATGGGAACGACTTGAGCCTAACCTCATAATAGGCCTAGTTCACCCAGCCTCCTCCTCCTCCTCCTCCTCCTCAAGGTCCTGCTCCGTCCTCCCGCCAGCATATTCCCCAACTCTATTCGAGTATCCCGATCTGTCGATAAGGCAGAGACCAGGGTATTTTATTAGATATCTCCAAAAGACCCTGGCAGAGACCACACACACCACACACACCCCATCACCCTGCTCGGGGAGAACAGTAACTGCCCACTTTTGTCTGTAAAAAGTCCCGAGCATGGATTGGGGCTCGAACTCGGCACCACAGATTTGCACGCAGCGTTGTTATCTAATAAACCAGTGTGTGTGTGGTGTGTGTGTGTGTGGTTCATTCCTCCTCGCTCTACACACACGCGCATGAACACTATCATCAGACCAGCAGTACGGCTAATCACCACTCCGAGATAACAACACCCCCGCGGTACTACTATAAACTACTACTACTACTTTATACTCGCCACACAATAGAATCCTTCCACTCCCCCCACGGGAAAGAAAATTAACGATTAATCACGACCTCAGATTACTACTTCGACTACTTCGACCTACGAATTATAATTTTAAAAAAGTTAACAAAAAAGTTCATCGCGATGCAAATCCAGTGGAGTTAATGGCATAATAAGTGGCTGTACCTGATGTGCGACCAGCTACCCTATGCAGCCAGTGGGTCAGTGTGTGTCTGTTCTTAATTAGCAGTAGCAAGAACAGCAGCAACAGCATTGGGGCGCCAGGGCTTACCGAGGGGCGCCAGGGCTTACCGAGGGGCACCAGGGTGGCTCAAATTATGTTCTCCACTTTTTTTTTCCTTCCTTCCTTTGTACCCATTTCCTTCTTTATGTTCCGGACTCTCCTCATGCCCTTACTTTCCACTACTGAAACCTGCAACACAACCCCCTTCCCCCTCCTCCCCCTCACACAGGGTTCTGATAGCCACTAAAAGAGCACAAGCAGCACTAAAGCAAACCAAATCATTGAAGAAAAAAATCACAAAAACCTAGGTGTCCTTAAAAATCGAAAATATTGCTAAAATCAATCCACAGTATCTTTAATGATTTATATAAGGACCAAGTGTAAAGGCACGCTTCAGTAACCCTGGGCATGATGAAGGGCAGGAGCGGCGGCTGGCAAGGTGTGGGCGTCAGAGGTTGAGAGTCGCCACCAGTCATTGCCAAGTGCACCTCTTCGCGTGTACTGCATGGATGGTTGAGCAACGGCGGGTCTATGGTTTAAGAGAGAAGTGCAGAAGTGGAGCTAAGTGGAGCAGGAGGAGGAAGAGATAGAGGAAAAGGATGAATAAGAGTAGTAGAAATAAGAGATAGGAGAGGAAAAGGAGAAAGAGGAGGAAGAGGAGCAAGAGGAGGAAGAGAGTAAGAGAAGGGCAGAAGTAGAACTGAGAAGACCAGGAAGAGGAAAGAGATAAGAGAAGGACGAAGAGTAATAGGAATAAGAAAAAAGAGAGGAAGAGAAAAAAGAGGAGGAAGAGGAGGAAGAAGAGGAAGAGGAGGAAGAGGAGGAGGAAGAGGAGGGATAGGAGGAGGAGGAACACAAAGGAAAAACAAACAGCAAAATACCTGTGGGTCCTTATGATGCTGTTTGTCACTACACTATCTAATCTAAAGTGAGAGACATGGGATAGAAAAGGCGAAGGCTCCTCCCCATCCCCCAATGCCCCCAGTCAAGGTTGGCAGAGAAGGAAAAAAAAATCGTGCAAGACGGGATAATTACATGGAAACTTAATAAGAACGAAAAAAATTGATCAAACTCAAAACTCACCACTATTATTTCCACCAAGGCTAAACAAGCGGTCCCTAACACCTCCAATTCCAAAAAGCAACGTGTTTATGTTATATTTGTAGACTCTATTGTGCTAACAGGTAAATATGTGCCAGGTCTGGATTGCAATTGAATTAATTTATCTTATCTGTTCTTGGATCTTTTATATCTATCATATAAAGTGTAACTATCATAGGAGGAGGGGAGGAGGAGGAGGAGGAGGAGGAGGAGGAGGAGGAGGAGGAGGAGGAGGAGGAGGAGGAGGAGGAGGAGGAGGAGGAGGAGGAGGAGGAGAACAAGAACAATAACCAGAATAATTAGAACAAGAACATAGATAATAGGAGGAGGAGGAGGAAGAGGAGGAGGATTACACAGGATTACATAGGAATAACAGACACCAGGAGACCTATTGGTCCATGACGAGGGTATCTGCTGAACTACATACTACTGAGGAGAGGAGGAGGAGGAGAGGAGGAGGAGGAGGAGGAGGAGGGGAGGAGGGAGGAGGAGGGGGGAGGAGAGGAGGAGGAGAACAAGAAGAACAAAAACCAGAATAATTAGAACAAGAACACAAAGAAAATATTAGGAAAAAGGAAAAAACGCGAAGAGAAGTA
>JACEEZ010015308.1:15000-17500 GCA_016584305.1 Chionoecetes opilio
GCCACTGGTGGGGGTTAATACAGGCCAAGGGCCCCCTACCTAGGATACACACCCAACGCCGCTAAATCCTTTCCCTCATCGTCAAGCCAGAGCACTATGAGGGGGCTGTAAACATTTTCAGTGGCAGTGGAGTTGTGGTAACGAAGGAAGGACAGCGGCACTTGGGTGCTGTTATTGGAACAGAGGAGTATAAGAAGGAGTACGTCGGAGGAAAGTGTCTGAGTGGGTACACGAGGTCGATTCCTGTCAGCCATGGCCAGGGCCGAGCCTCACGCAGCCTACGCGGCATACACGCATGGCCTGCAACATCGGTGGAACTTCGCCATGCGCACCATCCCGGACAATCACCCTCTCCTCAGACCGCTGGAGGAATCTATAAAGAACACCTTTCATACCAGCGTTACTGAGATCTCCCCTCCTGGGGAATGACGCGAGGGCGTTGCTCGAACTCCCTCCAAGACTAGGGGATGGGAATCACCTCTCCTGAGAAGGGGGCTGAGGTGGAGAACCTCAACTCCATCAACCTTACCAGGTCCCTCACGGATATGATCATCGCTCAGGACGCACAAGGGGAAATCGACCAAAGTGTGATCGCTGAGCAAAAGAAAACGATTCTCACGAGGACAGGCAGCAAGGGGAGAAGACCAGCCTTGAACACCCTTCGACCATCCTGCCCCAGACACCGTGAGAAAAAAAATCCACATCGCACAGGAGACGGGAGCGTCCCACTGGCTAACATCACTAAAACCAATCAGAGCAAAAAGGGCTTTTAACCTCAAACAAACAAGAATTTGGTCGATGCCGTTGCTCTGAGGTACGGCTGGCCAGTGGAAGGACTCCCCAACACCCGTGTGTGTGGGGTCCCCAACAACGTAGACCACACCATGACGTGCAAAAGGGGGGATTCGTATGTATCAGGCACGACGAGGGGAGGGACCTGACAGCCAACCCTTGCTCAGGGGGGTGTGCCAAGACGTCTCCCCCCGAGCCAACCCCTTTTGCCTCTAGATGGGGAACTCCTGCGGTACAGGACAGCCAATACTGCCCCTGGGGGCTCGCGTGGACATCTGTGCTCGGGGATTTCTGGACCAGAGGGCAGCGGACCTTTTTTGGACATCCGGATCTTCGACCCGATGGCCGCCTCCCATCGTGAGCTCTCCCTCGAGGCTGTCCACCAAGGAACAAGCTGGAGAAGATAAGGGCCTATGGCGATAGGATCCTGCAAGTCGACCATGGTACCTTCACGCCCCTGGTCTTTTACCACATCTGGCGGATGGCCCCCAAGGCTAGGGGCTTCTACTCAAGACTAGCTGACTTGATGTCAGTAAAGAAGCACCAGCCAAGGAGCTCCGTCGCCGCCTGGATGAGGTGTCGCCTCTCCTTTTCCCTGCTCCCGGTCTGCCCTCCTGTTTCAGGGGTACGAGATACTCCACTCCCTCTAACACAGGACTAAGTGACCTCGATTTGCGAGGCCATATTTTTGGGAGAGAGTGGGATAAGGGTGGATAGGTTAGGAATAGAGTAGGTTTATAAATTTAGGGGTAGTTAGTTAGTAAATGTATGTATTTTTAGGGGTAGTTGTAAGGTTGGATGCCACAGTCAATAGCGAGGTGGGGCTATGGCGTACCCGCCGCAAATAAAGAGGCGGTGGAGGTATCTTGTAGTAGTAGTAGATTGGGAGGTAGTGTTGTTGTTGTAGTAGTAGTAGTAGTAGTAATAGTAGTAGTAGTAGTAGTAGTAATAGTAGTAGTAGTAGTAGTAGTAGTAGTAGTAGTAGTAGTAGTAGTAGTAGTAGTTATTGTTGTAGTAGTAGTCTGTAGCGTTAATGATAGTTGCATTGACTATGATGATCAACATCAATAACAATGCAAATTAATAATGATAATAAAAAGAAAAATAATAATGATAATAATAATAATAACAATAATAATACCATTATTATTATTATTATTATTATTATAAAAATGCTCAAAATAGTAATAATGATTATAATAATAACAATAATAAATAATAAAAAAAAAAAAAAAAATATGATTCACAGTTTATATATTGTCTGGACAGTAAATGTCAAATCATGTCATAAAGATGAGTCATAAATATACAATAGTAATACATTAATAGTAATAATAGTAATACATTAAGAATTAACAAGTGAGGCTGACTACACAAGCCAACTGTTGACCATATTATGATATTAGTGTGTGCGTGTGTGCGTGTTTAGGGGGGGGGGGGTTTACAAATACCTCTTTAATCTTANAAAAAGGGGCCTTTTAGACCCCCGACAAAATAATTTGGGGAATTAGTTCTTTTTTTTAATTTTGGGCTAAAACACAGAGATTTTTTTTATAGAAAGGAAAGAGGGTGGAAGGGGGTTTAAATGCTCAGTCTCAACACAATGTATTTAACGAGCGTATTTTTTGGGAAGTTTAACTCTTGCTTCAACATCAATTACTCTGGGGACACGACCCTCTCCATCACTTTACATACCTTAATTCCCATA
>JACEEZ010015308.1:22500-25000 GCA_016584305.1 Chionoecetes opilio
ATTTTCCCTTTCCTATCACTGCACAATATTTGGCTCTATCTGATTTAAATTTGCACTCTGTCTCTTTTATTCTCTCTCTCTCTCTCTCTCTCTCTCTCTCTCTCTCTCTCTCTCTCTCTCTCTCTCTCTCTCTCTCTCTCTCTCTCTCTCTCTCTCTCTCTCTCTCTCTCTCTCTCTCTCTCTCTGTGTGTGTGTGTCTCTCATTCTAGCTCTTCCTCTCGTCCTGTGTTATATTTTTCTCTCCTGTCAAAATATTCCCTGCCTCTCCCTCCTGTGTTTCTCTCCAGTCTTGTCTCTGTCTAACTCTTTCACACTCCCTCCCTTCACCCTCAACTCCTTTCTTCGCTTCTATCTTTCTTCCACTGCACTCAACTGTCTTTGCCTATTCATTCCTCATCCTTTAATTCTGGTCTTCCATTTTCTTTCAGGGTATTTCTTTGTGTAGATCAACTTTATCACGAATGACTACGCGCTCACATTTCCCTCGCAGAGTTAATTCCGTCCACGCGGCTACTAATTCACTAGGCAAACAGTGCGCCAGGCTTCCCAGCATTCTTGTTGACACAGAAGTCGCTGTACACGCACAAGAGATACGTATTTGGAGAGACATACACCCTGAATTAAATGTTTTGTTTTGCATATCTGTCAATGTAACCCAAAATAACAGCAAATATACTTATACGTGGAGTAAACATTTATATTTTGTAGCAAGTAAATGTCAATACACCTGTCAGTTAGTCTTACACGGACAGTATTAAGTATAAAAGGTACACCTAAAAAGTAAAAAGTGCAGAAAAAAAGTAGGTAAAAGTAAAAGTAAGTAAAAACAGTACAGTAAAAAAGGTACACAATTCACTTACACACATATATACAGGTCATTTCCCGTTTTCTACCTGTACCATACACGTATCATCACAATGAGCAGGTAAAACACGGTATCTAAACATCTGGCTATCGGCGAGGCAGGCATTAGCACACATCGGAAAAATGGGAAAAAATGAAGTTCAGTTCGTTCTAGTGATACAGTTTGTTTTTATTACATAGTGCTATTAAATCCATGCTGTGTATTGTTATCACACACACACACACACACACACACACACACACACACACACACACACACACACACACACACACACATACAAACACAGACACACACACACGCTCTTTCTCTCTCACACACACACACACACACACACACACACACACACACACACACACACACACACACACACACACACACACACACACACACACACACACACACACACACACTTCACAGCATATATATGAGTTGGGAAGTGAGGAATATAAGTTATACTCGGCCGTCAGCCTTGCCTCACTTGGGAAATATTTCGTATCTGTCCCTCCGGAGCGATGCGTTAGCGGGAGGAGAGAACAGTAGAAGGGAGATGACAGCGATGGAGCGAGCAGAGGTGGTAATGGTGATGAAGTAGTAGTAGTAGTAGTAGTAGTAGTAGTAGTAGTAGTAGTGGAACTACTGGAACTTCGCCATGCGCACCATCCCGGACATCAGCCCTCTCCTCAGACCGCTGGAGGAATCTATAAAGAACACCTTCATACCAGCGTTACTGAGATCTCCCGTCCTGGGGAATGACGCGAGGGCGTTGCTCGAACTCCCTCCAAGACTAGGCGGGATGGGAATCACCTCTCCTGAGAAGGTGGCTGAGGTGGAGAACCTCAACTCCATCAACCTTACCAGGTCCCTCACGGATATGATCATCGCTCAGGACGCACAAGGTGAAATCGACCAAAGTATGATCGCTGAGCAAAAGAAACGATTCTCACGAGACAGGCAGCAAGGGCAGAAGACCAGCCTTGAACACCTTTCGACCATCCTGCCTCCCAGACACCGTGAGAAAAATCCACATCGCACAGGAGACGGGAGTGTCCAACTGGCTAACATCACTACCAATCAGAGCAAAGGGCTTCAACCTCAACAAACAAGAATTTGTCGATGCCGTTGCTCTGAGGTACGGCTGGCCAGTGGAAGGACTCCCCAACACCTGTGTGTGTGGATCCCCCAACAACGTAGACCACACCATGACGTGCAAAAAGGAGGGATTCGTGTGTATCAGGCACGACGAGGTGAGGGACCTGACAGCCAGCATGCTCAGGGAGGTGTGCCAAGACGTCTCCACCGAGCCAACCCTTCTGCCTCTAGATGGGGAACTCCTGCGGTACAGGACAGCCAATACTGCCCTGAGGCTCGCGTGGACATCTGTGCTCGGGGATTCTGGACCAGAGGGCAGCGGACCTTTTGGACATCCGGATCTTCGACCGATGGCCGCCTCCCATCGTGAGCTCTCCCTCGAGGCTGTCCACCACAGGAACGAGCTGGAGAAGATAAGGGCCTATGGCGATAGGATCCTGCAAGTCGACCATGGTACCTTCACACCCCTGGTCTTCACCACATCTGGCGGCATGGCCCCCAAGGCTAGGAGCTTCTACTCAAGACTAGCTGACTTGATGTCAGTAA
>JACEEZ010015308.1:37500-40000 GCA_016584305.1 Chionoecetes opilio
TATCACAAAAATTTGCCAAAATCTGTCACTCGGTCACGTTTCGGAACACTCGACCGTTTTCACGAGCCACCGAGTTGCCCCAAAACACATATATTTCATGAAAAAATCTTCCACTAACGTCATAGGATTCCCAGCTGTGGCTCGGGACTCCTGCCTCTTCCCTGCCTCCCTGCCTTCCTGCCTCTGCCCTCTTCCCTGCCTCCCTGCCTCCTTCCCTCCCTCCCTCCCTCCCTGCCTCCCTTGCTCTCCTTCTTCACAACAACTTCAGAGGACAGGCTGCGATACTACGAGGTCTTGCACAAACTTCCGAGATTGAACTTCACAGTGTCGCTATTTTAAATAATCAATCTGAAATTACTCATAACCGAAGAGAAATAAATAAATATTATACTTTTAGAATCTCAAAGTAGTAGACTTGAAAATTTCAATTTCGATAAAACTCTCTCTAGTTTCACGACATATTAACAACAGAAAAATCTATGTAAGTTCAAGAAAGCAGGCTGAAGAGCAAAATATCTTAACGCTACGACCCTCAACTTCAGTAATTGATAAATGGACTTTTAAGGAAAGTTTCCATTTAATTTACAACTTTATTTTCTCTAAGACTTTAACGTTAGTAATACTGTAATGTCGACGTTTCACTCTTAAAACCTAAAATTAACTTTATCTAGGTTTGCAAGTTTGATTTAGTTACATGAACGCTTGCAGACTTTGACTTCGGCTCAACAACTGTCATTCATTATTTACACGCACTTCCATCGTGCACTAGAATGTTACATTGTATAACGCACTTAAAGGGGAGATCCTCTTTAATGCACTTCTTGTCTTTATCCACAAGGACTTAACAATACTGGACACAAAAGCAGGATTTACACTCCATTAGTAACTAAAATCAAAGCTAAGTAGTGACTTGTATAAATTGCTGCAACAAAGTGTTTTTATATTCTGTCAAAAAAAAAGTTACGATATAGTTATCATAAAAACTCCTTCTTAAATACTGATTGTTTTTGTTTAATATGATAGAAACAAATAATGCGGAGAAATCGATCTATATAAAACCATTACTTAGATTTTCATAAATAGTCGAAGCCCGTGTTGTTAGTTAGACCCGAGAGAAGCCAAAGTCACAGAAAATATAGAAAATAAAATCAACTCATATAAAACACCACTAAGTAATCAAGTCTTTACATTTACCGTAACACCTGCAGCAATTCCTAAATAGATACAACAGTTGAAATACGAAAACTTACTCTGACACCTTGAAAAGTCCGGTAAGTTGTGTGCCACGTGGGAGCGTTAAGACTAGACCCCCTCCCACACTGACCTGAGGCAAGCGAGGCCAAGGTTAAAGTTAAGAGTCAAATTGCTTAAGTTACGTTGTACACATGCTTCCCTGCGCGCGCGCGAGAGAGAGCGAGCGAGCGAGAGAGAGAGAGAGAGAGAGAGAGAGAGAGAGAGAGAGAGAGAGAGAGAGAGAGAGAGAGAGAGAGAGAGAGGTCAAGAAGAATGGGAGAAATTCAATTAGGTGAGACAGGAAAGGAAGGAGAGATGAAGGAGAAATAGAAACAAAGGAGGGAAAGAGCCAAGGTGGAATGGAAGTAGGAGGCAGAGGCAGAGACAGAAAAGAAGGGAATAGGAGATGAATCAAGGGAATGAAGGAAGGAGGGAAATTAATGAGGGAAGTGGGGAAGATGTGTATGAGAGAAGTGCGGACAGTACGGAAAGTGCCACCACGCACATCATGTTGTTAACGAAGGCGAAGCGAAGAAAAAAAAATCAGAAACGAAAAATATCACCCGTGGTCAAAGCGGTGACCCCGGGGGTCACCGTGGCCCTCTTGTGCGCGGCGGCGGTGACTGCCTTGAGGTGCTCCTCAGCCCTCTGCGTCTCCTCCCGAAGGCAGTTCAGATTGCCGGACCCTCACCAGCAGGCTCCACCAGCTGGTTTCGGAGGGCCCTCCGCACACTTTGAGGGGGTCCCTGGGAGAGTTCAGCACACCGAGCTGTCCCAGCAACTGCCTGCCTCGCCACGTAGCGGTGTCCTGCATGCCCCGGGCTTCCCAGGCGTGGAGGGCTGAGGGGCACCCTCCAGGCAGTCACCGCCGCGCACAGGAGGACCACGGGTTCGCCTTGACCACAGGTGCTATTTTTCGTTTCGGATTTTTTTTTCTTTGCATATGTATATTAATTTTATAAAACTGAATTATGATGATCAAACTCCCGTAAAATTACAACACAACGCGCAAATACGCAAATACCCGCGTTTATGATGCTACTATATACCACCCCAATCACCACCCTAGCCACCACACCCATCAACAACCAAGTCATCCCGGCCTGGTGAGCCCCTTAACCAATGTAGTAATTACCTCCCAGACTAGTGCATGAAGCCACAATGAAGATGGAAGAGCAGGAGCAGGAGGAGGAGGAGGAGAGGAGGAGGAGGAGGAGAGGAGGAAGAGAATACACATAATTTAAACGTAATTCGTAAGTAACATAGC
>JACEEZ010015308.1:50000-57500 GCA_016584305.1 Chionoecetes opilio
ATCTCAGACACACCCGTTATAGTATAAAGAAATAAAGGTGGGGAAGATATAAAGACAGAGCAATATAAGAATAAAACAAGGCCATGCATAACAATATACACCATTACGCAACCAATTAATTTTCTCCTCCAGTCAACTCATTTTTCAAGACTGTTGTATAGCCACATTATTCAACAAGGCCCAGAACACAACATTATCATTATTCATAACACTCTTCCGTCATATAATTATTCATAACACTCTTCCGTCAAAACGTATATACTGTTATTAGTTGTATGAAATTTTTTACATTCCTATTAACCCCTTGCCCCCAGAACGTAATTATCATTGTAATTTGGGTACAATTAGACGATTTTGATTAATATATGCGATATTTAATAGATATGACCTGTTTAGTATCCTTGTCTACTAGCATATTTGGTATAATAAGTTGCTTTTTGTAAATTTATAGCTAAGAACAGACGGATTTTTTATAGCAAAGGAAAGATCTGGGAGTAAAGAGGTTAATAGGCATATGAACAGTCCTCGACCACAGAGGTATTCCTAGACACCCTCCTCCCCTTTCCTTTTTAGCAATTTACTTACTTCTTTCTCTACTTTTATGTACCTTTATTGTTTTTGTTCCTTTGCCGAAATTCGTATTCTCAACGGGGATTTATTTTTTTACTCTACAATGCATTTAGAGGCGACACTTTTTTTTTATATGGAAATCGTGATAATGCCCATGTTTTTATTTTATTTTTGCTTATTATATCGCACATTACGTTTGGTTCATGTAGTTTTGTAGAAGGATTTTTAGGAGTTAGGAGTTTTGCATGTAGCTGCTTTATACGAACACTGACAAAGGCATAAGCAGACTATTAAGCGACCACAATGAGGCTATAACTTTCAAGGACACATTTCTCCCTTATTAGCATTATTATCATTATGTTTATTTATCATACTATCTATAGACTGTTGTTATTATCGTTATTAGTAGTAGTAGCAATGGTAGTAGTGGGGTAGCACCAATAGTATGATGTAATCGTAGCAAGGTAGTAGTAGTGGTAGTGACAGCAGCAACAGCCCTATACAAGAAGTAGTAGTAGTAAGTAGTAGTAGTAGTAGTAGTAGTAGTAGTAGTAGTAGTAGTAGTAGTAGTAGTAGTAGTAGTAGTAGTAGTAGTAGTAGTAGTAGTAGTAGTTATAGTAGTAGTAGTAGTAGTAGTAGTAGTAGTAGTAGTAGTAGTAGTAGTAGTAGGCAACAGTCTTTTTCTCCCTTCCTATATTATATGTAAACGCAAACAGCACGTGACTCAAATATATTTCACAATATTAGATTCCTCGCCACACCCTGTTTTCCTTGCGATTCTTCTTCTATCTTCTTCTATCTATTTTCTATTTTTATATCTTCTTCTTTATCTTCTTCTATCTATCTTCTTCTATCTCTTCCTCTACCGTCCCTTTCCTTTTGTCTTCATATTCTTTTCCTTTTTCTTTTGCTTCTTCTTCTATCCCCTTCTTCCTCCTCCTCCTCCTCTTCGAATATTTCCCCAAGGAGTCGTTCCGAAAACAAGGGAGTGAAGCTTTGAGAATCACGTCCAATTGCTTCGTTTCGCGGCCGATAACTGCTGACGTGTCTGCTCGTCCTCGTTAACGGGGGATAAGGATATCTGTCAACGACGCTATGTGAAGCTAAGGAGAAAAAGGTAAAAACGAGGGGAAAACGAGGGAAGATGCTCAGAGGAGGAGGGAGGGTTGAGGAGGAGAAGAGGAGGAGGAGAGGAGGAGGAGGAGGAGGAGGAGGAGGAGGAGGAGGAGGAGGAGGAGGAGGAGGAGAAGGAGGAGGAGGAGGCGGCGGCGACAGGGTAGAAGATGAGGATGAAAAGGAAAATCTGGTATTAATGGGAGCAGCGACTGTGGTGGTGAAAGACAATAATTTAATATCTAGTTACAATTAATAAGGATAAGAAAATTCTCTCTCTCTCTCTCTCTGTCTCTCTCTCTCTCTCGGCATAACAATGGGTGTGCACTGCAAGGGAGAGTCAGAGCGAGTTCGAAAGGGAGATGTTGGATGAGGAAAGAGAAAAAAAAAGAGAGAGAGAGAGAGAGAGAGAGAGAGAGAGAGAGAGAGAGAGGAGAGAGAGAGAGAGAGAGAGAGAGAGAGAGAGAGAGAGAGAGAGAAGAGAGAGAGAGAGGAGAGAGAGAAGAGAGAGAGAGAGAGAGAGAGGAGAGAGAGAGAGAGAGAGAAGAGGAAGAGCAGACCACCTGTAAGAGAGAGGAGACGTGAGAGGTTGAGAGAGGGAGGAGAGGAGAGGGAAGCAGGACAGGAGAGAGACGAACAGTAGGCAGGGACTCAAGTGCGAAGGAGGGGATGGGGAGAAAGGGGAGATAGAGGGAGAAGAAGTGAAGAGAGGCTGCAAGGCATGAATAAAAGAGAATGGGGAGAATGGGGTTATGGAGGACGAAGAGAGGTGATGGCAAGGGGAGAAAAATGAGGGAAATCATAAAAAAAGGAAAAGAGGAGAATGGAGATATGAGGAGAGGAAGAAAGGCTGTGGGCGATGCAAAAAAAAGAAGCGGGTGAAGGAAGAAGGGAAATAGGTGATGAAGAGGGGGAAAAGTGAGGAAAATCGTAGACAAAGGGGAAGAGGGGAGAGGAAGAAAGGCTGTTGGGGATGGTAAAAAAGAGAGAGGGTGTGGAGAAGAGGGAAAGAGGTGATGGAGAAGGGGAAAAAGTGAGGGAAAGAGGTGTGAGGCAAGAGGCGGACCACAACGAGCTCTGAATGGCTTTACCGCAGACCGCAGCATGGGAGGGCGGCAAGGCGGGGAAGGTGGTAGCGGTGGTAGGTGGTAGCGGTGGTAGGGTAGTGGGCGTAGGTCGGACCAGAGTAGGTGTCGTGTAGTTGTGGTAAGTGGGGGCAGTGGTAGACAAGGCAGCAAGGCGGGGAAGGTGGTAGCGGTGGTAGGTGGTAGTGGTGGTAGGTGGTAGTGGTGGTAGGTGCTAGCGTGGTAGGTGGTAGCGGTGGTAGGTGGTAGTGGTGGTAGGTGGTAGCGGTGGTAAGTGGTAGTGGTGCTAGGTGGTAGTGGTGGTAGGTGGTAGCGGTGGTAGGTGGTAGCGGTGGTAGGTGGTAGTGGTGGTAGGTGGTAGCGGTGGTAGGTGGTAGCAGTGGTAGGTGGTAGCGGTGGTAGGTGGTAGCGATGGTAGGTGGTAGTGGTAGGCAAGGCAGAGCAGTGGTAGAGGCAAGATGTGCGTCCAGTGGAAAAGATAATATTGTGTAGAGAAAGAATGGGCAAAAAAATATAATGAAAAAGGGATTAATATTTAACTTTTTAGGAGCCATACCACAATGTAATATTAGACGCTAATAACTTCAACTCGCATCATAAAAGTACTACTCACAATGGCGGAAAAAGTGATGGTAATAAAGAATCATTTTGTGCATTGGAAAAAGTAATTATGGAGCTACATTTTTCCACGTCAAAGAGCGCGCTGACAGATTACCGCCGCTCCTAAACACGTGTTATTTGTTTTTAGCATTTATTTTCTCCTATTCAACCTACTTTTTAGGCCATATGAACGTTTTAGGCCATATGAAGGTTTTAGGCCATATGAACGTTTTAGGCCATATGAACGTTTTAGGCCATATGAACGTTTTAGGCCATATGAACGTTTTAGGCCATATGAACGTTTTAGGCCATATGAACGTTTTAGGCCATATGAACGTTTTAGGCCATATGAACGTTTTAGGCCACATGAACTTTTTAGGCCATAAGAACGTTTTAGGCCATATGAACGTTTTAGGCCATATGAACGTTTTAGTCCATATGAACGTTTTAGTCCATATGAAAGTTTTAGGCCATATGAACGTTTTAGGCCAATGAACGTTTTAGGCCAATGAACGTTTTAGGCCATATGAACGTTTAGGCATATGAAGTTTTAAGGCCATATGAAACGTTTAGGCCACATGAACTTTTTAGGCCATATGAACGTTTTAGGCCATATGAACGTTTTAGGCCATATGAACGTTTTAGTCCATATGAACGTTTTAGTCCATATGAAAGTTTTAGGCCATATGAACGTTTTAGGCCATATGAACGTTTTAGGCCAAATGAACGTTTTAGGCCATATGAACGTTGTAGGTCATATGAAAGTTTTAGGCCATATGAAAGTTTTAGGCCATATGAACGTTTTAGGCCATATGAACGTTTTAGGCCATATGAACGTTTTAGGCCATATGCACGTTTTAGGCCATATGAACGTTCTAGGCCATATGAACGTTTAGGCCATATGAACGTTTTAGGCCATATGCACGTTTTAGGCCATATGAACGTTTTAGGCCATATGCATTCATTATGTTGAACAATTTCGAAGTTTCCGCTAATACTCGTATACTCTTATCTGTTATTTATCTTTCTTCATTACACTACAATGTGATAACGAATAAAAATCAAGAAATAAGAACATTAAAACTTCTTCGTGAATGTTGTACCCGCGTCTTTTATAACTAGTGAATCATTAATCATCAGAGTTTCCAAGGATATATTAAGAAAAAAAAACGAAAGATGCCGCCTCTGCCCCTAAATGAAAAACAAACACTAGCACAGTCGAACAGTAAACATTCAATAAAACTGAATATCGACAAAGTCTGCCCTTCGATTCTAAACAAACACTAGCAGAGTCATCCCCCGCGATACACGACGAAGAAAACGATGACACGTAATGAAAACGAGATAAAAAACAAATACTCCAATGTGTCTCCCGTTTTCTATATTATTACTAAGAAAATGAGAAGTTTTTTTTTATATGCAGACCTGTAAAGTAATCAACAAGAGACACTTGGTAATGATATTTATAGTGATAATAACAATACTACTACTACTACTACTACTAATAATAATAAAAATAACACTTATACCAATTCTACAACTACTAATGTAATAAGACGATGAATTTTTCCCTTAATACCACAAATGAAAACAAATTAATCCAAAATTCACTGGCTAATTGCTAAACTTTCTGTAACGCAATTTACCACCTTAGTTTTCTATATAAATGTCCCGGCTGTTTAACAAAGCACTGGTTCTTACAGGGTGAATGCACCGGCAGAAACAAGGCACAGGAATACTTTACCCTTCACGTCACCCGTAGCCTGTCAACGTACCTGGAAAGTAAAGAAAACAAACAATTAGTCGAGGGTGTGTGATTAAATTTAAATGGCAAGTCTTAGGTAAACAATAAAAAACTTTGTCATTGATTACTTTCTTCTTCTCCTATATAGACTCTTGTGTTTCTCCGTTTGTTTCACTTGTATCAGAAAAAATATGAGGATTTTCATATCAACAGTAGTTATTATGAACCCAGCTGGCTTATAACAATGGCATCTGCTGCTACTGAGGAAAAAAGGAGGAGGAGGAAGAGGAATACAAAGGAATACAAAGGAAGAACAGACAGCAACAACTTTACTGGGTCAAACGAGGCTGCCTGTGTGACTACTTTCTACCACTATATTTTTTACGTGTTACAGACAAAAGAAAAGCAAAAAGGCAAAATAAAATAAAAAGTAAAATAAAAGCAAAACAGAGGAAGAGGAAGAGGAAGAGGAAGAGGAGGCAGAAGAGGAGGAGGAAGAAGAGGAGGACTATGGACAAGTGGTAGGAGAGGATGACAGGAAAAGGAAGAGGAAATGAAAGGGAAGCGTGGGGAGATAGGAACCTTTACCTACATCTCCCTGCCACTATATCCCCCTCCCTCTCCCTGCCACTATATCCCCCTCCCTCTCCCTGCCACTATATCCCCCTCCCTCTCCCTGCCACTATATCCCCCTCCCTCTCCCTGCCACTATATCCCCCTCCCTCTCCCTGCCACTATATCCCCCTCCCTCTCCCTGCCACTATATCCCCCTCCCTCTCCCTGCCACTATATCTCCCTCCCTCTCCCTGCCACTATATCCCCCTCCCTCTCCCTGCCACTATATCCCCCTCCCTCTCCCTGCCACTATACCCCTCCCTCTACCTGCCACTAATCCCCTCCCATCTTACTAATATCTCACTCCGCTATCTGCCTATATCCCCCTCCTCTCCTCCAATATTACCCCTCATCTTCCCTCACTATAATGCCCCTCTCTCCCTGTCTTACTGATATCCCCGCTCCCTCTCACGGCCACTATATTCCCCCTCCCTCTCCCTGCCACTTCCCCCTACCTCTCATGACAATCCCCTTTCCGTGCATAAATCCGCCTCAGCTCTTGCAACATAACCCCTCCTCTCCTGCATTACTCCCTTCTCTCTCCCCACTATACCCCTCTTCTGTTTCCCCTCCGTTCTGCACTATATCACAACTACGTTTCACATCCAACATATTTCTGAAACCCCTCCTTCCCTACAATCCCCCCTTCTGCACTGATAACCACGTCCTAGGAGGCCACATAATCCAAGCTCTCTCCCAGCCAACAAACACCCTTCTCTCCCTGCCACTGTATCCCCCTCCCTCTCCCTGCCACTATATCCCCCTCCCTTTCCCTGCCACTAATCACCTCCTCTCCCTGCCACTATATCACGCTCCCTCCCCTGGAACTATATCCCTCCCTCCCCTGCACTATAAGACACCTACCTCTCCCTGTGTAACATATCCCCCCCTCTCCCTGCCAACTATATCCCCCTGCGTCGTCCCTGCCATATACCCCTCCTCTCCTACATTCTCCCTGCCACTATATCCCCCTCTCTCTCCTGCCACTATATCCCCCTCCCTCTCCCTGCCACTATATCCCCCTCCCTCTCCCTGCCACTATATCCCCCTCCTCTCCCTGCCACTATATCCCCCTCCCTCTCCCTGCCACTATATCCCCCTCCCTCTCCCTGCCACTATATCCCCCTCCCTCTCCCTGCCACTATATCCCCCTCCCTCTCCCTGCCACTATATCCCCCTCCCTCTCCCTGCCACTATATCCCCCTCCCTCTCCCTGCCACTATATCCCCTCCCTCTCCTTGCCACTATATCCCCCTCCTCTCCCTGCCACTATATCCCCCTCCCTCTCCCTGCCACTATATCCCCCTCCCTCTCCCTGCCACTATATCCCCTCCCTCTCCCTGCCACTATATCCCCCTCCCTCTCCCTGCCACTATATCCCCCTCCCTCTCCCTGCCACTATATCCCCCTCCCTCTCCCTGCCACTATATCCCCCTCCCTCTCGCCACACACTGTAGCGGGTGCAGGGGGGGGGGGTGCGGGAGGGGGGTGAGGGGCAGTCTTCACAAACTTTGTTGGATGACGGTGATTTTTAAAACTTTTTTTTTTACGCATCCTCTTTCAACCCTACCGTCACCAATGTATATTTTAAAACTTTATTTTTCATGTTTTCTTTTCCCCCTTTTTATTTAGAAAAAGAAAATGTCATTCTGAAATCGACGTGGGAGAAAAATTATAACATGAATTCCTACTCAGAAGATTGATAATAATTAGAAAAACAATTATACAGCGCTGCATTTTCATTTTTTTTTTTAAGAGTAACGTATTTGTTCT
>JACEEZ010015308.1:62500-65000 GCA_016584305.1 Chionoecetes opilio
TCTGATAATAACTATAACTACATTAGTGCGATATAATGGTGACACTGTGACTACCTGGACCTAACCATGCATACTACCTTTACACAATCAATCCAAACTGTCCTTCAGCCTAAAACTGAGACTAAAACGGATGTGAAAGTTACTCATCCATCTCCTTTTTCTCTCTTTACAAATCTTAGTATTATTCGAAAATGTACAAATCCAATCATATATTTTTATGTTTATAACTACTTATATTGAGCAGGTGCATTAATAACTCTAATTATGGAATTTTCTTCAAGTACAGACTTAAAACTTGTTCATTTAGAATCATAAGCTCATTAAAACACTACTATTTGCATGAAAAAGTATTCTCTCGTTAACTTGTAACGCGTCCAAGGTCATTATGGCTTGAGGGGGCTGGTGGGTGGCTCTTCTAGTGGTGCCTAACGCGCGGATAAACACAGGTAATATGAAAGATGTGACACGCGAGACTCATATGGAAGGAGAGTAACGACGTGCCAGAAAAAGAGAGTAATGGACGAAAATAAAGAAAAATGTATTGTACGTATAAGACCCTTCCCCTCAGAACACAAACACTGGTAAATAATATAAATGACTCAAAAAGAAAATCAACGTAAGTGACCTTTAAATGGACATCACTAAAAACAAGACATTTGCAAACAATACGTATTCGAAAAATAAAATACACACACAAAATCTGCAAGATAAACGCGGAAAAAAATAACAGATTTGTGAAGATTAAAGGAGGGCGATGGCACTTCCATAAGAGGTAAGACAAGAAGACGGGAGTCAGGCAGAAAGAAAAAAAGGAAGGAAGGAAGGAGGGAAGGAAATATTAGAGGAAGGAAGGAGGGAATGAAGGAAAGATGGAGAAAGAAAGGAAATGAGAAAGAAGGGAAGGGAAGGTGTATTGGAGAAGGAAGGAAAAGGAGGAGCTGTGAGAAATGAGGAAAAGGAAAGGGAGAGACACAAAGATATAAGAGATGCTGAATTGAAAGAAGAGGGCATTAAAAAGAGGAGCAATGAAAGGAAAGGAGGGCATAACACAGGAGAAGGAGGTAAATAAAATGAGATGAAAAGCAGGAAGCATGGGAGAATAAGGATGGTGAAATAGAGCAAGGAAAACGAGGAAAGGGAGGAAAGAAAGCAAGGCATGTATGAAAAGAGGAAGGAAGGAAGAGGAAAGTAAGTAGGCGAAAGGGCTTGGGAAGTCCCGGATGACAAAATTTGAAAAAAGGAGAAAGAATGAGTAAGGGAATGCTGATTGAATACAGCAACCAAACTGAGGAGAAGAAGATAACCTTAATGAGAGAGAATGAAGCCAGGTCAAGCATGCGGCAAAAAGGGAGGATAAAGGTCACCGAATAATCCACTCTTTAAAAAAAAAGGTGAAAGGGAAAAGGGTATTTGAAAGTGATGAATACTGCTACCGTTGTTTATTAAAAATATACCCTTTCGTACGCAAATATACCCTTTTCACCTTCTAAAAAGGGTATAGGGAGAGAGTATACGGCAGCCTACCCTCCTGGACAAGAGTTAAAATGGGATGTGCATAACAATTCCCTTAATAACCTTATTTCTGAAGTGTACTGCAAGTCATCCCCACGCGCCAACTTGAAGCCCAACAGAAAACGCTCATAATTAATCTCCATAATTAAAGTTTAATGAAATTCACGCCGTCGCGAGGAGGAGGGACTTTGAATAAGCTTCTCGGGTGACCGGACTGGGTGACGTGCGCTGAATCTATATTAATTTACAGTGTTTTCCGAAGGTCACTCAGAGGGCACTTGCACGTGACAGTAATGTATCAACTGAAATATCGTCCTGTCTGAAATAAATAAAATATTGGCAATAATAATAGTACACGCTGTACCATGAACGTTAAAAAGAAATCATTGAAATGTGTTGGAATTTGGAAAAAAAAGACAGAGAGGAGAGAGAGAAGAAGAGAGAGAGAAGAGAGAGGAGGGGAAGAAGAGAAGAGGGAGAGAGGAGAGAGAGAGAGAGAGAGAGAGAGAGAGAGAGAGAGAGAGAGAGAGAGAGAGAGAGAGAGAGAGAGATTACAAGTGTATTCAAAAGGATAGAGAATATAACATTCTAACATTTTGTCTCCAGGGCACATGATACTGTAATGACCTTTTAGGTGGAAAACAGTGCAATTCTCTCTCTTCGTTCACTTTCAGTACATACGAATAGTCCAGACCTTGCGTCTCTCCGGCATCAAAATCCTGGAGACCCCACCCCTCCTAAAATCATAATTCGTCACTCAGAAAACCCTTTTCCCCCTTTTAAAATTCCCTTGAATTTCTGAGTGGTCATTTTTCACTGTCAATATTCGTTCCTGCATTTCCTGATAATCGTGTATTCCGTGCAAGAAAATATTATGAGTCAATCCAGTGTATTTTTTTATATTCTGCATAATATATGTATTTATTGGTAAAAATATTTTCCATTTTGCAAATAAGAATTTCGATATTTTACGAACTTGGATATGTTA
>JACEEZ010015309.1:0-45000 GCA_016584305.1 Chionoecetes opilio
TTTTCTTTTCCCCAAAAGATTACCCCCAAACGAAAAAAGTCTAAAAATAAAAGCATATAAAACAAGGGAAAAAACAGGCGAAAACAGCATAAACTGAGCTTGTAAACAAGGCTCCGATCATATATGTACCACGTTTTTCTAACGGCGGACTGACGGCAGAAAAGGCGCCGTCAATTAGCTCCTTTTCCGTCTATCTCGGACGACGAGTCTGACGAGTTCCGACGAGAAAACCATAAAATGCATCCATGCACATTTTAGCTATTTATGCTTGTCAACGAGGGAAATTTATACAAAGTAAGTGTATAGCAGCGATACCCCTGCCGGGGTGCGGAGCCATGTTTGTTACATTCGACGGGGCAAATAGTGCAGCGAACAGCTGTGCGTGTGTGACGCTGTGCATTTCCCCCCGGGTAGAAGTTTCAGCTAACACTAGAGGAGGAGGAGGGGGAGAGGAGAGGAGAGGAGGGGGGGAATAAAAAATAAAAAGGAAAACAAAAAACAGCAACAGACCATGGGTCCCCAAGACTGTTTGCTTTAATATACTACACTAATAGTAATAAGAGAGAAAGGATGGGGAAGTAGAAGGCCCTCCCCACCCCCCCATCCCCCAGCGAAGGGGCCCGGAAAAAAGAAGTAAACCCATGCAAATAAAAAAAACTGCAGGGAAATTTGTGGGGAAAGTTGAAGCTGTAATTATGGTAACTACTATTTTTGTGGGGGTAGTTTTGCTTGATAGATAGGTCATGTTATGTGTTTTTTTGTAATGGTGTGAAACAGGGGGAGGTTCAAGGGGGTGCGGAGCCTTGCCGGCGCTTTCTTGGGAGGCAGAGTCAATCAGGCCCCAGCTCCGTTCAATCCAGCGGTTTGGGTTATTTCCATGTAGGACGCCTACACTCAATGCCCCGCAGCAGGCCCCTGGTACCTTAAATCCCATGGTGGTCACTAACTGCAGGCCCCTAACTGAACCACCCCCCGTCACAGGTCGAGAGTAGTAGTGGTAACCGTTAACCGGGGGTATCTGTGTTGGTTATGGGGTCTAATGTGTTTTTGGGTAGCTCAGTGTGGAAGTTCAGGGGTGGTGCGCACCCTTTGCCGGGGCCTTCTTGGGAGGAAGCAGTAACAGGCCCCAGCTCCGTTTCAACCACTGCGGTATGCATTTTCCCAAGTAGGACGCCGTGCACTCAATGCCCCCTGCAGCGTGCCCCCTGGTATATAAACCCCGATGGTGGTCAAAACTGACAGGGCCCTTACGAACCACAGCCGTCACAGGTCAAAATTGTATAGTGAACCGTTTACTCGGGGCGTCTGAGAGTGTGGGGGGGGTTTGGTGACGCGACTCGCAATCATTTTACGCAATGAGAGTAAGTTTCGGGGCCCCGCGAGATAAATTTTTATTCCGAGAAAAAAAGTGACAACCGGGGTTTTGATATGAAAATTTTTCGAGGCGATTTTTAAATGATTTATGTATTGAGTTTACAAGTTGACGGCCCCAAATTCCATACTTTTACAACAGGGTTTGGAAGAAGTACTTTGCTTCGTTCGTTAAAAACCCGTTTCTGCTTATTTTAAACCCGTGTTTTAGTGAGTTTGCCCGGTCTAGCGTGAAAAGATTTTGGGATAGTTCGTAAATCCTTTGAATTTTTTAAATATTTCGATGGGGTCACCTCTTATCCTTTTTTTGTTAGTGGGAATAAGTAAGTTTTTTGGCCCGATTTTCGTACGTTTTATTTCGCAATCTAGGTATCTTTTTGGTTACTCTGCGCTGTATTTTTTCTAGTTTATCTATGTCCTTTTTTAAAAAAGGTGACCAGAACTGCACACAGTATTCAGAGGGGGCGAACAAGGGGGGGGTTTTTAAAAGAGAGGGGGGGGTAAATTTTTCAGATTTGAAACGAAAGTTGTCCAATAAAGCCAACCAATTTTTTTGCAGTTTTTACTCCCTTATAATTTGGTTTTTGGGTTGAGACTTTCGAGATTAAAAACGCCTAAATCTTTTTCTTTAAACACTTTTTAGTTGGAAATCTTTAATCACGTAACTTTTATGAGGGTTGTTATTTACCGATAGTAGTACATGGCATTGTAAAAGGTTAAAATTTCTTTTGCCAGTTTTTGACCATTTGTAGGTGTTTAAGCGTTTTTTTATGAGTGGCGCTGAGATTCTGTAGAGGCATGTTTGGGGGTTTTGTTTTCTCAGCAAATTCGATATCCGATGTGATTTTCCCCCGTCAATGTATTATGTATATAAGAACAGGATAGGTCCCCAGAACGATCCCTTTAGGAACACCCCCATTACACTGGTCCAGTCAGAAGAATTTCCATTTTTTACCACCCCTTTTTTTCGATTTGACAGCCAGTTTTCTATCCAATTTTAAAGATGGCCTGTTATCCCTGAGCTTTTTCTTTGCTAATGAGACGCTTATGAGGAACTTGTGAACCTTTTTTAAAATCGAGGTAAAACGCTCGCCCGTGTTGTCGTACATTTGAAAACACTATTGTAAAACAAATAAGTTTTAGAGGGGATGAGCGTTTTTTCTGAATCCATGCGCGAGTTTTGATTTTGTCATTTTCTTTAAGAACTTAACGATTTTTTCTCTATGAGGATTCCCCTTAATTTTCCAGCAAACTGATGTTAAATGATTTGGGGGGATAGTTTCCGGGCTGCGACTTTCTTCCTTTTTTTAAATTGGGGGTGACATTTTCTAGTTTCCCTTCGCACGGTTCATTTTCGGTGAGTAAAAAAATTTTTAAATAAGAGGAAGTGGTTTTTCATTTTGTTCTTTTCTTCTTTTTAAAAGGTGGCGAAAATTTTTCAGACCCGGAGCTTGTTTTTCTTATGTATTTACGCGAGCAAAAAATCACATTCCCGAAAGGTTAATGAGCTGAGGCAAGACCCTTTTTTCTGGGTTTTCGGGATGGGTTGATTTTTGCGTGTTTTCCACTGTGAAGACGATGCAAAAAAGTTATTTAGAGTATCCCCCATAGATACTTTTATTTTTTGTGTGTTCGCCATTTTCCATTTCCAAAGGCCCTAGGGTTTACGTCATTATTTTTCCTTTAACATGCTGTGAATTCTTTTTGGGGTTTTATTGCTCTTTTGGCAATACGTACTTTAAAAAAATTTTTTTTGCTCTGCTTAATGAGTTTTTTCGATTCGTCTAATTTTTGTCGTGATCGCGTTTGTCGTCTTTATTTTTTGTTTTTGTGTTTTTCAAGACGCTTTTTTGGTGCAAGGCGTCCTTGATTTCGCGGGTCCACCCTTTGGTTTAAGTTTTTAAAAGATGCCTATATCGCATCGGTATTGAGGTTGTACTAAATTAAGCTACCCGGGAATTCTGCCCTGCTACATTTATGCGTTTCTTTCTGAGATAACATTCCATCGGTGTTCGTTAAAGATTCTTTTTTGTTTTGAAGTCTGCCTTTTGATAATCAAAAACTTTTTTTTTACTTTTGACTTTGCTTTTTCTTTCTGATGTTTAAAACTGGAGGAGGAGGAGGAGGAGGGGAGGAGGGGGAGGAGGAGGAGGAGGGGGGGGAGAAGGGGGAGGAGGAGGAGGAGGAGGAGAAGGAGGAGGAGGAGGGGGAGGAGGAGGAGGAGGAGGAGGGGAGGAGGAGGAGGAGGAGGAGGAGGAGGAGGGGGAGGAGGAGGAGAAGGAGAAGGAGAAGGAGGAGGAGAAGGAGAAGGAAAGGAGAAGGAGAAGGAGAAGGAGAAGGAGAAGGAGAAGGAGAAGGAGAAGGAGAAGGAGAAGGAGAAGGAGAAGGAGAGGAAAAGGGGAGAAGGAGAAGGAGAGGGAGGGGGAGAGGGAGAGGGGAGGGAGAGGAGAGGAGAGGAGGGCTACAAAGGGAAAAAACTTAAGAGAAAGGGGTACAAGAAGAAGTCAAAAAATTTGAATACATACAAATATTCAATATTTTAACCACATACACCCCTTTCTACAACTAAATCACTAGCAACACGGGCTCCTCCTTTAAATATTTAATATTGATAATTAAAACCCTTTAAAAACCCAAGATTCCAAAATAAAAAGAAAAAAAATTATGTCGATTTGACGATTCCAGCGGCGAAACGGTCGATATCCCATTCTGCCGCAAATTTGTCTCTTGAATGGGTCCGACATCCGATGCCTTAATGGGTCAAAATTGAGGTCCACATGGGAAAAAAATATTGTTCGCAAGTTACCGCCCCGACTTATACCATGACATTAAACGTTAACAAACGGAGGAAGTGGGGCAAAAGAATACTTATGAACAACGGTAATAAAGTTTTCAATCGAGAAAAAAATTTTGATGGAAAGAACAATTTAATCGTTATAACCAAAACCCAATTTTTACAAGACATTCTCCCAGGGTAGGATTTTTTCTAGAACATTCTGCGAAAGAAAGGGGAGCGCATTTAATTTTAGGTTATCGTGGAAAACTTTTGTGTCCACGGGTACGGGAAAATCTGTATCTGAAAATCCAAAATCCCAAGAATTAGGTAGTTATTTAAAAGATTAAAGTTGTATTGGATCCTTGCTATGTGTTACATGAGAAAATACTTTTCGCGAATTTAAAATCCGCCCAGTAATGGGTTTTCGTTGGTTTTACTGGGGGGGGGAAAAAGAAAGAAAAAGGGGGGGGGAGAAGTAGAGAAAGAACATGAAAGAAATTTTTCCAGGGCTTTTTTTTTTTTTTTTTTTTTTTTTTTTTTTTACATCACACAAGGACTGGCCAAGGGCACACAAAAAATGGGTAAACAAAGCCCACTTATCTGCCAGTCCCTATAAAGAAGACCAGTAACATAATATAATAAAAAAGAGGGGGTGAGCCAATTAGTTCAGAAGGTGTTCTTGACTCTAAAAAAAAAAAAATTAAGTCATAGGAAAAGTAGAAAAATAGACACCAGGAAGAGAGTTCCAGAGTTTACCAGTGAAAAGGATGAAAGAGATTACTGATAAACTCTGCATTAGAAGATGGACAGAATAGGGATGAGAATGAGTAGAAAGTCTTGTGCAGCGAGCTGGGGAGGGGGGGAGGCATGCAGTAGCAAGTTCAGAAGAGCAGTGAGCATGAACTAACGGTAGAAGAGAGCAAGAGAAGCAACATTACGTCATGATTTAAAGATGAAGACGTCAGTCAGAGGAGTTGACGAGACTAAAAGCTTTTGACTCGACCTGTAGGAGAGCTGTATGAGTGGATCCTCCCCAAACATGTGAGACATACTCCATACATGGGCGGCATAAGCGACCCGTAGGAGCAAGCAATTGGGAGGGAGAAAAAAAAGGACGCAGACACCACAGGACACCTAACTTCTTAGAAGCTGTGTTAGCAGGAGGTGAGATGTGAGATCTCAGTTCAGACTTTAGTAAAGGATAGTCCTAGAATGTTCATGGTAGAAGAAGGCGACAGTTGAGTGTCATTTGAAGAAGAGGGGATAGTTATCTGTAGGTTGTCGAGTAGATAGTGCAATAAATTGAGTTTTTGAGGCATGAAACAAACAAATGTTTGCTTGCTCTGCCCAATCAGAAATTATAGAAAGATCAGCAAGTTAGGCTTCTCGGGCATTTCTCTCCGTGAACACTTGGTTCCTGTGAGTTGGACGTCTAATAAACGACGTGAAAAAAGCAGGGTAGAATCATCAGGCCGTATGAGTGGATAGGGCTTTGAGTTGACTTAGAAGATCATTAATGAATAAATAGAAAGAGGGGTGATAGGACAGACCTGGGGAACACCACTATGATAGATTTAGGAGAAAGGAGCTCTTCGTCTACTAGTAGCTGCAATAGAACGGTTGAAAGAACGTAGATTATAGGTACACGAGAGAAGGATAGAAACGCATCGAGGGTAGTTGAAATTAAAGATTGTCAGGACTTTATCAAAAGCTTTTGATAGTCAAGGGTACCAGCAAAAGTTTTCACAGAAACCCTTTAAAGGAGAATGACCCAAGATTCCAGTTAGGAAAGCTAGAAGATCGCCAGTAGATCGCCCTTTACGGAACCGTACTGACGATCAGATAGAAGATTGTGAGCAGATAGATGCTTAAAAATCTTCTTATAAGTATAGAGTAAAAAACTTTAGAAAGGCAGGAAGCAAAGCCTTAAGTAAAGGACGGTAGGTTGAGGATTAGCAGGTCACCCTTCTTAGGACAGGTGGATGTGAGCAAACTTCCAGCAAGAAGGAAAGGGGAAGTAGATAGAAAAGACGGAAAAGTTCGACCAGGCAGGGGTGCAAGCACAGAAGCACATTTTGAGAACAATAGGAGGGACTTTCCCGTCAGGGGACCGTAAGCCTTCCGAGGATCTAGCCAGGAAAGGGCAAAGAAAACATTATTCCGAAGGATCTTAACCCATTCACTGCCGGATAAAATTATTAGGCCACCCTCTGTGCGGGCAGGTTTAATTTAAAGATAAAATAATACTTATCATATTTGAAGTGTATAAATGAATAGGATTGCTCATTCCATCAGAAAATCTATGTTTCGTTCTGGTGGAGGCTACCAGCTAAGTGAAGAGTACGTCAGAGTGCAGCAACAGGGCCGTGGACGTGCTGCCAGACGCACAATGAAACACTTACTACTCAACATAATACTGCATATTTTGTTACATAAATGCTTCATTCATGCATTCATCATACTCTGTTTATATCATCAAGAATATGTTGAAGTATTTTGACTATTTAGCCTGGCCATGAAGTAGAGGGCGCGCCAGTGCCAGCGTCAACATCGTCGTACTAGTACCGCTTGACCTTATTAGTCACACTAAATCACGCAGCATAAACAAGAGGGTTTCTATGTATCTGCCAACACTTGACACTGTTGCATACAGCCTATCACAGTGAAATTTTAACCACAACATCATTGAGCGTGCAGTTTAATACAGAAAATCCCTATATGTAACAGACGCAGTGATACCCTTATATAGCTGAGAGACCGTATTCTGTACCAGCCGCAGTGAAAGGGGTTAATGAACAGGCATAATATATGCTCCATAGTTAAAACAGGAACTCTCTTCCGCGTTTCTATTTTTCCACTTTCCTATGACTTAAAATCTTTCAAAAGAAGAGTAACAAGACACATCCCGAAATAAATTGGCCCTAACCCTCTGTTTTATTTTATCGATCTGTGTCTTTGATAGGGGATGGGCAGTAAGCGGGCTTGTGTACCCATTTGTTGTGCTTGGCCCAGTTCCTGTGATGTAAAATAAATAAAAAAGTCAAGAGGGTGTCTGGAGGAGAGAGGAACAACCTTCATTCAACAGAGTGGACTTTTTAGTCAAAGGTTGAGCGAGAGTTCAGATTAGAAGTAGATGGATGAGACAGCGTGGAGCCATCTGGAGTGAGCATAGGCGAAAGAGAAGAACAAAAAATTGTTAGAGATGTTATTTACTAGATGGCAGAAGTCACGAGAGGAATTGGATTCAGAAGATTTTGAATTTCTATGAATGAAAGAGTTTTTGGGAAGTTGAAGTAAAAGATTTGGCATGATTACGGGCAAAAATATAAAGGGCATGCGTTTCAGGACGATGGAAATAAAACTCACCATCTAACCACCTGTGATGTATTATTCACTGTAAGGGAGGTCTGTTATACTAGCATTCGTATACGATAATCGATGATACGAGATGTTGTAAATTTGTGTGCTATGTTCAATATACGAGATCGCAAAATCCACTGAAAGACATTCAAACTGGCGGTGAGTAAGATTATAAAGTAAAAATGCTAGCCTACCACTTCCCGGGCTGAGACAAGGGGGATTTGGTTGACCAGTCGAGGTCACCCCTAGCAAAGCGGACCTGAAGGGTAATTAAGCATATGGCGCACCATGACATTTAGGTAAGTAGATAGGTGTGCGGCCCCAAACTGGGACCACTACAGCTACCTTTCTCTCATCTCTTGTATCACGCGGTTTCCCCTACATTACAACGTCTTTTTTGCTTGTTATGCATGTTTTATGTTTAATTAATGGCGTTATGAATATTTTGATCGTGCTATTCTTTCAGAGCTTTTTCTACAGAATAGGTAGTACAGTGGGGTAATATAGACGCTGTGTGTTGGTTGGTTTGCTTTAGTTATTTTAGCTGGAAATACATGTTTTTTTTGTGTTTTTTTTAATGATGAGGTCCTGGAACCAACCTAATTTTACAATTAGTTAAGTGTTTCGTTATACGAGATTTCGATTTACGGGTATGCAAGGTGAAACCTAACTGCCAGGATCTTCGGGACTCCCGGGTATTAGGCTCACTAGCTAGAATACAAGAAAAAATTGTTCTAAGACATCCACATCTCGAATACTGGCATTACATGAGGATGCAGGATTGCCGCCGCCAACAGCGCATCTATAGTTTGTATCGATCCCGGGCGGAGCGGAATAAGATGGGCCGTTTCCTTAATACAATATCCGAGCCCGTCCACCCAGCACAGCATTTCTTAACAAAAAAGCAGGGTGCATCTTCCAAGATGCGCATCTTAGAGCTGTAAAAATATGGTAAGGGAGATGCTCCAGTAAGGACAAAAAAAAAAATGGCTAAAAGCTTTATGAACAAAAAAATAATAATAGTCAAAACTCTGGTTTCTAATTCTCCCTTTTTTCCTCTTGAAACAAAAATTCTGTTCACGAACAGAATTTCACAACTCAGAATTGCACCGGTTAGCCGTACGATAGCTCGGTTGCCCGAACAAGATACTCCCTGGCAACTAGTGCGCGTCAGTGACGGTCAGTCTCGCCGTGGCCCTCACTTAGTAAACAAAACGCTAACGAACTGCTTTGGATTTTGACAATTTTTCTTGTGTGTGGCATTATTTCCCCCGGTATTAGTTTACACTTGACAAAAACATCTCTAACCGTAGATCGCCCGATTCCCGACCTTAAAGTCGCCAAAGACAACCTTTTTTTATATACAGACGTGTGGTGGGTGGTAATAGTTACAGTCAACCCGGCGAATTAAAACAGACGAAAAGGGGGGAGAAGTGGTCCGTTAATGCGAGGGTATTGACAAGGGTGTGAAATATAGCTAAAAAAAAAAGAAGCTTCCCCGCGTCGAGCTTGACAGACCTTACAAAGAGATACTAAGCAGAAGAGGTCACATGAAGAACAACAACAAGCAGACCCAGCTGTGGCTGTCAAAAGGTATTGTTTGTGTCATGACTATTGCTCTAGCATTTGGCATTGACTATGAGACGGCTAGGACTTAGGGAGACACTTAATGCTGTGCACGCCTTTTATTATTTTCCCCCACTACTCTTACTATTGTACAAAGGTCACTGTCTCACACAGGGGCGGTCCAAGGACAACACGCCCACACAATGCACGCATAGATATCACCGCCGTCTCTACACACACGGGCTATGTCCAACGCGCTATAAAAACCGTAGTCCCCAACACACTGTGTAGGCGCGCTACACACTACTAGTGGACACTAGTACTCGGTCTCTCACTCCCACACACACCACTGGGTAGCCGTGCTGCACACTCACCCAGTCATGCAGGGCGCCGCCCTCTGCGCCCGAGTCATGTGCTCATTAAACGTGCACGCCCCCTGTACAACTGTGTACACAGCTCACCCCAACACACACTGGGTAGCCGCTCTGCACACTCACCCAGCAGCAGTGCGCAGCCCTCTGCGCCATGAGTCACTGTCTCTACCAACACTCGTCGTCCAACCCAACAATGGGCGTGTATTACCTCTACAACACCGCACTCCTCTCCGCCCAACAACAAGTTACAGTCTCAAAGGTGCCGCCTTGAGCCGTGACCACACCACAGTCGCCGCCATGAGCTAATCGAACGCAGCCACGCGTCATCCTCGACACCAACAGCGCGCCACCTCTCGTAGCCCCCTGGTCCCAGACATTGAGCGGAGACGGGCCTTTTCGGGGCGGTTCACCTGTCGCACGTGCGCGGCACAGACTTCGTGCCATGGTAATCCTTGTGGGCGGGGAAGCCCTCCTCCATCCCTACGTGGCTGTGCCCTGCTTCCTCTCCTCAGTCTGGTCACCGCCCTAGGCACAACTCTTAATCCACACGTAAAATTCCCCATCATTCGCTCAGCCCCGTATTCATGGACGGGAAAGGTACCGTGGCGACCTGACCCGTGTTTTCGTGGTTTACCACCACCGGCAGGCCCCAGAGGTAAAGGGAAGGACCCTGCCGTGTCCGCCAGTACTCACGAACACGGCCCTTCGTAACAATATTATATGGTAGTGATGAGCTGTTCTATACAAGGTGCTCACTATTTAGGTCCAAGTGTAGCACGTTGTGCACCATAAAAAAAAAAAAATAAAAATACAAAAAAAAAAAATAAATAAAAAAAAAAAAATACAATAAAAAACAAAAAAAAAAAAAAATAAAATTACAAGAGTTATTTAAGCTGTGAGGGACAGGAGACATTCTTGCGCGACCCCCCCTAAACACTAATAATCACAATTTTAAACAATACAACCTTTGCCACTAAAATCACTAGCAACACAGGCTCCTTCCTTATATATCTATATATCTGATTACATCCAAAAAAACTCCATTTAAACCCAAGCATTCCAAAATAATGAGAAAATAATAAATCTGTAGAGTGACAATTTTGAGTAATGGATAGTCCGTTAAATCGGAAGTTCGTTTTGAACACCGAGGTCCGTTACATTCGAGGTCGACTGTAACCACATTTCTACATCCCTGATTCAGGAAGGTTAGAAGGGTGTGGGAATAAATGATAGATGAATGAATGGTTACACTCCTAAAAAGAAATTAAAACCATGGTGCTTGAATTAAACTCACAACTGAAAAGAGAATAAATTAAGGGAAAACTTGAAATAACTAACTACAACTAAAAATATTACCTGGGGATAGTGGCTGTCCAAATCATGTCACCAAGCTAAACCTTATGTATTGAGATCTCAAAAGCTAGGAGAACTGTATTGGGTTAAACTGCCAGGGCCTCCTGAAAAAGTTTTTACTTAGCTGGGACGTCTTAAGATCGTTGATGTTTGAAGACATGATGTCTTGAGGACAATATGAGCAGGCGTACGTAACCTTCCTGATGTTTCCCGCGTATTCATGGACCGGATTGTTTGGGTTTAGAAACCCATGCTCTCCATGAATACATTTACAAGATTACACCGAGAACACCGAGGGTCTCTAAATGTGTTTAAGGAGCAAAGTTGGCGATGGACCTTCTCCCCGGTGGTGTGAGACTAAAGAGGGCGAGGTCAGCTGTGTTAGCCTGGACTTCGCTTTCGCTCCAAAGATATACGGCCCAAAATAATTTACCATCTAAATTTATATTACTCCTATGTTTACTACTATTTAATGTTAGTAATATCTAATTATCTCTGGACGAAATTTATTAATTCCGACAAAGGGGAATTCTGGAGAGTGTCAGTTTGTGGTCTTCATCGGGTCATATTATGGCTATAAAGAACAAATTACAAAAATATCAACAGAGTGGCGACCAACATAAGGTATGTCTGAGTGTCCTTAATTTTCCGCCGTCGTCGTCCGCCCGAAAAAAGAACGATAGCGAAATTTGAAACCGTTATAAAATTATATTGCAGATACAAAGCCATAAAACAACACTAAAACAGAGTAGAATTATACAGTAAGTTATAAAAACTATGTGTATCAACTCTCCTCCGTGGCACATACACATCAGTTATAGTGACGCTATAATTCGTAATATTTGGCGGCGCAACTAAAGGGTTATCTAACGGTACACAATTGGGAGTCTGGTTCTGTTTACCTTATTGGATTCTAGGAAGCATTCTCTATGGGCTTCCGTCTCAAATCATTACTTTTGGAGATATGGACATGTTGTTTAAGGGAGGGGAGAGACAGGGGTTTACGAGCGGCCCACTATTCTTCTCTTGTGACTGCATCGCCCCTGTCTCCCTACCGCGCGACACATTTAATACAGATTTTGCTTTAGTTAGGAGCGTAAGCGTGGTTTTAGTTAGTAGGTTAAGGTTTAGTGTGAGTGAGTTCAAAATGGGGGTTTAAGTAGTTAATTTTCTTTTTTGTAAAAAAAAGTCTATTTGGGGGTCAGGAACGGATTAATCCATTTATATTGTTTCTTATGGCAAAAATGTGTTTCGGTTTGTTCGAACAAATAGGGTCAGAACAACTTTCAGGAACTAATTAACGTTCGAAAACCGAGTTTGATTGTAATGAAAACCGACATTTAATTTCCGTTACCAGGATATGCAGCATGGTCGCTAGCCCAAACAAAGCTTCAAATCGTTTGCCTAAATCCTCAGCGCTACATTATCATTCACATACTCAAAAATCTTCTTCAGCGTCAACAGCAGGTGGTATTGCCTAGTTGCTAGTGTAACATGCAGGAAAGAGCTATGCTCGGACGTCCGTCTCCAAATCTATATTATCAGTTTGCCTTTGAAGTCCCGAATACTTCTTGCCATTAATCACATTTTGCCATTCAAGGTTGTTCCAGGCTTTATGCTTCTATACGGGAAGCTGTATTTTTTTTCTTGTCCTCTTGCATGTCTGTCCTTTTCAATTTATTCTCATGACCGCTTGCCAACTTCTATGTTACCCCAAAAAAACAGATCTTCTCTATTCAATTTTTTTCCAGACCCATTGATGCTCTATACATGCTATAAAAATCTCCCCTTTTCTTCTTCTTTTCTCAAGTGTTGAGAGTTTTAGTCTTGAAAGTCTTTCATTCATATGGTTAAATCTATCAGCTTGGAGCAATTTTTGTCTGCGCTCTTGTATTCTCCTAATCTTCCTTATATCCTTCTTTTTATGTGGTGACAAATCACTGCCGCCATATTCCAACCCTTGGTCGAATCAGAGATGTTATCAATTTCTTGATCATATCTTATCCAGATATTTGAATGCCATCATATTCCTCAGCAACTGATATGTAATCTCCTGTGATCTTGTTTATATGCTTCTCATGTGAAAATTATCCCGTAATCCACACTCCCAGATCTTTTCGAACTTTGTGTTTGATTATCCATTCGTTTCCCATCGAATACTTTCGATCGGTTCAGTTTGCTACTCGCCCATTTCCATTACTTACACTTTTTAGCTTAAACTCATTTCATAGTTGATTCCATCTGAAAAATCTTACTAGATCCTTTTGTAAATCCTCACAGTCCTATTTACTTTCTACTTTTTCTTAGTAATTAGCATCAGCAGCGAAGAAACTCATAACTGTTCACGCTTCTGTCATATCATTTTACATAGGACCAAGAACATCACTGGGGCCAATACTGATCCTTGAGGAACTCCACTTATCACACTGCACCATTCTGGACTTCTGATCTTTATTACGTTCTCATCTCTCTGTTGCTCAAATAGTCTTCATTCACTTCAGCAAACCACCCCCTTCAATAGCTATACAATGTTCTAGCTTCCAGAGCAGTCTCTTGTGAGGTACCTTGTCAATGCCTTCTTTAGGTCCAAGTATATTGCCCCAATCGACCCACCCACGCTCTTCCTGTGTCACATCGATCACTTCAAGTAAAAGCTAATAAATTAGATTGTTACATGACATTCCCTCTATAAATCCAAACTGGCACGCTGTGATTTCGTTGTCCTTCCAATATTCAACCATCTGTCCTTCACAATTTTTTCACACATTTTGTCACTACACTTGTTAATGATACGGACTGTAATTTAATGGTTCTTCTTGTCTCCTTCCTTTGTGAATTGGCACAATATTTGCTCCTGTTCCATCAAGCGGGGACTCTGCGCTCCCTGAGTGAACTCTCAATGACACTGTACTTTCCTGCTAGATTTGGGTACTGCACTCTTTCATTATCCAATTCGACACTCCATCTGGACCCGGGGCTGCTTCTCACATGTTGAATTTTCCATCTAGCCTTTTTACTTCTAGTCCGTATACTTTTATGTCTTCCATTATATTTCTTTCTGTTATTATATTTTCGTTTTTAAATTCACTTCTCTTGTAAATCAGTCTGTAAGCACTTATTATTACCTCCGCCTGTTGTAATGCATCTTCGTAACTATGCCCTTCTAACCTTCAGCGTATCTATTCTTTACTTCCGTGTTTTAATTTTCCATTTGATATTTATCTATAGAAAAGTTTCGGTTAGGTCTACATTTTTTCTCTATTATATATCTTCTCATGGTACTTTCTTCGTCGCCTGTCGGATTCTACATATTCATTTCTAGTTGTTTTGTCTTCTCCCAAAGAGTTGATACCTCCTTTTTTCCTCCACTATTCCAGGTTTTTTTTCTCTTTCTAGTCTTGCTAATTCACATTTTTCGTTAAACATTCATTCTTTTCTTTTCTCTGAATAACTATCTTGGAACATAAAACGATTATTCTTCTGTTGTAAATTCGGATGAACTCATCATGTTCTGGGTACTCCTCTGCTGCATGGAAATTATCCAGTTGCTCTCGAAGGATGTTCTTAACCGTCAAAGTCTGCTGCTTTTCCATAATTGATCTTCCTATCTTGTGTTCTTCACCTTCTCCCCTATTTTTGCTCTCATTTACTCAAATTCAATAAGTACTAGGTTCACTCGTGCAAAGTTGGGCACTGAAAATTTACTTTACTAATTACTCTAGTCTTTCGTCAATTAGTGATATAGTCTTGATGGTTCTTCGCTACTCTGAATCTTGTATTCATCTTTAACCACTGGTGATAATGTTATTCATTACCAAATCCAACAATATACACACCCCATTGGTCTCTCCACCTTCAGTGTACCATTCTTCCAGCAAAAATGTCTTTGCAGTTTTAAAATCTCCATCAAAAATTATGTGCTCACAATTTTCCATCGTATTTCTTTAAACATTTGCTTGTCTCTTATCATGTATCGTACTCTTCTCTCCCCCAGGAATTTCTCTTAGGTGGACGTTATCGTCTAGGCTGGTTGTTAGCTATAGGGGGGAAATTTTATATTGCCAAATTTTTATGCTCCCCACTGGAATCCTGTCGTATTTGAGAGAAAACCCCTGGGCAAAGTTTCATTGGAATTGGGTAAGATTTACCTTGTGCTCAATGATTGTCAAAGTTTTAATCCCGGAGCTCAGGCATGGCATCAAGATTCCCCCTCCTTTTTAGGGTCCCCCGTTCATGACGGGGGTTTCATGGCTTCAAACCCTCATGTGCCCAAGTTTGTGCCGGGGTTGTTTCCGGTGCGTAGGGTACAGACGGCGCAATGGTCTGCAACAAATTGCAGAGAGGAATTGGAGCTGATCCTCGTTGCGTGTCAGACAAAGCGGTTATACTCCGAACAAGGGCGACAGCCACGCTCGGCGTGGTCATTGTGAACCGGGCCATGCACTGATGCCAATGCAGCTGGAGGCATGATGTGGGTTTTCTGGCATCAGCAGGGTTCTGCATCCAGAAATCAATGTCCAGGTGCATTTTCTTGAAGAAGCTGGTGGTGTGGGCAGTCCGCAAAATCTTCGAGCGGCGCCCAGCGATCGCCACTTGCAGAAGTGGGGCGCTTTGATGGAGATTAGTACATCCTCTACCTCTTTTTTTGATGGCCGCCTGCCATCCGTCGCTTTCATCGATTGTTGACGTCCTTATCGAAACAAGGCCAAAGCAACAAGCTTTCAGATAAGTACAAAGGTGACTCAACAGCTTCTCAGTGCTGCCTTGCACAGGCTTGATGAGGGTCGAGAGGAATCCAGAGCCTGGAGCCAGCGCGAGATCATTGCACGGAGCTGCAAGATCTCGCAACGGTGCTCCGTCCATGCCTTGCTGTAAATACTTCGCAGTGAATACGGAGACGCTCCGGAGGCCTTAGCTCTCCCGTTGTCGCGTGAACTGCTTCGGAACATCCCATACCTTGAGTGAGTAGATGACCTTTAGTTCATCCATCTGGCTTGGTGAATGGGCCTGGTGAAGGACCGCACCCCGCGCGGGGTTCCGCCGTTAAAGATAGCGTGGTTTCCAGTAGCTCCCTGTAGTTCAATCTCGGAGTCACGTACGTTTCATCCAGAGCCTTTCTGAACCCACTGCGTCAAATTCCAACAGGGAGGGGCACATCTTCTGTCGCTGCGCCGGTTCACATACTGGTTACTGATCGATGAACTCCACTTTGCCTGGAAAACGCCGAAACAGACCGAGTCTGGCCCTGCCGGTATGTCCCATTGCAGACAGGAAGTACAGCTCAATCCACAAGTCCAGGACGTGTGCCGGCAGGCAAAGTAGAGCAAGTCCTTGTCGAGAGCTCGCTCAATAGAGCACATGCGCCCGGGTGATGGCACGTGTTCGCTGAGGGGTGTCAAAAAACTCATGCCGACGATTCGGTTGGTCAGTCCCTTTCGTGCACCTGCGCGACAACACAGCGCGAAGAAACATGAGTGCTCGCCACTGGGGAGATTGCGGCTACGAGGAGCGAGATAGCGCTCTTCCCCGGACAAGGATGGGAGAGATCGACGTGTTCTTTGGAGTGAGGTCATCATAAATTTTCCATCCCAATGTACTATGAGAGGGACCGTCAGACTTGATCTCGCTTTTCACAGAATATACGTGGCGTTCGCGAAGCTTTACGGACAAGATCGCGGATGGAGCTTTGGTTGATATTCAGCTCCCGGGGTTTCGCCCAGAGAGCGTGCTGTCTCTGTCAGGACGTAGACAGCTGCCGGTCGCTAACTTCGCTCGATCAAGGATGCCTGCCTACGCATGGCATTCACGACGTTTTCACGCTCGCTTTGCTCGTTCGGCTCGGTGGGGCCACTGGCCTGTGTGGGAGCTTCGAGTGGGGCGGGCTACTGGACAGTGAGTGTGCTGCTGGGATGATTCCAATTCTGCAGTCGCCGACGATGTTGCGCTTCGTAAAGCGCCTCTCCTGCCTTTGATGTCTGGGCCGCGTGAGTTCTGCAAAACACGTCTCAAGAGAGCCTGCACGGGGATCAACGCCCGCCCATCCTACCCGTCGCCAGGCTCGCGCTGGGCGAGGGAGAAAGTCCTTGTCCTCCGCTCTGTCATTATCGCCATGCATATTTGCATGGGCCATGTCGAAAAGGTCATTAGTTTCCACCAAACTTCCTTTGCTCGCCCCTCACTTTGAGTAGAGTGTAGTGCGCTTTCTTGCCTCTTCCGGATAAGGGCATATTCTTTAGCAAGCCTTCTGGATCTTCGTGCACCTTGTCAATCGTTTGCATTGGAATCTTGCCCTAGGCAGACTTCTTCAACAATGAGGGAGACCTCGTGTGCCGAAACGCGGATCGTCTTTTCTGAAACATCGAGCTTGTAAATAACCAGACCAGGACTTCTCTCGCAGATGGTAGTGTGGCTCCAGCGGATTTGTTACAGTGGGTGCACAAGTACCGTTCTCGTATAGTGGTTGCAATCACACACACAAGACAAAAAAGCAAGTCTGGAAAAGAAAATTGAATAAGTAAGACGGATTGAAAAACAGATGATTTGTTATAATTGAGACATCCGTCATTTGCTACAATTAACTTAGAAAAGCATTTAATAAGGACCGGCTGGTCTGGTGCATTTGTTAGTTACAAAGCCCTCTGTGGTTTAGCATAATTGCCTTCAGGGGTGAAACTTAAAGGTCATGAGCACTAGGTAAGTCATGCTATTGATAAATTTTGTCTACAGTGTTTTTTAATGAAGGTAACAGCATCGACAGAGTGGAGAACTATTTTCACAACTCTCATTTTTAATGACCACCCTAAAACTGTCGTATACGAGTACTAGCCTCTTATTCTTCCTTTTTTCATCAACCAAACTGCTACCTTCAACACCTCTGCCAACCTTCTCCTTCTCACAGTTCCTACCTAAACACATCCTTCCTTGTTAACACCATGACACCACCTCCCCTTTTTTGATCTGTTTCTCCTCCATAATTATATTTGACCTCCCAACTGGCCACCTCCTCAGAATCCACTTGGCTTGTTTCCTACTAGAACCAAATTATGTCGGTTTCTTGGACTCTCGGGTAATCGTTTATTCTGTTACAAACATGGGTTGACACTAGCCCATTTATATTTGTGTCACGATACCTGCAATTCCTTTTTCATTTTCCTAACTGTTCTCTTACTCTTTCTCTTTGAGATACCATTTACTTCAGTTTTTGCGTCAAAAACTCTCCAATAGAATTTCAGTTTCGTCCGCTTCGTTCTCAATTCGTTTTTCTTTGCTTCTTTAAACAGTACATTCAGACTGGCTCTTTCCTTCCTCATTTCATATCCTTTGCTTATTATCCAGTTTTCTTTATTCTGTCTGCCAGTTCAGCCTTAGACCAAAATCTTGTGCTGTATTTTGTGACCAAAACTTAACTTTTAAGGCGGGCCCATACGTCCTCAATTTCCCTAACCTATGTATCTCTTCTATTTCTTATATCACCATATTTTATTCTACACTAAATATTTCTTTTGACCAATTCTTTTTCTTCCTCTTTCTATATGATTTTTTCTTGGGCAGCACTTTCTCCTTCAAACCAAAAATGTATGACACATTGCTTTTTGTCTACGTATCCTCTTACTCAATTTTCCTTTTGGTTTAGCACTGACTACTGTTTTTGGTCAGATTTTTTATTTTAATTTTCTGATTTCAATTATTTGCGTAAGTTCTCTTGGGTCTTTTCTTTTTCTATCTTCCATGTCTTCTTCCATCTTCATTTTCCCCATGTGTCATTTCCCATTTCTTAGTACTGCATTTAATTTTTGCATGCAATTTCACTACCTTTTCATCGTCTTGTTGTCGTTTAATTCATCCACTCTATTCTTCAAAATAGTATTATCTTTTCAGTTCGAGCACTTTCTTTTCCATCTTCTTTAGTTTATCCATCAATTCGTGAACTACATTTCTAGCATTATGACTTCTCTGGTTTTTTTTCAGCCCTAATATATCTTTTTCTTTGGTATGAAGCCATCAAAATTGGTCCCCGTGGAATCCTCCGCCGACACTTCCTCCATCCTTGTTTACTTTTTTTCGCTAACAATATTTTTCACTTTTTAGGTAAATCATTAGGAGACGGGACTATCTAACTACATAGCTCTAACCTATAAGTACTTAACCCCTTCACTGCGGATATCAAATTCATAGGCCTACCCCCTGTGCGGCAGGTTAATTAAATAAAGAAATAATTACTTATCATATTTAAGCTCCCTAAATGAATAGAATGCTCATTCCATACCAGAAAATTCTATGTTTCGTTTGGTGGAGGCTACCAGCTAAGTGAGGAGTTGCGTCAGTGCAGCAATAGGTCCGTGACTGCTGCCAGACGCACAATGAAACCACTTACTACTCAAAATAATACAATATTTTGGTACATAAATGTTTCATTCATTCATGCATTCATTCATTCATGCTTCTGTTTTATATACATCAATAATATGCTGACAATTTTGACTATTTAGCCTCGCCATTGAAGTTGAGGGCGCGGCAGCGTCAAACACGTCGTACTGTACCGCTTGACCTTATTAGTCACACTAAAAACCCCGCAAGCATAAAAAGAGGTCTATTGTATCGCAACACTTGACACTGTTGCCATACAAGCCTATTCACAGGAATATTTACCCATAATTATCATTGAGCGCGGAGTTTAAAAAAAGAAGCCCTATATGTACCATCCGCAGTGAACCCTTAGATAGCATGAGAGACCGTATTTTAACCAAAAGACGTAGTGAAGGGGTTAAGGCTTTTAGGGTCCTCTGCGTCCTTGTTGGTCACTGCAGCAAACAAAGACATATCCAGTTGTTGTAGGAGCCCCAGAGCGCGCATCTGGTACACAGCTGACGCGTGTCTGTGAGTTGTCTTGTCTGAGTGTGTGTTGCTGAAGTTAATGAGTAGGGTTACACCGTAGTCCAATGAAAAAGGAATATATAGATTATTTCGAATTGGCAGGGTGTTTTCTTAGTAACTGAATTTTAAGGGTAGTTTGTCCTCTAACTTTTGGTTTGAGCACTTCTTGCTATGCAAAATGGACTTTTATATTTATATAGCAAAACATAGCTTAGCCCCGCTTAGAGTAAAGGCTTCATTTGCACCTATTCATCAATTCTGGAATCCATCGTTACAAATGAAACGGATGACCAGGACCGACCATGACGGACCTGACCAGGGGAAGCACCAAGGTACCAAATTAGTTTGGATTGGTTAAGATGGGAGGAAGGGAAAAGACCAGGCGATGGTTGCCCGACACCGATGGGAAACTGCACCCAGGTTGATCAGGGAGGAGGTGACAGGAGGAGCCATCGGGAAGGTCCCTTTGCACTTTATACAGAGGACCCCGGTGCCACCTGAGAAGCCTGCGTTCAAGGTGGCTCAGGCTCTATATGATCTGCTGGTGACATACGCTCCACTGACTCACTGAAAATACGTACATGCAAGGGGACTCAACTAGGGCCACACGGGGGGTGGAAGGGTGGTACTCAAGCCCATTGGAGGAAGATGCTGGGAGGGGCCCAAACAAAAAAAAAAAAGTTCTTCTGAGTATATGAGTGTTGCACCATCCCCCAAACGAGTGCCCCCTGCGCCACCTTATCACCAGCACGACGGGGCCTACTCATCTGACACTGGCTTCACGGTCCAGTGGGGCAGTTTCCTGCTGTCCAGCGTGAAGGAGATGCAGTAACAACGCAGAGTCAGAGGGAGGACAGGTCGGTTGAAGATCTCACAGAGATACCGGAGTAACATGGTCACATGTTCCACACCTGACCGCAGGTCTCCTACCAGCTGGTCCAGGCTGTGAAGCGGGGCGTTCTCCGTCCGAGCTCCAGGAGATAAGTGGGCAAGGGCTCACACTTCCAGATGGCTCACCACAGCCCAGTCGCATCATGTACATGTGAAAAGAAAACATGGACTGACTGGCAAAGAACTGAACACCTGGAAACTCGTTCAAGTACTGCCTGAGGTGTCCTCAAACTCTACTACGACATCAAGGTTCACCACAGACTAGAGGGGACGGCCCCCCAAGCACATCCTCACGATAGCTCAGAGTGATGAGGTCGCAGCCACAGAAGGTCCAAACAGCTTGACCTTCTATGTGCAGGAGGAGCATGGTTCGCACACTCAGAATGTGTCATCCTCTCGCTGAATGGCGAGTCGTGAGGACGAACCGCAGTTTTTGCCGGGACCAAGATTTGAAGTGAGGGCTGGCGAGGAGTAGGGACACCAGTGTAAGACCTCGGCATCACACCCATAGCTGAAATATCAGCCACCAGCTTGCAGACATGATCAGTGGCAGCCTGGCCAGGTGCCACGAGCCTGCATCACCTGTTCACTGTCCGGGATCAGATCCAGGGAGATCCTGGTCAAGCGTACGAGGTTCCGGTTCTCTATACACACTCAAAGCACCGAAAGAGTAGTGAAGCAGGTGCACAGAGGCGCGGCATCCAGCAGGGTGGGGCAGCAGGGCAAGAGACGGGGCTCATCCGGGCTCGGCCCGCCCACCGGGCGGGGACCATGCCTGCTTAGGTCGAAGAAGGACATGATGGACACGTTCTAGGCCAATGTAGAGGCTGTGACACTGATGTAGTGCCTGATGAAGCCAAACTGATCAGAAAGCGCTTACCACGCGTTAGTCATTTGGAACTCAGATTGTGCATGATGCAATAAACAGGACCAACCGTTTCATTTCACATTCACGTTTTTTGCTGTCCGTAGTCTACGTGCGTCTTGCATCAGTGACGTCAGAGTGATGTCACACCTCTGCCCTGTGTAGGGTGAACCAGTCTCCGCACGACCTTGCCCCGTTGCTGGAGCAGGTGATGACGGTCAATGACCTAGAGAGCCCGCGCGTCCCCAGGCTAAAACACATTCGAAGCTCCAAAATCCTTTCCAGAATTGCGGGAGCGGCGGTTACACGTAGACGGGTCAAGCCACCTGTGACAGTCACTGATTTGAAGACACGCACGGAGACAGGAACGGCAAAAAACATGTTGTAGTGTGAATCCGCCTTAGTGAATGTGCTGACGTGTTGGAGACGAGAGCACTGGGTCTAAAAGAAAGGCTTTTGTATAGAGTGGACATATTTTCCTATTTTTTTGGAAAGGGGAAAAGAAGCGCCTATGTGGTGCTTTGGTTTGGCGGGGCTTTGTGCATAAACTGACAATGGGGAAGACAGGGTTCTTCTAAGAGGGTTTAGTCCACTTCAAAGCCGTGATACGCCACTATATCATGACGTCAAAGGGATATGAGGACCGAGGGTTTGCCGGGGTACGAGAAAACTGAGGACGGTCACTGCTCTCAGGGCCGTAGTAACCCGAGCTGTGATATTCCCAGGGGAGAAAAGCCAACTTCTTATCTCTAAAAGTCCTGTCATTATCTCCTTCTCTCTCTCAATCTCTATCTCTCTCTCCTCTCTCTCTCTCTCTCTCTCTCTCTCCTCTCTATCTGCTCTCTCTCTCTCTCTCTCTCTCCATTCCACACCACCCACACCCTAGAAACTGTAAATAATGCAAAAGGATAGCAAATAAGATGGTTCCTGAATTGAAAGACTAACAAAAGGAAGACTGAGGGGAAAGAAATTGCCAACATTTTGAAAGATAAGGAGGAGATGTTACTGATAAACGTATAAAATGACTGGCAAAAGTTGACAGAAAAAGACTTGCCATTACAAAGAGAAAAATAGGTGGATATTTGCTAAGGAAATCCACACAAAACCCTAAACACTTACTAATACTACCATTAGCATTTGTTCTTCAACCCACCGTTACCATCAGGTGTTTATGAAGCATTCTACTTGCACATTCCTCATTACCACCCTCCTTCTCCTCTTCTGTGGCCTGGGCGGGCAGGAGAAAAATAGAATGATTGCAATCAAATCAAATATAATCGATTATTATCACAGAAAAAATAACTGATTAAAATCTGTTTTTTTATTTATAAAATATTAATATAATAATAGAGTATAATTTCCAATATATGATACTATAATATGAATAATTTAAGAATAAATAGTAATAATATAGTACAGTAAAAACCTCTCATATTGGGACTATTGGGCCAATGGAGTGCGTCGAGTAATGCAAGGATCCGAATAATGGGGGGATTATATATGGGGGTATTTACATATGTTAAAAAAAAAAATTTTTAAAAAAAAATTAAAAATCTGGGTAGAACTATCAACCCCTGGAAAAAAAAAAAAAAAATTATAGGTTGGAAATTTCGACCCAAAAAAAAAAAAAAAAAAACAAAAAAAAAAAAAAAAAAGGTAGAATAATGAGGGCAAATAGGAGAGGTTTATGGTCTATATAATACTAACGAGTGATTAAAGATTGTTCTCGGCTTTTCATTCTGGTTTCGTAAATTTGTTAATATTAATTTTAATCCCTTTCTGAACTCTTATTGATGTACACGTCGTCAGAACTTAATATAACAACTGTGAAGGACCTCTTTAATTTTTCCGATAGTGCAAATATTTGGTTAGTGGCGTAGTGGTGGCTCATCTTTCTTTCTTCTTGTTTTCTTCCTCCTCGTGTATTCTTCCATTCATGCTCCATACAGGGATCCCGGGGACTTCTTTCTCCAATGAGTTTTCCCATGTCCGCTAGTCACTGACAAGGTCATACCCATGAGGGTAACGTTTTAGCACCTGAAGCAGTGACTCCATGGCTGATGCTACAGTTGTTTCTTTCAGTAGTGCGTAACTGAGCTCACGTCCACTCGTTGCTGCCGCACACACGGGGAGAACCTTTCCTCCATCCATGCCTCTGTAGCAATAGTGACAAATCACCAACATTCCAACCATTAAGTCTACTGCTTTCTTGATGTTAAAATTACGAAAGATATTTGTTGTAGTCATAATTGGCTTGAGTGTGGCTGGTGTGTGTTACACCTGCATACTGGCAAGAATGGATAGACAGAGTCCGGGTTTGGTCAAGTGACAGTTTATTGAGACCACTCTCTAGTACACATCCACGGACTGGCGGCCATGACGATCCTACCCCAAAACCCTAAACACAAAACAAAAGATGTTGAGAAGCGCCTGACTTAAGGCTGATAACATTGTTAACTTAACACTGCAGGCACCCTGGTGGAGGCCCCGGGGATGAACCAAGCGATCCCAATACAAGTGAAGCCGGGAGGAGTCCTGGCGTGGGCGCCGACCTGGACTCTTCACCTCAGCACTTGTCACCACGGATACCTTGAAGCATCAGCTGGAAGATCCCCGACCCACCTCATCAGCATGCGCCAGGGACCAGTCTTCCTACAGGGGTAAAATTCTACATCGGCGTGGATTCGGGCTTGGAAAATCCTAGGGTGACACAGAGTCATGTACGACACATGCGTCTTAGAGTGATCTTACCCCCGAAAATTTTGCTGTTCCCAACCTTCGGTATGTCCAAGTTGAAAACTTCACCTGTCCCTGGCTGTGTGAATGGTCCTAGTGCACGCAAATAGCTATCCACAAGAGCGGGCACCAAAAAGTTCCCAGAGGTGATCTTAGCGTAATGCTGTTGTCCCTCAGGCACGTCGGTGTCTCCCTGTTGCTCCCGCAGATACTCCAGACGACACCACAACAGCTGAACACAGTAGTAAGCGAACATAGACTTAGAGATCAGAAAAGAGAACTCCGAATCCAAATCGCAGTACAACACCGTACAGCTTATTGATAATCGTGGGCAGTCCTTGGTACGTAGGGTGGTAGATGGGGCGAGGCTTGATTTGTAATTGGCCTAGTGCTCCTTCAACATCCCACACACCGGAGTTGCATGGATCATTCTTCCATAGTGATAGATCCTCCACTTGCTTCAGCGTCGGCTTGGTCTCTTCAGGGGTCCTTATATATGCCGCCTTCCTCTGCATACTCCTTTGTTCTAGAGCACCTATAGATCTCGTCACATACGCAGAAGAGATGCGCACGGTGTTAAAACACTAATAAAGTTAAGAGGAAGAAATACCAGCGGCCCACCATTGAAGGCTGGAGCAAGGAAATTCTTCAAAACCATGTGCCACAAGTCTAGCCTTTACTCTTGGTTCACCATTGACATCTTTTTCTGTGCATACCCATCTCACACTCATGGATGGCTGACCCCAATCTAAACCTTCCTCATATACCTTAAATTTCTAACAGTTCCCCAATTCTGTTTGTTTTGCCTGAAGTACATCTTTGTCATATTGCCTAGCTAGATACAGACAGGAATACCTCATTATCATCTACAGTTATAGAGTCACTGTCACATTCTTCAGGTTCTTCAACCCATTGCTTCACCCCTGAAATCCAATCTATTGACTTAGGCTCACAACCATCATCCTGAACATTCAGCCAGTTTCTGTACATTCCTGCAGCTTTACCTGCACCACTTAAAACAGTAGTGGTTTTCCAATCATCAGAGTCAACAGGTAAATATTTAACTCTGTCCTATCTTGGGAATGCCTCTAGGAGAACATTCCTGTACATTGTCTCCATCGCTGACATTGTTTATCTGTCTCTCTCTCCTTTAAGCCAGTGGTTCTTAACCATTTCAGAGGCGCCGAACCCTAACAAAAACTATGCAAACTAGCCGAACCCCTCAAATATGGGAAGGGAAAAAAAAATAAAAAAAAAATTCAAAATTTGAGAGTACACTCAACCCTCGGCTATCGTGCCTTATTGGTGCCGCTATCGACGCGGGATACCCAAATTGCAATAGCCGAACAATAGAACTAATGGTTAATGGCTAATGGGCGAGAGGGAGACAGCGGAACCGTCCCGTGAGAAGGTAGTCCACTGAGGGAAACGGGTCAGCCCGAAACCCTGTAGCTAGGGCCACCAGGAACAAGGCCTTCTGAAGGGTGAGGCCCAGTAGTGCCGGACCAAAACTGGTCGCCCTGTAGGAACCGGAGGACCTTCTCCAGGGACCAGAAGGGGCCAGGATGACGGGGAGGGGGATTCTGGTGGAATAAACCCCTCTTCAACAGGGTCACAGAACGCTGGTCCAGGACCAAACCCCAGCCGTATTTGAGGGGGTCAGCCATGGCCGCCAGGGGAGGGGAGAGAGTAGCGGAGGGACCTACCTCGGTCGTGGGCCAGGAAGGAGAGGAAATCCAGGACATAAACTGGACCTCAGAGGACGTGGCGGACCTCGGTTAGGACGAAAAACCCCCTGGGNTGTGGGGGAGAAATAATCCACTTGTAGGTGTGTGGAGAAATAATCCACTGTGGGGAGAAAACTGGCTGGGAGAAGCAAGCGTAGTAATCCTCTGAAGACTTGCAGAGATTGAAGACGTGTAGAGACAGCTAGGTGTAGTAATCCTCTGAAGTCGTGCAAAGATCACCGCGAAGACGCTCAACAGCTCACACACTTGTCTTCCCGCCATTTCTCACTTCACACTGCCTGGCATGACAAAGTCCTTTACCGTCCACAAAAACAGCTTAACGAGGCAGAAGACAACTGTAGGACACACTGCTCACTGTCACTAAGCTCCAACCAACACTTTAGGCACTTGGAACCTTTCAAGAAGCGTGGAAGAATTAGGTGGCCGGGTTTTCGCGCTCAGAACACAAGGACCGCCCCGCCATGAGCACAAGGGATGCCTGAGGCACCGCCAACCGGCTTTTATTCTCAGTCTTCTTCTTATGAAACCCCCTTTCGAAGACGTAGGCTTGTTTTCCGCTATCACCATACGGATACTGATACCGGGGGCCACTAGGCCCTCCCTATATGCATTTGCAATAAGGTGGATGGAGACACTGGTGTTTGTTTGGTGGTATAATTCACAGTGTGACACTGAACGTCTGCTCCGTGCCCTGGGTCCCCGATACACTGCCGGTTAACACAAGAGGGCCGCGGGAAGACTGTCTCCCGCGCCATTACAACTCGGTTACCAATTAGGGTTTAACATTTGCTTATAACGTCCTTAATGATAAGTCTACACAACATGTGTTAATTACACTAACACAACTGATACTGTCTCGTAGAGGATGGGCGAAGTACCGCCAACATGTCCTCCGCTTCCGTGGCCAAGACAGACCTACGAACCCCGGAAGTGAGACAGGGCGTCGCCCCACATGTTCTCCACACCCAGCAGGAACCTGGCAGACAGATGGAGCAGGAGACGTGCCGCCAGGTCGAATATCCGCTCCGAAATGGACAACAGAAGGTCGGACTTGGAGGTCCCCTGGTGGGCGAGACAGTGGACTGTGACCATGTTGTCCATCTGGAAGCAGAGAGCCGTCCCCTGGGGGACTGGGTTCGATTGGAGGAAGAGAAGAGGGACCAGCAGCTCCTTGACGTTGATGTGGAGACTCCTCTATCCCTCTTGACCACCCACCGAAATCCTGCCAGCCGTCGGAGGATTGGTAGCCCCCACCCGACGTCCGATGCATCCGACATCACGAAGATCACGGGGGGCGGAGGCAACCTATCAGTCCACGAGGAGAAAACGCCCTCCACCAGCCACTTGTCCAGGAGCGGGAGGGCCTGAGCATGTCGCAGGGTTGCACCGGAACGGCCGTTTTCACCACCCTGACAAGGCAACGGAGACGGATTCGGCCTTGGGGAGTGACCTCTGCAGCGAAGTATAGCGAGCCCAGAAGGGACTCCTTGACAAAGAAAAGGACACCAAGGCCCGGAAGAGGCGATGATGGAGCCTGGCCGCATTCACCTCCGAGATGCGGACTGCGGCCGAATGGGAGTCCCATTGCATACCCAGCCAATGGATGTGGGGGGAGGGGGTAATGACTGACATTCCTTGTTGATCAGGAAACCCATCCCCGCCGCCACCGCCAAGGTTCGGTCCAGCATGCAAACCGCCTCCTCCTGGGACGGGGCGGTCACCAGCCAATCTTTCAAATACATGAGGCAATTCACCTCTGCAGACACCATCCGTTGAGCCACCACCTTGGAGACCCGCATAAAAACCCTCGGGGCGATGAAGAGTCCGAAGGGTAGCCTGGTGAACTGCCAGGTGTCCGACCCCACCTGGAAGGCCAGGAAGCGCCGGAACCGAGGATGAATGGGACGTGCCAGTAGGCGTCCTTGAGATCTAGGGATGCCATCCAGTCCCCTTGCGGTAGCCGAAGGTGGACCTGGGCCAAGGTCAGCATATGGAACCTGTGGTTTCGCACAAACCCATCCAGTCAGCTGAGGTCCAGGATGAGCCGCCCTTTCAGAGAGTCCTTCATGGGAACGATGAAAACAATGCGGGAAAGAAAGACTTTTCCCCGTGCCTTCTCCACCACCCCGGAGGATTGCATTTCCAACACGTGGTGGGCGAGCACTGTGGAGACCGGCGTCCATGGAGGAGATCACCGAAGGGGCGGCAGCAGGCTAATCCAGGGCCAAGAAAGACCTTTTCGGCCCAGCCTCTCTGTGGCAGTGCTGCCCGAAACCCGGACAGGAGGCCCTGGAAGGGAGGCTCAGAAGCGAGAGTGACCCTTGTTGGTGGTCTTGGGGATGGCAGCGCGCCCTGAGCGAAATGCCCGGGACCCGGAGGCCCCGAGCCCGGAAGACCCACCCTGACAGATGGCGAGGCTCCTGGAGGCCACACACGCGGGGGCGAGCATCCTTGGACTGCCCTACCCGTCGAAAGGAGCCTCGACACCCACTGCCGGGCCCACCCGTAACCCCCCGGGGGGGGATCGAGGCGAGACACTTGTAAGAAGGGCTCCGTCAAGATCTCCGAATCGAAGGGGCTAATCCAGAGAATCTGTTGTCGAGTCAACTCCGGCAGGACGACCCTGTCAATGGCCGGTCGGACCGTCGGGAGACCGGACCGTCGGGAGGAGAGAGGTGCCGAACGCATCACAGGCGGTCAACAAAGCCCGACAGACATCAGACAGCGAGGCCGGGGAGAGGGAAGTGTGATCCACGGCGAGGGAGGAGTGCCAGTCTGCCAGCTGACTGAAGAAGGCAGCAGAAGAAGCCAACAGGGAGGCGTGCTGCCTCTCCTGAAAGTCCAGGTGAAAGAGCTTAATCTCTTTCAGCAACAACAGCAGGTGGTGTGTCTTCTTGCTTGTGACGGTTATTGAAGTACCGTGTGATCAAAGCTTGTTGTCGGCTTTTCATTCGTGTTTGGTACAATTGTTCATATTCATCTAAACCGGCTAAAAATTGGGCCAAATGCAAAAAAATTATGTTATAGGCAGTAAAACAATTGTTCATAATCATCCAAACCATCTAAAAATTCGGCCAAATGCAAATAATGATGTTGTAGGCAGTAGTAAAACACTACATCGCAAAATAATTATAAAATAATGGTACGGAGGGGCTATACACCACAGCACATAATAGCTGTAGCTAATTAACCAAATAAATATTATGATATACCTTTAGTAACGCATTGAAGATGTTGGTTGAGGTATGGGAGAACATTTGTTTTATTATGCTGGTCCGTAGTGCCATACATGTTAGCAGCGTTGGACAGCTGCCACCATGCGAGTTGTTATCTTGAAGGCCCTCCCTACGTACAGTACTTGGCTTGGACACTGAAGGTGCGAGCGAATTCGGATATATTCATCCAACATGTCATTCTGAAGCCAATTTCTTGATTTAGTGTTTACGTTAGTTACCGTGGAGAGTACTCTTTCAACCATCGCCTTGCTGATTGGGGCTGTTATACAAGCCAGGGCATAATCAGCTAATTCTTTGAAGATACATTTTCATGATGTCTTGCACTGCAACACACTTCACCAAGAAACAGAATCGGAAGGAATTTGACCATTAAAAACAGACTCTTTAGCTCATGTCATGTGCAATATTTATATATATTGCTCTTCAATAATATTTTCATTGCAACTACGCAGGTGAGGTAGAGATCAGTTTGCAAATTATACACTTTTTTGTATCTTGCGGATTTAGACCAGAATTTGGACAAATAGTTTGGCCCTTTTTATACGGCCAAACAAAACAGTTCACCAAAAATTGGCCACCTGGCCACCCTGGTCTTAGCGCGCATGACGCCAATGGTAGGAAGACGTGTCCCGTACGTGTACGAAGCAGCGTGAAACTCTGGGAGATAATACGCGAAAGTCGGGATGGTAAGAATTTAGGACTACAGGGAAATCTCGTTATACTAGGATTCGGTATACAGTAAAAGCCTTATAACTCGGCACGATAGGGGCTCTGGCCCTTGCCGAGTTATGCAATGTCCTCCTCTAATATGGGGGGGGGGGGGGAAATAAATTAATACAGTACTGTAAAAGCATAAAAACTACACTTACCAATGAACGGGTAACAGCAGGCATGTAATCCAAGGAGAGGGGAGCCTTGTTGTAACATGTAGATGTTAGGGGGACTCAGTCCCATTTTAACACTGGTATCACTTTAATCACTATATAATCACAACTCTGTACTGTATTGTATACAGTACTGTACCTGTACAACTTAATTTTACATCACTTGAGCACTTAATCACTGCAACACTATACTTGTACCTTAAACTGTGAAACGGGCCTTAATTACTAATGTACAGAATTAATTTTTGTCACTCGGGGTCAGTGCTGCTGTCGAAAATGTGAGCTGGCAGATCAGGGGAGATACTGCTCAGGAAGCTGCAACCAGACTCACTACTTGTAGAGGGCTGAGGTTCCCTGGCGTGTGGCTTTGGTTTGAAGAAGACTGAAATTTTAGTTTGTTTCTGACTTGTACACAGTCTCTTGATAACAGCATTTCTTATGTCTCTCATAGGTGATTAGAATGTATCAAATTGGCGTTCTCGAAGACCCAAGTTCGATCCCGAGTGAGACCCATAAATCCACTTGAAATCTTTCTGCACCGTCGAGTGGCCTAAGAACACCCACAAGCCCTGTCCATTAACTCTACCTTTGACTGCGAGTGCATGGGAGGACACAGGGGACAGCATAAGCCTCTAATCACAGGCGTCACTATAATAATCCTGCCTGCGCCACCACGGGCGAGGGCCAACCATCACAAGTTCACTGCCTACACGCGCTATAGGCAATAGGTGGGGGGGGGGGGGGGGGACTGTCTTTGCCATGCCGAGTTGTATCAAATTCCGAGTTATAACGCTTTTACTGTACGAGAAATCAATGATACGAGCTGAGTAAATTAGGGTCTATTTTCAATATACGAGATCGAAAATCCAATGCTACGACATTCAAACATTGTGTTTGTTGTGTTTGGTATAGTTTTGTAGCTGTCTCAAGGTTGGGGCCGCACACCTGGCTAATTACTCCTAAAGGTCAGGCCGCACCTGGCTAATTACCCTTCAGGTCACGCCTTGATTGGGGTGACCTGACTGGAGTCAACCAAAATCCCCCTTTGTCCAGCCCGGGAGTCCTGTATTCAGTCAGTTACCTACCAACCACCACAGTGAGAGGAACAAAGGGAGAGGAGGAGTGGTGTTTCTCTCACTGTAGTGGTTGGTAGGTAACTGACTTAATACAGGACTCCCGGGCTGGAGAAAGGTGGATTTTGGTTGACCACAGTCAGGTCACCCCAAGCAAGGGGTGACCTGAAGGGTAATTAGCTAGGTGTGCAGCCTGACCTTTAGGGGTAATTAGCCAGGTGTGTGGCCCCAACCTTGGGACAGCTAGTTTATTTTAGCTTGAAAAACATGTCTTTGATGGGGTCCTGGAACCAAACCTATATTTTACCATTAGTTATATATTTCGCTATACGAGAATTTGCTTTACGAGTATGCCAGGTGGAACCTAACTGCTCGTATCTTCGGGACTTCCCTGTATAAGATATCGAGATAATGCGCAAAACTCAAGGATCGCAAAACTCGGCTAGCGTGAAGCTTGGAAGGGTACTGTGCAGAGTGTACTGTTAAAAGATGAGAAAAATTTATTTAGACAAAAATCAATGTCATCAGTATTTATAAAATTGTATGAAATATTGAGTCCCAATGAGTCACTCATAGCAGCTCACCACGCTTACTTCATCACCATGAAGCTTTATGTTACCAGATAAAATCTATTTTCTTAAATTTAATATCATGCATCTAGTTTTTTGTTTGTTTATAACAAGTTTGTGATTTACAATTGCAGTGCCCCCTCTACTATAAGTAAATTTAAAGGACAAACAAGTCTGAGGGTTATGCTGCCACCACCCACATTAAGTGGGGAAAAAAATGAAGTTTAAAAATATGTAATTAACTAAAATTATGGATATAATAAACTTTAACTAAGTTTTCTTAAGCTTTATCTTTATTTGACACAAACCTCGATTTCCCGGATATCGGATTTGCCGGACAAAATCCGAGGTCCGGGGATATGTCAGTCCCAAGATTTTTTTTTATTTTTTTTATACGTTGAAATGCCTGGTCCTGTTCGTAAATTGACAAAGTTGTCCGGCGGTCCGAGCGTCTCCTATCACCCCTGGTCAGTGTCCGCGCCTCCCGCCAGGTGGCAGCATGCTCAGCGGTCGTATTGTTTACATTTGGGCACAAGACACTCACGGTTCACCTGCACTGCCTCCGTCAGTTCCCTGACTCCCACTGCCCCTGGTGCAGGGACATCATAATAAAATATTAAATGCAAGATTACGTCACTAAGAATAATAATCGTTAGTTGATAATTAATTATCAAGTGGTGGTAGTGCCTGCTCGGCCTGTCAAGACACGTAGCAAGGCGTATATAATTTCAACCACCACAAATAACTACGTAACCTCTGATGTTATCTTCTACCTGGCATATGGTAGTTGACCGGCTGTTGAATCGTTCCTAACGCCGCGAAACACCTCGCCTCCACTCCCATAATCACCTGTTGTGATAGGCTCATTATTACATCTCACAACGACCACTTAGAGTCACATGAACATCAATATTCCTCACTCGGGGCACCAATGTGGGAATTTATGTCACATACATATATTTAATTTGGAGGTCTTACCTAATCAAAACTCATCGTGTATCTCATCCCGACACAATACCCCAACTAGTCAACTAACTAGGATACTTATCGGTGGATTGTGGGTTGAAATAGCTGTAGGCTTTTGATTAATACTGCCTGTCTGCCTGTGATCCGAAGTGGTCGCCGTGATCGAGGCCGCCCGTGAAGGACAGAGGCGGTGTGCTTTGATATGGGCGTCAGGAGGTTTTTCATAACCCAGTTATCTTGACGCGGCGGATTTTTAACACTTAGGTGCAAAGAGTCTATATACAATTATCTGATATGTACAAATCCACGTATATTTAATAAGAGATGTTATTATCACGGATGTCTGGAGTGTACTGAATCTCCCGGTGGGCGGCGAGTCCCCCGCTACAAATACCTATAGCTACGTGTATAATTCCAGGTGGCCTGGATCTAAGGGGCGGCGGCCAATCACCGGCTGCCCCAACCAAGGTGCAATGCTTAATAACCACTGGGAATGTTAATTTATATTAGCCCAGTACTTCTCTCCTATGATGAGCGGACAATAACTCCCTCACTAGGGGGGGGGGGGACAAACCACCACCACTGCCAAATATTGAGAGGGTGGTTGGTGGATAATTTCCACAAGGCTCACCCGCCACACTCCGAGCTTTGGGTCACACTGCGTCGTCATCCAGTGAAGAATGAGTGACCTCCAAGATGCCTGGGAACCCGTCGCCCCCGGTACATAATCCCTATTAGATTTAAGATAAGCAACAATATGCCTATTTCATCATTTCTATGCATAACTTATCATTTATATATGTTTTGATATGCATAGGTGTGAATGAGTATAAATGTACGGGTACGGTAGGGAGGACCGATCGACCAAAATCAATTTTTCCCATAGGTTATATGTTTCACATAGAACGACCTCGTTTATCGACCAATTTCTCGTTTTATATGGGACCCTCGTGTACTTACCTGTTACAAGTATTTAAAATACCATAAGACATTCAAATCAGCTAATCTGGCCTCACGCTGTAATGTTTACGTTCTGGAGGCGCCGTACAGTGCCATCTATCGTCTGCTACCGTAGTGTTTGTGCTACCGCGATGTATCATTTACACACCAGGCTTTCACACACCCAAACGCCTTATCTCCAGGGTCTGCCGCTCCACCTAGAACAACACGCCCGGCGATGCCCTCTGCATCACCTCCATGGGCTAAACCGCAGTGACTCTAACCCCCCAGCCGTGGATAATGAAAAATCAATCCTCAATTGCTCTTCTTCCTTTGGCGGTCATTTATCAGTGGCTTATTCCGCGCCGGATAACACTTGTAGCCAAGGTCACGGTGCAAAGTTTCTTGAATAGTACGAAGTGAGACATTACCAAGTAGAGTGTGATTTTGCTCCATCAGTTCCCTGGCTGTAATGCTAGGATTGACATCAAGCTGTCGCCTTAACACGCTCCTGGTTCTGTTGCTTCTTTTTTTTTTCCCTGGTTGTTTCTTTGGGAGCGGGAGCTTCCCCTCCCAGCCAGCCTTAAATCGGTGGATCAAGTCTTGCACTGTTCTAAGCTTCAGTCCTTTCAGCTTGCAAATTTCCTTATTACTGAGCCCAGCTTTGTAAAGATCAATGATTGCTTGAATTGTTTTGCCATCCGTATGTTTTCCACCCATTATGTAGTCCAGCAAAAACACTGGGATTTAGGGGAACGCTCGGGCATAGACCTCTCTGGACTGTTCATGCGACAATGTTTTGAAATTGCAAGCTGCATAGCGGTGGTGGTGGTGGTGGTCTTTCAAGATGAAGAGACCATTAATAACCCTCGCTATAGATTTCAAGAAAGCCTTTGACAGTGTGAAAAGAAAGCCCCTAATTGAATGCCTAAAAAGTTCAGGATACATCCACACATAATTGACGTCATAAGTGACATATACCTAAATGACAAGACCATCCTGTATCTAAACAATGAGATAATAACAAACATGGATGTCACCAGCGGAATAAGGCACGATTGCAATGGTTCAACATCACTGTTCTTAATGATAACATATATCATCATCCTACACCTGAACCAAACAAATATTTGGGTTTAAAGATGAATATGCTTTATCCCTGCCTTGTTTTATGCAGATGATGGCCTTATTTAGCACAAAGTGAATCAGGTGCCCTAAACATGACATTGACACTCATCTTAGCAGCAGAGCAAGTGAAACAGTCAAAAGTTATTTAAAAGAGCATAATACCAACATATACCAACTTGGTATAGTACACAACACGAAATAACTGAAATTAAAAGCATGATACCAAGAAATGGAAAGCAGAACTACTTGAAAAAGAGACACTTAGACTTTACAGAACATACAAAAACACACATAAAAGAAAGACTTATGATAAATGATGAATCCACTACAACTTTGATAAGATGCAGAAGCAATACACTGAAACTAAACTAAACTACAGGAACAGTCCACACCCTCGGGAACACAGCATGCACGACATGTAACACTGGACTGCAGGAAACTTTAGAACACTTCCTATTACAGTGCGAGGAATATAAAGACATAAGGAAACACTTAAACTTTCTACAAGACAACACCTGACAAATGCTTAAAAACTTGCAACATTTTTACTCCTAGCAGATGAACAGATGCAGATGTGAAGAAAACAAACTTTGTTACTGATCTGGAAAATAAGGAAAACGGCAAAAACCCATTGATTAGCAAGCAAGAAAGCCAAGACATTTCACAAGCATTCACAAGTATAAGCCCAAAACGGGGTGATCAAGCAACAACACCACAAAAACTTCAAGAATCAGAAAAAAATCACCGATACTAAGGTGTTACCCCCACACTTCATCGACATCTCTAGTATGGATACCAATGGATAATTATGTAAAGTGTAATTACTTATATATCACCATTCTTTCAGAGGCCTGCTGGGCACTCGTGGAGAATGTGGGCCCTATTTTGTGCGGAATGTTGTCAATGCGCGAAGTCCTGTAGACCCCTCCATATTTCACTGGTTTTACAGCATAACGCTGCCCTAAAGCATGTTTACAGAGTACTCTGAGATACATATTATTTTATGAGAGTAGTTAGATGCACTGTATTCAGACAAAAGATATTTGAACCTGAAACCTACACCTGAAAAGGCTTTACTTTTGACGGTGAATATTTTACTCTTATGAGTACACGCCTCCCTCATTTAACGCATGAGTTACGTTTTTGGAAATCGTGCGTTAAGTGAAAATGCGTTAAACGAATTCCATTTTCCATTGATCCCATTATATAAGTCGAGATACGTTCTTACGAAAAAAAATCACAACCTAACCTCTCATAAAATGCAGCCCATACATTAATTTGTGAGCATAGACATATGAAATATAATTAATATTAAAGTTTAAATGATATATAGAAGTTGTACTCACTATATAGAAGAATACTTGAGGCTTGATGTGACAAAGATGGTGGCTGGGGGGTGTCGGCAGAGTTACGGGGGGTTGGGTGGGGGCACATCGTCGGAAGACTTTAGAAGTAGAGCTGGCTGGTGATGTTGCAGCAGGTTTGTGAAGAATGATGTTATAGTTGTCTTTGTGCTTGGTGGACTTTTTCTTGATGAAGATCTTGTAGGCATTGAGAGCACTTCTGACTGTGTTTTCAAATTTGAGACTGCGTTCACGGTTGGGACGTTATTCACAATGTTATGAATGCCACTTTCAAATTTGGAGAAAAACATCAGCTAAGATCTTCCTAGTTAAGTGAAGCTGCGGCTCGGGGTCATCTTCCTCTGCAGTTTCCTCCTCTAGTGCTCTGACTTGTTCGATGGCCTTTAAGTCTTCGTTGTTTGAGTTCCTCATCAGAAGGCCAACAGCTCAACAATATCTTCTTCTCCCACTCGTCCATACCAGCTGTATGTGAAAGGGTTTAACAATTTCTCGCACGACAGGAGTTGGTTCAGAAAACCTTAAAGTTGTGGACACATTCGGGCCCCACAATTTCTTCCAAACAGCATTCATATTGGATGGTGTGACCTCATCCCAGGATCAGCAATGTTGTCAATAGCATTCTTGATGTTGAATTCCTTCCAAAATTGACGAATGGAGAGATTTTCGTCAGCGTCCACAGCATTAATCATTTTTCTGAAGGTACGACGGAGATAATAAGCTTTAAAGGTGGCAATTGCCCCTTGTCCATTGGTTGGTTTAGTGATGTGGTGTTTTTTGGTAAAAAATTCCACTCGAATGTGTTCAGACAAGTCAGAAAGGTTGTTGGGGTGGGTGGGGCGTTGTCAAGGAGCAGCAGTGCATTGTGGGGCAATATTCTTCCTCCTACAGTAGCGCTCCACAGCAGGGAAAAAATAATTGGTGAACCAATCCTGGAATATGTTTTGGGTTTGGTCCACGCTTTTTTGCTAGAGCGGTAAATGACTGGCAGACATTCCTTAGCATGACCCTTTAAGGCCCGAGGGTTTTTTGAATAGCCAATGAGGAGCGTCTTTAGCTTGAAATCCCCCTCTGCATTGCCACCAACCAGCAGTGGACACTCTATCCTTGGAGGCTTTATGACCTGGTGCTTTCTTCTCCTCCTGGATTCACTGTCCTCTTTGGCCCTTCTCTTCCATTTGAGTCCAGTTTCATCAAAGTTGAACACTTGGTCTGCTGTGTACCCCCCGTCCTCGATAATTTTCTTGAGCACTGGCAGATAAGCCTGAAGCACTTCTTTTTCAGCCGACGCTGCCTCCCCAGACTGTGTTACCGAGTGCAGATGATTCCTGTTCTTGAACCTTTCCAAACCAGCCCCTTTCTTGCATTGAATGGTGGAGGAGACACAGCTCCACTAGGTCCAGCACTTGCCTCATCCTTAGCCAATAATCATCATAAAGTGAGCGAGCTTTTTCCTGCATCAAGATGTTCGTCATTGGCGAGTCCCTCCGGCTGCACATGTCGTCCACCCATAATGCAACAGTCTTTCCATCTCTTCCATGATAGGTGGACGATGCCCTTTTACTAACTTCCTGTCAACGGAGTAGCATTCTTCGCACTTGATTTAATTTTGTCCTTGTCCTTCTTAATTGTCACCACAGTCGACGGAGCAAGGTTGAACAAATTCGCGATGTCTTTCAATCGCATCCCTTCATCACTTTTCTTCAACACTTCTAATTTTGTTTCTAAATTTATAGATTTTTTACACTTTTTAGGCTTAGGAGCCTAGCACTACCACTAGCAACACGCTTAGTAGACATTATGCAGTCGTTTCACTCGATAATGGACGATATAACAGAAGCACTGGAAATCCACTGTTATCTGTTTCCGCGCAAAACGTAAACAAACCATACGGGGGGGAAGCTGAGCTGTGCTGCTTGTTCGTTGGTTCTTTTACAGGGTAGTATATTCATAAATATATTTTATTTGTGGGTTTTTGTACATTTCTTCTTTTTATCATTTTTTTGCATATTTTATTGTCGTAAATTTGTGCGTAACTTCGAATTTTTTATATGTTAATCGATTTTTGGTATACAAAAGTTTTGTGCGTTAATCGAACCTGCGTTATACGAGGGATGAGTGTAACTATTATTACTTGTAAGTGTTCTCATGGAAAGCTAGTGCCTCTATGTGGCTTGTAACATGTATCAGGGCAGCAGCTAAGTCGTAAAACCAGTGAAATAAGAGAGATGAATGGAGGGGGCTACAGGATTTCGCGCTTTACAATATTTCGCGAAACACCCACATTTTGTGAACCACATTTCCACGAGTGCCAGCTGCTAATCCTTCATTAGTTCAAAAACATAGTCAGCCAAAACAGCATGATCCCACTAGCTGTGACGGAGGTGAAATTATGAACGTAACCAAAAACACAAATGATAATTTTCAAAATATTAGTAATATTTTTTGTGACATCCGCCATTTTTAATGCTACAAACATTTCGTTTTGTATGCCTTATAAGTATGCTAGATAGCTAGACTTACCGTCTCACTTCTTTCATTATTAGCTAATAAAGCTACTACAAATACTACAAAGATCATAGACCGCCCTGCTAATGGCATCGGTTTAAAAATTGTCCCGTTTGATTGATCTGAGCCACTGGCTGGCAAGCACCTTGTCTCTTGGGAAAGAGATATACTCCTCTGGGCCTTTTCTGTAGTTCCCATTGCAATTGGGGCACACAGCACAAGGACGGCATCTTGCTGGTAACTTGGAAAAATAGCTCCTGCCGTAACAAAAGCAAAAATGATACAAGTACGCAACATACACACGCCCTGACCGCCTTCGTATGTAGACACAATAGACTGAGCCATGGCCAGCGGTGGGGCGCGCGGGATCCTCATGCTGTGACGTCATAGCCTTTCACCAGGCGATGTAACAGGCCTTGTCTCTCGGTGGTCTCGGTATGAGCCTCTAATCACAGGCGTCGCTATAAGAATCCTGCCTGCGCCACCACGGGCGAGGGCCAACCATCACAGCCCTTGAGTGAGCCTCCAGGGCCTACCATCCCACCCCGGGAGCTCACTGCCTACACGCTCTATAGGCATAGGTGTAAAAAAAAAAAAAAAAAACTTCTATATCATGCCGAGTTATACAGTGCCGAGTTATAAGGGTTTTACTGTAGTGTGATGAGTGATGATACGCCTGGATCATTCTATGTGTATTATTTATATTTATCTCAAAAGGAATAAATGTCATGTGAAGTAGAAATAGTGAGATGTAGCAGTAAAATAATATGGTTAAGTCCAGCCCTGAATCTTTGCCCCGTTCAACCCCCAAAAGCTGCTTATTTCATGTATATGTATCACAATGAATAACCCTCGACCTAATGGAGCTTGTCAGATGAGGGAAGGAGATTATACACATCTCTGAAAGACCATACACAGCCATGATACATAGCTATGGATATGATATAATTGGTAATAATGTAATAATGGATAATTGTTCACAAGATCTCATTAAACGCAGATTCGCTTTACAAGTTTAATATTCACTTACTTTTTGTGTACTAAAGTTCACCTTACGTATGAAAAATTCGAAATTACGCACTAAACGGTTCTGTAATATTATTCTAAGAGATGAATGGCAACATAGGATTCGTTTAATGTATCTTTTGCTTAACACATGATTTTCCAGGAACATAACTTGCATTGAACAGTCTACATGTACTATAAAGCAGCTACCCTTCAACCCTGTCATAGCCAAACTGTGCGCTTTATATTCAACTATTTGCCTCGATCACGTCATAACCACATAACAGTTTGTACAAAATAAGCTCACTGGGGTGCGGGAATGCCTCTCCAGCATGCGGATACACCTATACGTACCTTGTTTAACCCCTTCACGCCCAGATCTTTCCTTTGCTAAATAAAATTGTCTTGCTATCCAGGAAATTACGAAAAGTACCTTAATATACCCAATTAGCTAGTGGACAAGGATACTAAACAGGTCATACCTATTAAAATATTGCTTATATTCATTAAAATTGTCTAATAGTATCCAAATTACAATGGAAATTACGTTGTGGACCTCAAGGGGTTACATAAGAACATAAGAAAATAAGGAAGCTACAAGTGGCCGCGAGGCCTACACGTGGTAGTTTCTGTCACCTAACACTACCTACAGCCACCTTCCATCCCCATCCATGAACCTGTCCAGCCCCTCTTTAAAGCTCCCGAATGACTCCGCACTAACTACCTGTCTTACCGAGTCCATTCCAATCAATTCACCCTATTTGTGAACCAGTTTTTCCCTATTTCCTTTCTAAATCTACGCCCTTCCAGCTTGAATCCATACATCATTGTTCTACCCTGGTTAAAAGCCGTAGAACTTTTCCTACCTCTCCTTTATTAAATCCCTTTATCCACTTAAAAACTTTTATCAGATCGCCCCTTACTCTGCGTCTCGAGTGAGTGTAACATTAATAACTTCAATCTCTTCTCATAACTAAAGGTACGCATCCCTTGTATCATTTTGGTCATCCTTCTCTGCACTGATTCTAACAAGGCTATATGCATCCTGTAATATGGAGACCAAAACTGAACCGCATAGTCTAGGTGAGGCCTGACTAGAACCAGATAAAGCCTTAGAATAACTTCTGCACTATTACTTTTAACACTTCTGGTAATGAATCCAAACACCCTTTTAGCTCTATTTCTGGCTTCAATACATTGTTTCCTAGGTCGGAGGTCTGGGCTCACCCTCACTCCAAGATCTTTTTCACCTTCTGATCTTTTCAGCGATACATTGCGTATGGTGTATCTATTACCAGGGTTCTTTTTACCAACATTCATAACGCTGCACTTATCAATATTAAATTCCATCTGCCATCTGACTGCCCACTCATTAAGTTTATCTAAGTCTCCCTGCAATATGTTCAGACTGTGATCCAATAATCCTACCTACCTTAGTATCATCAGCAAACTTGCTGATATCACTGTTAATCCCACTATCCAAGTCGTTGATGTAAATCAAAAATAGTAATGGACCCAAAACAGACCCTTGTGGAACTCCACTTGTCACCAGTCCCCATTCAGATTAAGAACCATTAATTTTAACCCTTTGTTGCCTATTACTTAGCCAAGCTCTGATCCAATGAAGAACCTTCCCATCTATTCCATGAGCCTTAACCTTATTTAAGAGTTGCTCGTGTGGTACTTTGTCAAATGCCTTACTAAAGTCCAAATATATTATATCATAATCCTTATCATTATCTGCCGTCTCTTAAACTTTCCTATAAAAACTCAATAAATTGGTGAGACATGACCTACCCTTGGTGAATCCATGTTATGAATCAAATCATTGATCAAACTATGTTTATCTAAGTGCTCTCTAATGTTTATTGCAATAATAGATTCCAATAATTTACCTACCACTGATGTTAGACTTACGGGTAGATAATTTGACTTTAATCCTCTGTCTCCCTTCTTAAATATGGGAACAACATTTCCTTTCCTCCACAATAATGGCACATCGCCTATCTCAACCGATTTCCTAAAAATGTGCACTAACGACTCGCTAACAACCTCCTTGCATTCCTTCAATACCCTGGGATACACTTCATCTGGTCCTGGCGATTTAAAATTCTTCATTTTATCTATACCCTCTTCCACCATTTCTCTAGTTATCACAATATCTTTGAGTTTCTACTCATCGCTTCCTTTGAACATCTGTTCACTTTAAGGTATTGTCTGTGTATCCTCCTCAGTAAAAACACTAAGAAATAATAATTTAGATTTTTACACATCCTCATCCGTATTTAAGACCTCGCCCTGCCCTAACCTTAACGGCCCAACTAATTCCCTTGTCTTGGTTTTATATACCTGATAAAACACCTTTGGGTCGCTTTTCGCCTGTCCTGCTACTTTAATCTCATAATTGTTCTTAGCTACTCATGTTAATCTCTTCACTGTCCTCCCTATCACGTTATACTGTTCTTTGCTCTCCAGTCCAGCCTTGAACCTTAAATACATGTTTCTTTTTACTCCAATGTTGTGTTTTAAACTAGTGGTCATCCATTTAGGGTCACTCTTTCTAGACCTTATTTCCCTATAAGTAATTTTTTTTTTTTTTGTGTCAATTAAATTCCTTACAAATAAGGTATAATCCCCCTCCGCCTCGACCTCACTTCCATGTCTATCCGCACTGACCTTGAAACATTCCTTTATCCTACTCCAACCGTTAATTACTTCCAGGTGCCTTCCTAATCCTTCATAATTGGCCTTTGCAGCTGTCATCGCCCTGTCCTTACCCTGGGAAAATTTCTTCCCCTCCATCCCACACCTCTTATTAATAACCTCCAGGTGTCTTCTTAATCCTGCATAATTGGCCTTTCTGAAATTAGGTATTCTTTGTTTATTGACACTTAATTTTCCAACTTCCCATTTTCAGCGAATCCGATTTCATAATGGTCGCTATTATCTTAACTTTCCACCGACCTCCACATCTGTAACTAAATCTTCTCTGTTTGTCAGTAATAAATCTAGAATATTATCTCCTAACAGGCTCCTTGATTGCTTGGCTTAGGAAGTTATCCTGGATTATATTTAACAATTCCTCTGCGTCATTGTTTCCTATAATTAAATCCCAGTCTATATTCCCAAGATTAAAATCTCCCACCACACATAGACGATTATATTTGCAAGCCTTGTTTATTTCTTGCCATATAGGAGCTGAATCCTCTTTACATAAGTTTGGAGGCCTATACACTCCACCCAAAAGCATTTTCTCAGTTCCCTCCATAACCTCTACCCATATAGACTATGCTGTCATCTGTTTTTATAACATTGTTAACACAACACTGCAATGCATCTCTTGCATAAAGCGCAACTCCTCCACCTCGCCTGCCTACTCTGTCCTTGTGAAATAACTTATACCCAGCAATCTCGACTTCCAGATCTAATACCTTTCCTGACATATCCAACCATGTTTCTGTTAATGCTATTATATCAAAATCCTCTACACTATTTATTCCTCTCAGGAAATCTATCTCGTTTAAAATACTCCTACAGTTTGTATAGTAAACCTTCAAGCAACTCCTCTTCTTTTTGTCCATTTTCCCTTTATCTTTAACTAAACCCCTCCTCTCTCTCTTCTTACGAATCACTTTAGTTCCCTACCTTCTGAAACTCCTCCTAGTGTCGCAAGTTTCCTTTACCCCGACCCCAGTGTCTAATCCCCGGTTCTCTATCTTAAAGAAGCCTGCAGTGCATCTACCTCCCTTTCAAGGGATTCAGACAAAATCTGAACTCCTTTCCTCGAGAAAAGTGCACCCCGTCCCTACGGTAGAGGTGGTTATGCCCGAAAAAGAGGTCCCAGCTGTCGACAAAGGCCCAACCATTGGCTTTGCAATGAAGTGCCAGCCGGCAATTCAAAGCAATAGCCCTGGAGTACCACAAGTCAACAAATCGTCTTGGAAGGACACCACACACCACAGGGAACCCACCCCTGTCCCTAACCTTACTTACAGCTTCCTTGAACCGTCGTAGCAATTCCTCACTTCTTACACACTCAACATCATTTCCCCCAGCGCTCAGGCAGATGATGGGCTTTTTCCCTTGGTCCGCCATGCACTCAACTATCTTGTCACTAACATAACCTATCCCCTTCCCTGGGTAACTCACCGACTTCATGCGCATCCCATCTCTGTCACAGAACCTGCTGTCGAGATGCCTAATCTGACTGTCACCAACAACCAAGATTTTACCTTCGGGTAATGATGTATCGTCTACCGTCCTTATCTTCCTCTTGCAGCCCTGGGAGTACCTGAAATGAGTTCGTGCACACATGATCATTGTTTACCTTTATCTCCTTCGGGCGGGCTCAACCATGATCAACTACCTTCCATTCACCAATCCCTGGTGACTTACTAGGAACCTTAGTAGTTGCCCGAGGCACTTCTCGCTCTGGTACCCCTCCAGGTACATCCCTCGCATGTGCTCCTCCACTCACTCCACTTCGACCTCCCCCTCCACACTTTAAGAGATCGTATCTCTATTTCCTGCTTCTTCACCACGCTTTTCAAATCGTTCACTTCACTTGCAAAGCTCCTTTTCAGGTCTTCGATCGCCTCCAGAATAGCCTTAAGTGCCACGCCACACCCTTCATTACACTCTCCCTCGACCCTTCTCCTTCCCTCTACCAAACTCGTTTTCACCTCAGCCTCCTTTACTACTACCACACTATCCACTATACCACTCTCCACCACAGCAGAAGCACACAGCGCCACTTATCTCCGCCTCAACCAAAATACACTCCATCGAAGACGTAGCCATTCTAATCCCGAGAGCTCAACCAACACAACCTCACCCCTTGGAGACCTCAGGTCAACTCCAAGGGTTAATGTAAGAGCTGTTCTTGTAAAATAGTGTTTAGCAAAAATGCATTAAACGTATCCCATTTTACCATCTAAGTCTTGAAATTTTAGAACAATATTGTGCCCAACTTAAAAAATTTGTGTGCATTAAACAAACTGGGACAAAAGTTTTATATGCGTTAGTATTTTCGTAAAGCGAGGCTGTGTTACACAAGGAAGGGGTGAGCTACTCGTCCATATTTGCAAGTGTTGTATTTTCAGTGGGATTGCCCCACTGAGTAAAGGTATTATTCAACCCTCTTGCCGCAGTTCTCGGGTTAATGTAATGCATAAATAATTGTAATAAGAAACTGTGTCATAATACACTTTGTTGTGAAGAGAAATTCATAGTTTAGATTACACCCCTTGCTGGGATCAGTGAGAGAACACGAAATTACTTAATAGAGATAGAATTGCATAATTTCCTTAAATTTATTTGTAAAAATTTGACTTTCAAATTTTTTTCTTAATTTTGTTTATCTAGGATGTATAATATATAGAAAGGAATATTTTTTCTTTTATTTTTATTAATTAGGT
>JACEEZ010015309.1:50000-132500 GCA_016584305.1 Chionoecetes opilio
TGTCTATCTCCCGACACATCATCCCAGCTAATTAACTAACTAGGATACTTATCGGTGGATAGTGGGTTAAAATGGGCTGTAGGTCTTGTATTAATACTGCAATGGTCTTGTGATCCGATGTGGCCGCCCGTGAAATACAGAAGCGGAGGGGCGGAGGCGAGTGTTTCGTTACGGCGTCAGAAGGGCTTTCACACCAAGTTTTCTGACGCAAAGGCTTATCAGTGTGTTGATTCTTAACACCAGTCCTATTTGTTTTACCCCCTATGTTTATATCAAATTAAAGTATGTACAACATCTCTTCATATTAATCAGAGAAGAGATATTAACTCGACGGAGGTGTGGAGTGTACTGTCCTTGTACTTATATCTACAAGCACGTCTGTATTAACAATAGTTGTTACTCCGGGGGAGACTGGAAGTGTACTGTTCTCTCCCTGTGGGCGAGCAGCGGCCAAAACCAATCCTACCTACACGTGTCAATCGTTGGTGGTGGCGGCGAGGCGCACCCCTACCAATACCTGCCACGAATACACGCAGGATTGGTTACAAATATTATGACTGCGACCAATAGCCAGTCGCTCCAAATTAAGGTGCTAATTATTTAAGTGCAATGTTTATTAACCACTGGGAATATTAATTTATCCTATCCCAGTACTAATCATTTACTTAAATTACCTTAATTATTACCCCTCACCATTACAATTATATATATACATCCCTATACACCCCTATCACGAGCGGAAAATACTTCACTCACAAGGGGGGGGGGAAACAAAACCACCACTCTAACAATTATGAGAGGGTGGTTTATGGATAATTGCCACAGGGGCTGCTTTGGGTTTTAACACATGGAAGGTTAACAATTATTGGTTTACTTTGTAAACTTTTGGATAAACGATAAAAATACTGAAAAAAGTAATTAGAATGCAGTCTAGGTGACTAAATGTATATTAAAAGAACTTTTAAGGAAGTTTTTTTTATTAATTATTTTTGGAATTATACAAAACAAATTATCCCCGCTGTTCATCCTTCCTTTCTGGGATGGTCAATGCATGGGTGGAAAGGTAACTGTGGTAACCCGGATGTCACCCCAGCCCTGTGTCCCGGGTTGTCACCCACCACAGCAGGCTCCAGGCTGCAGAGCACCAAGGCCACGTGCAGCTTAGCATAGGCTCCCATCTTTATCTATTCTAAGTATAAAAAAATCCAGAGAAAAGATAAAGCAAAGAAATGTAATAACTGATCAATAGTATGTATTTTATTGATCGTATTCATAGTCATCAATTATAGAAAAGTATGCATTCCTTTCATAAGTCTTAAATACTCAGAAGACCGTCCGAAGATCAAGTAAATGGAGATTATGAAAATAAGTAATTGTAGTCTCTCGCTTGCAATATTTATTTATACAGGTTGAAGTTCCCAAACTCGGCAACCTCGGGACCAGCGCCGAGCCGAGTAATGGAATTTTCCGACTTTTAGAACGTAGATATATTAAGGGGAAAAAAAGCCATCCAACTTCTTCAAAAGGTCAATTTTCTCAGAAATAGTTAACACATTGTTCTTCCTTTTCTTTTCACTTCCACCAGTAGGTGTTCCTGGACGTTTGGGAGCCATAATACCAATAACAGACCTGTAGAAGTACACAAAATAACAGTGTACACAACTCTAGAGTCACAACACCACTGAACAATAACAACAAACAAATCGGCGGGAGAAACCAAGCGGCCTAGTGTGGTGGCACCTAGCGGCCGACCCGGCAACTACGCGCCGGGTTTTGGGTGTTCTGCCGTGTTTTGGAAAATCCGGAACCATAGCCGAGTTTTGGGTGTTGCCGAGTCTTGGGATGCCGAGTTTGGGAACTTCAACCTGTATTCCAGATATATTTCTTGTTGCCATGTGAAGACTGCATCTATAGTCAATGCATGTATCATGTGTATTAAATATAGTTTTACATCTAAATAAAACCTGTCCCAGCCTCGTCCTTTATCTTTAATTATTCCACACTATCTACAGTGTCTTTTTAAGTATTTTGGACTTGGTACAACTTTTGACTGTACACTCAAACCTCGGCTATCGCGCTTTACGGTTATCGCGCTTTTGGCTATCGCACTTTACGGCTATCGCGCAGCAAGCTACCACGTATCACGGCTATCGCGCATCTTTCTTTTCTTTTTTTGCCTATAACGACTGTAGGCAGTCACCTCCAGGGGCTGCCATGGTAGGCCCTGGAGGCTCACATGAGGACTGTGATCGTTGGCTCTCCTCTAATGGCGCGGGCATGATTTTTAAAGAGGCGACGTTTGCGGAATGGTTGGTCAAATATTGATGTCAGGGTTACGTACACAAAGTTTGTTACTGAAGGCCAAGAAACCCTGATTAACTAATATATGACTGCTAACCACTAAAAGTGTATTTACAAAACCTTTTTTAGTTTTAAGAGTGCCGGTACTGTTAAGGCCTTACATGTGCCGGGAAGCACAATTAACTCTTCACAAACTGTTGGCTTGTTGTGGCCGCTAATCAAGATGGCGGCCCACGTAGGATATTTCTCGTCGGCTGTGCATACATAAACAGACGAAATGTGTATACAGTTTATTATGGTATGCTATTATCATAAGAAAAAATAATAGTATAGTTTTCAATCATTATAACATTGAAATGGAGACTATGTTGCCCAAATATCCTTAAAACTCAACATTTTGGTTCATTTAGCATTGCTGAGCGGTTTGTTAGGATAAAGTTGGTACTTTCAACGAGGCATATAAGAATAAGGTCAAAAGTGCACTTTTTTCCATGTATTTTGATGTGTTAAGAATGACTTGTCACATTAAAGATCGTAGGAAATGCCTCATTTTGCCATTATCACCTCTCCTTAGTTCTTAAGTGTTTTGGTTTAGGGGCCCAAAATACCCGTTTGAGAAGCATATGAGCCTGGTGACGTACAAAACAAATCCTCGTTTCCCCCGGACTAATAGGGGGGAGCACTGGTCCGGGAACCGGAAAAGTCCAGGAATCGCAACAGTCTGATGCCATTACCCACCCCCGGACCGTTTATCCTACTCTAGTATTTACTGTCCGTCAACCGCTAATATCAACTACCCCGCCGCGGACTTTTACGTCCGCTGAGCATGCTGCCACCTGGCGGGAGGCAGCAGAAAGTGTTCAATAGTCTCAAGAGACGTTCCTGCACCAGGGGCAGTGGGGGTCAGGGGACTAACGGAGGCTGTGCAGGTGAACCAGTGAGTGCCATGTGTCCAAATGTAAACAATACGACCGCTGAGCATGCTGCCACCTGGCGGGAGGCAGCAGAAAGTGTTCAATAGTCTCAAGAGACGTTCCTGCACTAGGGGCAGTGGGGGTCAGGGGACTAACGGAGGCTGTGCAGGTGAACCGTGAGTGCCATGTGTCCAAATGTAAACAATACGACCGCTGAGCATGCTGCCACCTGGCGGGAGGCAGCAGAAAGTGTTCAATAGTCTCAGAGATGTTCCTGCACCAGGGGCAGTGGGAGTCAGGGGACTGACTGAGGCGGTGCAGGTGAACCGTGAGTGTCGTGTGCCCAAATGTAAACAATACGACCGCTGAGCATGCTGCCACCTGGCGGGAGGCGCGGACACTGACCAGGAGTGACAGGAGACGCTCGGACCGCCGGACAACTTTGTCAATTAACGAACAGGACCAGGCATTTCAACGTAAATTTAAAATTGTCCAGGACTCTTGACATATCCCCAGACCTCTGATTTTGTCCGGCAAATCCGATATCCGGGAAATCGAGGTTTGTGTGTATTATGAGTCGTGGTAGTGGATCAGTCTTCTTCAGGAAGACAGGTAAGGTAAGGCAGATGACAAGTTATTGACAACGTGTCGTTGTGAGGAGTGGACACCCGCTGCCGATAGGTGGCGCGGGAGTCATTCCACCTCCTGGATAACAAACCTGGAGACCTGTCAGGAATGTGGGGTTTTGGGTGGGGAAAGTTGAAACTAGTCATGCGGGGAGCAGATTATGTGGATGGCATAAAATATATCCGATAAACACTATTGGATGACATAAGGGCGAAAATACATAGATATATATATATATATAACTGATAGTCTAAGGGTAAACCTACCTATTCCTAGAAAAATCTTAACCTAACCTAATGAGGCATTTCCGATGATTTTTAATGTAACTATCATTCTTACCATATCAAAATGCATAGCAAAAGATCACTATTTGCCTCAAACTGGTTGAAAGTATCAAAATAACGAAAAGAGTGGTAAAATATGTGGTCATCTTGGGGATCCTGGCACCAATTAGAATTATTACCATTAGTTCTATTGTTCGGCTATTGCGCGCCAATAGCGGCACCAATTAGGCGCGATAGCCGAGGGTTGAGTGTACAGTAAAAGCCTTATAACTCTGCACGATAGGGGCTCTGGCCCTTGCCGAGTTATGCAATGTCCTCTGATATGGGTAAAAAAAAAAAAAAACTACTGTACTACACTTACCAGTGAACGTGAAGAATGTGCTGGATTTGATATCAAACTCGGCACAAATAGCATGCATGGACGCACCTGCATCCATCCTTGCCAGCACTTTCACCTTTTCCTGCAGGCTCAGGCTCTTCAATTTCATTCCCTTCCTGCTGGAGACACCCTTGCGTGATGGAGCTGACATCTTGATATACAGTACTGTATAATGTAATCCCAAAAAACGTAAAATAGGTGGCAAAAAAAAGCAAAGGTCGGGTACCAGCGCGTAGGCTGCGCCATGTTTTTGTCGTCCAAGCACCGTCTTGGATTACGAATCCCAATCCAATAACACTTGCTGAAATGTGTGTTATACTACTTTGTGATAGTGTTTGCAATGTTTTGCATTGATTATTATTTCGGCTCCTACCAAGCATGTTGTGTTTTTGAAGCAGAAACCAATCCTTTTTCAATTTCGACAAAAAACGGAATTCGTATCCAAGACGGTGCTTGGACGACATAAACACGGCTCAGCTGACAGCCTACACGCTGACAGCCTACACGCCTTCCCGACCTTTGCTTTACTTTATCACCTATTTTACGTGTTTTGGGATTACATCATACAGTACTGTATTTCAAGATGTCAGCTCTATCACACAAGGGTGTCTCCAGCAGCAAGGGAATGACATTGAAGAGCCTGAGCCTGCAGGAAAAGATCAGGACAAAAACACGACTTTATGCGACTGAGGATATGCCGAGTGTAAGCAAAGAGATGCAGTTATAACTGCAATATGCCGAGATACATTATTTTTTGCCGACTTTCTGTTTACATGTTCACACAAGAGGAGGTGAGGGCATGATATGCTGAGTGAAAACCATGAGATGCAGCTTTGGGGAGGCGGTAGCAGAGTGGTTAGCGTCACCGGGTGGCATTCTCGAAGACCCGAGTTCGATCCCGAGTGAGACCCATAAATCCACTTGAAATCTTTCTGCACCGTCGAGTGGCCTAAGAACACCCACATGCCCTGTCCATTAACTCTACCTTCGACTGTGAGTGCATGGGAGGACACGGGGGTGGCATGAGCCTCTAATCACCTCTAGCAATCCTGCCTGCACCACCACGGGCGAGGGCCAACCATCACAGCCCTCGAGTGAGCCTCCAGGGCCTACCATCCCACCCCTGGAGCTCACTGCCTACATGCGCTATAGGCATAGGTGGTGGGGAAGTAAAGAAGAAAGAAAAAAAACCTTGTCTGCCATGCCGAGGTATATCAAATTCCGAGTTATAAGGGTTTTACTGTACTATACTATATTTTTTCATTGTCGATTATGATATTGAATTAAATTACTATTATATATTACCCTTTATATTTAATTAATTAACTTTATATTTTGTCTTGCTGCTTAACATTTGGTTCTGAAGTATGATTTATATAGCATTATTTCTTGTATTAATTACCTGACACATTACTTTTGCTACTACACTATAAACTATTTAGTGATTATGAATCACCAATCAATAAGAAGTTACTAATATTTCTTGACTTAAATAAATGTAGTAGTTAATATAAATAATTTCGAAGTTAAACATCTGAACAAGCTACTTGAAAACTAACACATCTAAGCATTACTACTACTAATAAATTAATATACAATAGAATCGGCAGCATAATAATTAATTACACATGGAAGTTCCTGCAGTAAAATACAATTCTTCTCATGACCTCACCTGTAGTCTTGCTTATCAATGACTATTTTAATCTGTCATCTTAGAGGCCATCTTATACATGATTGCATTGCACTTTGCGCCATTGCAACACCAGGCAAGCAACACTCGCAGGGCCGGATTATGACTTTTGGGGCCCCTAGGCTAATTAAATTGTGGGCCCCCTCAGACGGAGCCACCCTCTAACTCGCCCGCACCCAAATTATTTTTACATTATATAGCAAAATAAGTGAGCTGAAAAACAATATATACGCTACATTCACAAATAAGTGTTTTACTGTGTTTAGCACGATGATAAACAAACATGGACTGGGGCCCCATGATTTACAGCTAGGGTCCCAAACAGGGGCCCTTTATCTCAAATAAAGGGCCTCAAACAGGGGCCCTTTATCTCAAATTATTTGTAATTTTATTTTAAGTTTAATGAATTATTCAGCAATGCAAAATATCATTTTTCAAAAAAAATTATATATGGAAATCTTTTAGCAGGGACCCCAGGTTTGGGGCCCCCAAGCTTGAGGGGCCCTAGGCTGCAGCCTATACTAGCCTATAGGATAATCCGGCTCTGAACACTCGCCACCACCGCTCCTCCTTCATACTATGCACAAACTGATGTGAAGGGGAAAATATATTGATAAATGAACAAAATGAAATATAACCAGGCTTTTTTTACCATCTTAACTTAATATTCACTTAAACTTCGCCATTTAATATTTTGCCAGAAAATTATTTAGATGAAACATATCAATAGAAGCGGATTTTCATTAGCTATCCATCGATATATTTCGTTTTCTGATAAATGAATTACCACCATGCATAAATTAGCGTGAACTAAAAAAATAACATCATCAATCGGATTGGCAAGTAAAAACGTGTTCCATGAATACAGTAGACTATGGTTTATCAGTATAAATGATACACTGTTATCTTCGTAACTGTTTGTTCTATAATATTATCAAATAAAAAACTGTAAAATACACTAAAGAAATGCCATTATGAGACTGAAGAAACATGCATGAACTTAAACCACATTCACTTAAGGGGACCGGCCGTTTTTTGTGGTATTTTTTTCATTTATTGGTTATGATATGTATACCATGAATGTTGTACCATGTACATGTACACCATGGACAGACACCATGGACAACAATTGTAGACCAAGAAAAAAAAATTGTGGCTTTTATATTTTCTCCCAATATACTTTTTTTGTGTTTTTTTGGTTATTTTGAAATGCTAACTACTCCTATGATAATAAACCTACACCAATAAAATAAATGTGGTACAAGAACTTTGTTCAGACCATCAAAGTTACTGCGAGATAAATGAGTAAAAATGTAGGGTTTGCAGGATATGAATTTTCAAATTTTCAATCCCATTTTTACCACCCAAACACACACAAAAAAATCTGACAAAATGTTCCTCTGTCAGATATGAAGAAAAGCAAATCGTAACTTCATTCTATCAGGTTTGTGCATATTGTGTATTTTGTTTCATTGAAATTGGCCCAAAACTAAAGGAGATATAATTTGATGTAAAAAACTTATGTCTTGAGATACGGGTCAATAAAGTTTTTGAATACCTGTGAACAAGCATCAGTAAGTGATATAATGGCATTACATTTTTTTTATGAGCTATAATACATATAAAGCAAGATTTATTTACATTCAATCATAAATGTTCATATTCTGGTATAAAATCTTCAGTCTTCAGGCTCCTGGTCCCCCCCTGCCTCAGGCAGGGTATTATCTCGCTAAGAGAGGGAGGGTATCAGAGTTGCCCAAGCTACTCATTGTTGCCAAGTTTTTGCTTACAAACCTCCATGGGCATCCCGTAATTGTATTTTTTTTTTTTATTTATACCTACGACAAATGCCATGTGTCACTTTAGAGTAATTGTTTTCTAAAAAAAAAATTAGCAAAAAAAAGGTGGAAAAAAACAGCATGAAAAATGGGGGGTCCAAAACGCCCATATAATAACTGAGGCGAATTTTGATGAAACATTTCGTTTTTAGACACTCCAAGGGTGTACGAAGCTGAGGAAAAATTATTGAATTTTTTTTAATTTCTCAGATTTTAGTCGTATTCTGACCGGCCGGTCCCCTTAAAGTAATCGTCCAGACCATTTCGTCATTCCTTATTTAATGCAATCAAATTATAACCATTAACGAGTATATCAACAATATGTCGTCACTTTTTGCATCCAGTCAGCCGTTTTTAAATAATCCGCAATCAAAATCTGCAAATTCCCTGAGTTCTCAAAACACTCATCAAGGCTCGGTGACGTAACAGGAGGAAGACCTCCTCTCCTCGCGTTGATCAGAAGCACATAAACACAAGATAAATATAGTACTTGAAGATTTTTGGGTGTTTCTGATGGATTTGTTTTGTGATATGCCACATGCATGCATCCTTTATGGGTGCAGCAAGACAGCTGTGCCTAAATTCTCTCTCTCTCTCTCTCTCTCTCTCTCTCTCCCCTTCCTTTCCCTCTCTCTCTCTCTCCTTCCTTTCCCTCTCTCTCTCTCTCCTTCCTTTCCCTCTCTCTCTCTCTCTCTCCTTCCTCTCTCTCTCTCTCTCTCTCTCTCTCTCTCTCTCTCTCTCTCTCTCTCCTCTCTCTCTCTCTCCTTCTTTTCCCTTCTCTCTCTCCTTCCTTTCCCTTCTCCCTCTCTCTCCCCTTCCTTTCCCTTCTCTCTCTCTCTCTCTCCCCTTCCTTTCCCTTCTCTCTCTCTCTCTCTCTCCTTCCTTTCCCTTTTCTCTCTCTCTCTCTCTCTCTCTCTCTCTCTCTCTCTCTCTCTCTCTCTCTCCTTCCCTTCCCTTCTCTCTCATCTCTCTCGTGGAGGATGAAGAGGGAGAAGAAATAGTAGATGAAAAAGAAAGAAAGAGAGAGAGAGAGAGAAGAGAGAAAAAAAAAGGAGAGAGAGAGAGAGAGAGAAGGGAAAGGAAGGAGAGAGAGAGAAGGGAAAGGAAGGAGAGAGAGAGAGAGAGAGAGAGAAGGGAAAGGAAAGGAAGGAGAGAGAGAAGGGAAAGAAAGAGAGAGAGAGAAGGAAAGGAAAGGAAGGGAAGGAGAGAGAGGGGATTCCTCTTCTGACGTCATCAATAACATTCGTAGCCCTGTTGGAGGGAAGAAAAAAAAAATTGAGCGCTTTTTTTACAAAAGTCGTGTTTTTACGAAATAAGGCCTGGAAATCAATTATTTTTGGTGGATTAGGTGTTTTGAATTCAACATAATTAGGCAAAAAAAAAAAGGGTCTGGACGATTACTTTAAACTCTTCGTCATTTAATATTTTGCAAGAAAACGTTTTACATGAAACATATCAATAGAAGCGGAATGTTATTACCATTCCATTGATATATTTATAGTTTTCGATTGATAAATGAATTAGCACCATGCATAAATTAGCGTTAACTAAAAAAATAACATCAATCGGGTAATTTTCCTGATTGATGAGGTTATTTATTTAGTTAACGCTAATTTATGCATGGTGCTAATTAATTTATCAGAAAACTAAAATATGAATGGCAAGCTGATGAAAATCCGCTTCTATTGATTTGTTTCAAGTAAAAAGTTTTCCTGCAAAATATTAAATGGCGAAGAGTTTTAAGTGAATATTAACCCGTGGGCTGCGGCATGCCTTCCGGAAGGCTCTCCTGAGCGACTGCGGCATGCCTTCCGGAAGCGCGATTTTCAATCGCATACAAAAACCGCGCCAACATTCGTAGGAAGTCCCCAAACTGTGTCACATATAGGCTGAGATGTCAGCTCTCGATAACACACACCACCATCTGCCTAACTACACTGTACGCAGGGATACCACTCCTTGGGGTTTTTCCAAAGATCTTGGGATTTGGGCCATGGCCTTGGTATATTTGTTGTCTAGCTTTGGGGGAATTATTCAAGTATTTCTCCAGTAGTTTATCTCAAGGTAAACATATGTACCGTATTTAGGATTCAGTTTCAATGTTTTTTCACCTGCTCTCTAGACTGAATGAGTGGTGGGTCACCCTCTTTGTTGTTAGCCTCTCGCCAGAGCAGATCTCGGCTGCTTGGTTACCTCATCTTCATGTAAGCCCGGTGTGGCTCCCAGGTTGGTGTGTTCCTGTGTTAGGGATTAGGAGGAGTCGTGTCGTCCTTAGGGCACGTCTCCACTCGGCAGGAGTAATTGTTTGTGGACGTGTTAACTGTGTTAAATTACCATACAAAAATTAAAAGTCACGGCCGAGGAACTGTGTTTCATCTGCCCACCTTCCTACGCAGGGTAGTTATTATAACTTTTGTTACTACTTAGAGCCACAGTACCCTACGACCAGTTGGCCCACAGGCTCATAGTTGTAATAATATCCGCAATTGTCGCAACGAGCTTGCAAATGCAGAAGATATGGAAATATGTAGGGGAGATGCAATAAAGAGAGGCATGAGAGAAAATACAATAAACGAGAATGTAAGATTGTTATCTTACACAGAGGACGGGACATAAGCCAGATGTATTTGTTTTGGCCATGTGTGAAGAGAAGGAGGCAAATAAGGTAAAAGTGACCGTGTTTGTTTTGCCTATGTGTGAAGAAGGAAATAGGGTAAAAAATACCGTGTGAGGAGATGAGGAGATAAATGATAAATAAAGGCAAAACTGACCAGTCAGTGTAAACACAGGGAGCTGAACTGCATGTGGGAAACAGATGAAGTATATGGGCCTAAACAGATATACAGTCAAACCTCGATATAACGGACCTCGATGTAACGGACATCGGATATAACGGACTCCATTTGCGTGACTTTTTTTTTTTTTTTTTTTTTTGCATATTAGACCGCTTATCGCCGCTCGAATTGTCAACTCAACATTATTGTATTATTTTCTCATTTTATTTTAGAATGCTTGGGTTTTAAGGAGTTTTGATGTATCACATATTAAGATATAATATTATAAGGAAGGAGCCTGTGTTGCTAGTGATTTAGTGGTAGAAGGTGTGTATTGTTTAAAATAGTGACTATTAGTGTTATAGCGTGGCTGCTGCTACGTCTCCCTGTCACCTCAACACCCTAAATCACCCTTATCTAAGGTGACACGCAGTGCTACACTGACCTAAATAGTGACACGTGTATAGAACTGCACTTCACAACCATATAATATACATAATAATGAGCATTAGTCATGATAATAAGCAATACCTTTGGAAGCCACGGCTGAATCTGGCTCGTAGTAATTTGTTTACCTTTCACTAGAGCTTGAGCTTGACTAGCTACACGGTCTGGTTGTGTTTGTGATTATTTCTCATTTATTTCACGTGTAGGAGCGGACCAAATTCAGCATGTAGTGCCAGTCACTGTTTACCTCCCAGCATAGCTACACAGTCTGGTTGTGTGTGATTATTTCTCATTTATTTCACAATTTTTCCGGTTTTTTCATATATTTTTACCCCCTTGGGAAAATACCCTCGCTATAACGGACTCCTCCTCCCCCCCTTTAGTCCGTTATATCGAGGTTTGACTGTATAGAGATATAGGCCTAAGTTTTGTAAGAAAACGTGTAAGTGTGTGGGAACAGATGTAACACATAGGCCTAAGCTTTGTACGAAGACGAAACCTTGTGTGGGCGTGTCTTGAGTATCTCATAGGGAGGAGGAGTTTTGGGAAGCCTATGGAAATTGTAAAGGTGTGTCTTGAAGTGAAGAAGGACCAATAACAAATATTGTAGGCGTGTTCTAGGAAATAAGTTGTGAGGAGAACCTGATAAATGCCAGTTACCTTAAAGAAGGGAGAGTTACTATATAAGATGAAACACAGATGAAATTATTCATTCAGACTAGACTATGGACTTCTTTAAGGTAAGTGGAGGACTTCTTTAAGGTAAGTGGAAGTGATGTCGCAAGGGATTGGTAGTCATTGTATTTAGGGTGACATGCAGCCATATTAATGTGTTAGGATGTTTAATGATAGGATGTTATAAATCAGGGAGTGTGCGTGCATGCATATATGAAGTTTTGTTGATAATGTTGTGAACTAAGGAATGTAGGGAGTGATAATTACGTAGGTATGCGGTGTGTTACGAGATTATGTATCTTGGGCAATTGCAAGGGAGATGTAATATGAGATATGTAAGAAATAATAATAACGGAAAATGCAATCGTTGTTCCTGAACCTTACTGAGCCTGAAGAGAAGGAACAATAACAAGTTCATAAGCAAGAGCAGGATGTTGCTTTACGACAGAGTGATGTTCGAAAATGTCAGGCTTCGCGGCATTGGCCTCCACTGGAAATAACCCAAACTGAGTAGCAAGTCCAGTGTACAGTAGTCTTTGCCTGGACCATTTCTAAACTAACCTAATAAAGGCATTTCCAATGATTTTTAATGTAACCCATCATTCTTAAAACATCAAAATACATAGGAAAAGAGCATTTCTAGCCTCATACCAAGTTATTGGTTGAAAGTACCAAAATACCGAAAAAAGTAGTAAAATATGTGGTCATCTTGGGGATCCTGGCACCAATTAGAATATTACTATTAGTTTTATTGTTCGGCTATAGCGCGCCGATCGTGGCACCAAGTGGCGCGACAGCCGAGGGTTGAGTGTATATGATTTCCAATCTATTCTCGGGTACATCCACACTTGTCCACACAACACAACCTCAAAAGTGGATCTTCACGTGCCTGGCAATTTCTTTCTTTGTCTTGAAACACTTGCTACAAACATCACACTTGAACTCTCTTAAGCCAGTGTGTCTAAAGGTGTGTTGTTTGAGACATGAAATGGTAGTAAATCTTTTTCCACACTCTAGACATTCATGATTTTTAATACCACCATGTGTCATGGTGTGTCTGGTGAGGTGACTCTTGAGACTAAATTTTTTCCCACACTCTAGACATTCATGATTTTTAACACCACTGTGTGTCAGAGTGTGTTCGGTGAGGTGATCCTTTCTAGCAAATGTTTTCCCACACACTAGACATTCATTTTTAACACCACTGTGTGTCAGGATATGTGTGGCGAGGGAAGAATTCTGGGTAAATCTTTTCCCACACTCCAGACATTCATAATTTTTATCACCACTGTGTGTCACTATGTGTTTGGTGAGGTCACTCTTTCTAGTAAACCTTTTGCCACACTCTAGACATTCATGATTTTTAACGCCACTGTGTATCAGAGTGTGTTCGGTGAGGTGATCCTTTCTAGCAAATGTTTTCCCACAATCTAGACATTCATTTTTAACACCACTGTGTGTCAGGGAATGTCTCTCAAGCTGACTCTTGTATTTGAATGTTTTGTCACACTCCTGGCACTTCAGCTCACTGTCTGCCTTGTGGCCTGAGCTGCCTGCCTCCAGGTGATTCTTGCCATCACACCTGTGCCTCCCCACACCTGAGGCAGACGGATACTGCTGCTCCCGGCCACTCATGCTGCTGCCCGGCCCCACAGCCTCCACCGCAGCAATACTCTCGCCAGCACACGCGACGGCCGGTCCTGCGGGAAGCCTCGGGGATGCTGGAGTGAGCCAGGGTTGGTGCCGGGCGGAGCAGCCGGCTTGAACTGTGACCTCAGCACCTGCAACAGTGGTGACAGTCAGTACACTGAGAGCCATGCGCTGGCTTGACACTCTGCTCCTGCCTGCGGGGCCCACACCCTGCTTCCTACCTCACTCACACCACACTTGGCAAGGTCAAGAACCTTGGAACAGTGGCGGCAAAGATACTTCAGTGTGAGATGTGTCCCCAGGTGGAGCTTTCTGCCTGGTTCTTTGGTGGTGTAAACTGATGTCACCTTATACAAGAGGCGCCTTGCAACACTGTGTTCAAGACACTGAATTCCCTTATGCATGAACACTGAAACACTCACGTCACATAAGCGTTAAGGGGGCCAGCTAATCAATTTTTTTATTTTATTTATTGGGTTATTGCTCTGAAATTAACACCAGGAGTTTGGGACATAATATACATCAATTCTAACCCCAAAACAACTGCAACCCTTTCCCTTTTCACTCCTTTCGAAAATTTTTAAAATTTCACATTGTTTCTCCTCCTATACTAATTGCTGTACATGCATGAAACATGGTATGGTACAAGGGCCTGGTTCAGACCTTCAAACCTATAGAGAGAAATCGTACCGAAATATTTTTTTTTGTGGAATATAAATTTTCAAATTTTCAGGCTCTTTTCAGATATTAAAAAAACTATAGAGTGAATCACGTGTTATCATTATTATGTGTGAATTTTCATTGACATTGGTTAAAATTTGATGGAGGAGATACAGTGGGAACATATAAAACTTGTTTTGAGATACGGGCCACTAAAGTTTTTGCTAACTTTGAACTCTTGTATTAGTCCTGGCTCTGGGGGGAGTTCATGTACATGGCTCTTGTAGAGCATGACCCTAAATGTTATTGTTATATATGTCAAGGCCGTCAAAAAAAGTTTGGGTAACACTTCCAGATCAGGTACAGTTTTTCCGCAGAGCCCGTTGAAGATTTTTGGTCGAGCGTCCAGAATCGAAATTGACGATATTGTAGTTTCATGCAATAAACCACCATCAGGTCCACAAGTTATTCATTGTGATTAATTGCCAAGCCTTTGATAGTACTAACAACATTTTATGACTATTCAGACACATAAACCTCGGGTTTCAGTGCGAAATAGCTAAAATGTTAGTGATTTTAGTCCAAAATCCTTCGAGTTTGAAAATGCCTCTATGTTTGAAGGCTCTCCACAAAGTCAATATTATACTTAGAACTGTCATACTTCTCCAAAAGTTTCCTTATCAAGTCCTCTGACAATTCCAATTCACATATTGGTTAAAAAAAATTAAGTATGGTGGCGAGGGAGACAAATGTAACCGAGAGTCAACCTTAACTTAAGTTGCCGCGTTTAGCCGCATTTAGCGATTTCGGTCAAATTATCATATCTCTCCTAATAATTGTCTTAGGAAGTAAATGTTGGTGTCTATTTGTATGTTTTTGACCCTAAGGAATTGAGTGACACTATTTTAAAGTTGTTTGGAGTTGATTTGGTTATCATAATGCCATATTGTCAAAAAAATATGCGGAGAAACATAATTGTTGGTATGGTAGGCATGGACTCCACATATTAGAGGAAAAGCAATCGTGTTACTGAATGGTAATGTTGTTCATAATACTTGATGAAATAATTAATATATATTATTTCTTTCCCAGGACCCTGAGATGTTTTGTCGGTCTGCTGCCATAGCCTGAGGGGTGACCAATCGTCTTCACACGCCTACAACCATACTCATGGATTCAACGATGGAATCAGTCGCACTATCAAAGTCATCCACAGACATTTCAGTTGACGTCAATAAGTGCATCATCTGTCAGACAACAACTGCTGATAAACTGTTAGTACCAGCAATGGTGTAGAAGGATCCGAGAAGCCAGTGACATACACAATGATCATGTTTCCAAAAGACTGAAACTTGTTGATGAAGACCAGTTCCTTTACCATGTAACGAATGCCTGTTACAAGAAGTACACTATGAAATCTGTTCTTGATAGACTTACGAAACAGAATGTAGCTCAAAGTCAAGATCAGTCATTGAATCAGCAGAACACATCAGAGGATAGAAACACTCGCTCACAGACTGCCCGACACCCGCCCAATACTGGCCCGACAGCAACAGCAGTGCGTGACATAAATTGTATTATCTGTGACAACAAATCATACAAACATGAGTACATAAAATTTCGCATCTGCGAATCCAACCGTGCTTCGTCCTTTCTTGCTGCAACTAACTATTTCCAAGATGAAGTCTACACTCGTACCTGCGACCTTCAAGATCCATGTTCTGTGTTTGGCGCAGATGTATATTATCACAACGAATGCATGATCAAGCACATGTACAAGTACGACTCAAGCTCCAAGGAGTTACCACCACAATTATCAACCAAACACCTTGTATGGAATCAGGTTGTGTCTGAGTTAGAGAAAGGCGTGAAAAAATGGCAACGGCTATGAGTTGTGTGTTACCCGAAACCACTTGAATAGCATTGATGACCAATGTGGCTTTCGCAACAGAGATGTGAAAATATTTTTGATTAATCAATTTGGTAGTGATGTTGATTTTACATATCCTGATGCTCTGCGTAAGTCAATGATGGTGTTTGGTGTGTCACGTAACTCGGCAAATGCATTAGCCGAACGCATCCGTTCTGTTGATCCTATACAAGTATGTGCTTATGTTATACGGAAGTCTCTTGCTGAATACGATTTTGGACTTGAAGACAACTTTTGTGATGCTCAAGAGTTAAAGCTTGCATGTAATGACATGGATATCCCCGAAGCTGTACTTAAGTTTTTTGGGACGTTGTACAATTTCAAACCTGAAACCTACAAACAAGCAGCATCATCAGTCATGACACAGGAGAAGGTTGCTGATAATGAGAATGCTGACGAGGACGATAGTGATGATATCAGCGCCAGTGATGGCAACTTATCCACACGACGTTGTCGGAAGTTGCAGTCTCTCTTCCAAACGATGTATTACGTGCATCACTGTGGGAGAAAGAGAACACCCATGCATATCATGAATGCAGAGTCTGTCCATGCACTTGGACGTGGAGGTAAAATCGTGACCTCAATATTAAACCATGAAGGATTGGCACTCAGTTACACGGAGCTCCGTAGGTATCAACACGACCTATCATCTTTCACAGCACAACACAACAAAGATCGCATTGCACTACCGAGTCACTTTGACCCTGGACAATTCACGTCTGGCGCTATTGACAACTGGGACCATGAAGGAGCGAGGGTCTCAGAGCATGACACAGTGACTGTACTCTTCCAAGATAAACCCGTTTCATCGCCATGCAAGCCAAAAATTTCTGACACATAAGTAACACACGGGCCACAAGCTTTCAAGGAAATCCTACCATGTCAAATACTCTCAGATTTCCACAAATCAGCACGCAATCCCGACATCCCAGCGTCATACAAAGTGAATGATGAAGTCTACAAATCTGCAAAAGCTGACGGAGCGAAACTGAAGGACACCACCTGGTCCCTCACTCACATCGAGTATGCCGAAAAAGAGGTATCAATATATCCTCAATCACAGTCGATGCCGTCTTGGAGTGCAAGCAATTCCGTTTGGACTGAAGAGAACATTCCGGTGAAAAATCTTGCATTCGTCCCCGTGCTTCCGTATGCCATCACTGAACATGCCACTGTGTATTCTGCAATGAAGAATTTCTTGGACCTTGGTTCACAGTTGGTTCAACAAGAAATACCTTTGTATTGTGATGAGGGAGTGTGCCACATAGTGAGAGAAATTCAGATGAGGCATGCACAAGAATTTGAGACGCTTGTACCAGTTCTGGGATCTCAAGAACAGATTTCATAGTGTACTTCTTGTAACAGGCATTCGTTACATGGTAAAGGAACTGTCTTCATCAACAAGTTTCAGTCTTTTGGAAACATGATCATTGTGTATGTCACTGGCTTCTCGGATCCTTCTACACCCATTGCTGGTACTAACAGTTTTATCAGCAGTTGTTGTCTGACAGATGATGCACTTATTGACGTCAACTGAAATGTCTGTGGATGACTTTGATAGTGCGACTGATTCCATCGTTGAATCCATGTGTATGGTTGTAGGCGTGTGAAGACGATTGTCACCCCTCAGGCTATGGCAGCAGACCGACAAAACATCTCAGGGTCCTGGGAAAGAAATAATATATATTAATTATTTCATCAAGTATTATGAACAACATTCCCATTCAGTAACACGATTGCTTTTCCTCTAATATGTGGAGTCCATGCCTACCATACCAACAATTATGTTTCTCCGCATATTTTTTTGACAATATGGCATTATGATAACCAAATCAACTCCAAACAACTTTAAAATAGTGTCACTCATTCCTTAGGGTCAAAAACATACAATAGACACCAACATTTACTTCCTAAGACAATTATTAGGAGAGATATGATAATTTGACCGAAATCGCTAAATGCGGCTAAACGCGGCAACTTAAGTTAAGGTTGACTCTCGTTACATTTGTCTCCCTCGCCACCATACTTAATTTTTTTTAACCAATATGTGAATTGGAATTGTCAGAGGACTTGATAAGGAACTTTTGGAGAAGTATGACAGTTCTAAGTATAATATTGACTTTGTGAGAGCCTTCAAACATAGAGGCATTTTCAAACTCGAAGGATTTTTGGACTAAAATCACTAACATTTTAGCTATTTCGCACTGAAACCCGAGGTTTATGTGTCTGAATAGTCATAAAATGTTGTTAGTACTATCAAAGGCTTGGCAATTAATCACAATGAATAACTTTTGTGGACCTGATGGTGGTTTATTGCATGAAACTACAATATCGTCAATTTCGATTCTGGACGCTCGACCAAAAATCTTCAACGGGCTCTGCGGAAAAACTGTACCTGATCTGGAAGTGTTACCCAAACTTTTTTTTGACGGCCTTGACATATATAACAATAACATTTAGGGTATGCTCTACAAGAGCCATGTACACGAACTCCCCCCCAGAGCCTATACTATATACTGAACCATAAGTAAGTGATATCATGGTAGTATTTGTATTTATTTTGAAGTCTTGAGTATTTATAACATATAGAATAGTATTTTTCCTTATTGAGTCATATATGTTGATGCCCAGGCAAATAATCCTCTGTCTTCAGGCTCCTGGTCCCCCCTGCCTGAAGAGGCAGGGGGGACCTGGCTGCCTGAAGAGACAGGGTATTACTCTAGGGCAGCGTTTCTCAACCAGGGTTCCGCGAGAGGTCGTCAGGGGTTTCGTGGGAAACTGATTTTTTTTTTTTTTTTTTTTTTTTTTTACATCACAAAGGACTGGCCGATGGCACAAAAAAAGAGGTAACATAAAGCCCGCTTAGTTGCCAGTCCCTATAAAGAAGACAGTAAGAGAATAAAGAAAGCGAGGTGGGCCAATTTAGTTCGGGAGGTGTCTTGTTACTCTTCTCTTGAAAAGATTTAAGTCGTAGGAAAGTGGAAAAATAGAAACAGTTAGAGAGTTCCAGAGTTCCAGTTCCAGAGAAGTGGGTGAAAGGGATGAAAGAGTAAAGATACTGATTAACTCTTGCATTAGGAAGATGGACAGAACAGGGATGAGAATGAGTCGAAATTCGCGGGTGGGGGGGGGGGGGGGGCATGCAGTTAGCAAGTTCAGAAGAGCAGTGAGCATGAAAATAACGGTAGAAGATAGCAAGAGAAGCAACATTGCGGCAGTGATTTAAAGATTGAAGACAGTCAGTCAGAGGAGGGGAGTTAATGAGACGAAAAGCTTTTGACTCAACCCTGTTTAGGAGAGCTGTATGAGTGGATTCCCCCCAAACATGAGAGACATACTCCATACATGGGCGGATAAGGCCCCTGTACAGAGCAAGCAACTGAGAGGGAGAACAAATATGGACGCAGAAGCCACAGGACACCTAACTTCTTAGAAGCTGTTTTAGCAAGAGATGAGATGTGAGATTTCCAGTTCAGATTTTTAGTAAAGAACAGTCCAAGAATGTTCATTGTAGAAGGAGATAGCTGAGTGTCATTGAAGAAGAGGGGATAGTTGTCTGGAAGGTTTTGTAGAGTAGGTAGGTGATGAAATTGGGTTTTTGAGGCATTGAACAAAACAAGGTTTGCTTTGCCCCAATCAGAAATTATAGAAAGATCAGAAGTTAGGCGCTCGGTGGCATCTCTCCGTGAAACACTTAGTTCCTGTTGAGTTGGACGTCTAATAAACAACGTTGAAAATTGCAGGGTAGAATCATCAGCGTAGGAGTGGATAGGGTCTTTGAGTTAGACTTAGAAGATCATTAATGAATAATAGAGAGAGAGAGCGGGTGATAGGACAGAACCCTGGGGAACACCACTATTAATAGACTTAAAGTAATCATCCAGACCATTTCATCATTCCTGATTTTATGTAGTTAGAGTATAGCCATTATCGAGTGTATCAACATGTCACTTTTTGCATCCAGTCAGCCGTTTTTTAATAATCCGCAATCAAAATCTGTAATCCCCGAGCTTCAAAAATGCCGTGCACTGGCAGAGCGACGGCAATGGTGGCTGGTGGACGTCATCCAGGCGTTCCTCCGCCACAGCCATATAAATACACGTAAACCTAGGAATACATTAGTTATTGAATTTGGGTGTTTCGGGGAATAGATTTTTATGCGATAAGGGTATACACAGCATCTTAAGGTGGTGCAGCAAGAAAGCGGTGTCTCAGAGAAGTTTGCACACGGTACAGACCTATCGGCGAGGAAATGTGAAAGATGTTGGTGTTGGGTGATGGTAGGGAAAGGGTGGGTGTTGGTGGTGGGGGAAGGGGATGGGTGTTGGTGGTGGGGAATGGGATGGGTGTTGGTGGTGGGGGATGGGTGGTTGGTGGTGGGGGAATGGGATGGGTGTTGGTGGTGGGGGAAGGGATGGGTGTTGTGGTGGTGGGGGAATGGGATGGTGTTGGTGGTGGGGGAAGGGATGGGTGTTGGTGGTGGGGGAATGGGATGGTGTTGGTGTGGGGGAAGGGGATGGGTGTTGGTGGTGGGGGAATGGGATGGGTGTTGGTGGTGGGGGATGGGATGGGTTTGGTGGTGGGGAAGGGATGGGTGTTGGTAGTGGGGGAATGGGATGGGTGTTGGTAGTGGGGGATGGGATGGGTGTTGGTGGTGGGGGAATGGGATGGGTGTTGTGGTGGGGAATGGAGGGGTGCTGGTGGTGGGGGAATGGGATGGGTGTTGGTAGTGGGGGAATGGGATGGGTGTTGGTAGTGGGGGAGGGATGGGTGTTGGTGGTGGGGAATGGGATGGGTGTTGTTAGTGGTGGGAATGGGATGGGTGTTGGTGGTGGGGGAATGGGATGGTTGTTAGTGGTGGGGGAAGTGGGTGGGTGTTGGTGGTGGGGGAATGGGATGGGTGTTAGTAGTGGGGGAGGGGATGGGTGTTGGTGGGTGGGGGAAGGGGGATGGTTGTTAGTGGTGGGGGAAGTGGGTGGGTGTTGGTGATGGAGGAATGGGATGGGTGTTGGTGGTGGGGGAAGGGGATGGGTGTTGGTGGGTGGGGAAGTGGAGTGGGTGTTGGTGGTGGGGGATGGGATGGGTGTTTAGTGGTGGGGAAAGTGGGTGGGTGTTGTGGTGGGGGAATGGGATGGGTGTTGGTGGGTGGGGAATGGGATGGGTGTTGGTGGGAATGGGGATAGGTGTTGGTGTGGGGGAATGGGATGGGTGTTGGTGGGTGGGGAAATTTGGATGGGTGTTGGTAGGGGTGGGGGGGGTGGGGGAGGGGTGGGTGTTGGTGGTGGGGGAATGGATGGGTGTTGGTGGTGGGGAATGGGATGGGTGTTGGTGGTGGGGGAATGGGATGGTGTTGGTAGTGGGGGAAGGGGATGGGTGTTAGTGGTGGGGGAAGTGGGTGGGTGTTGGTGGGGGGGAATGGGATGGGTGTTGGTGGTGGGGGGATAGGGATGGGTGTTGGTGTGGGGGAGGAGGGGATAGGTGTTCGGTGGTGGGGGAGGGGGGGGTGTAGTGGTGGGGGAAGTGGGTGGGTTGTTGTGGTGGGGGAATCGATGGGTGTTGGTGGTGGGGGAAGGGGATGGGTGTTCGGTGGTGGGGGAAGGGGATGGGTGTTCGGTGGTGGGGGAAGGGGATGGGAGTAAGTAGTGGGGAAGGGGGTGGGGTAGTGGGGTGGATGTTGGTGGAGGGGAAGGGGATGGGTGGTGGGAAGGGGATGGGTGTTGGTGGTGGGGGTAGGGGAGGGGGAAGGGGTGATGTTGGGGTGGGGGAAGGGGATGGATGTTGGAGATGGGGGAAGGGGATGGGTGTTGGAAGTGGAGAAGTGGGTGGGAACGGAGGTGGGTGGGTGTTGGGGATGAAGTAGGTGAGTAATGCAGATTCTTGAAGGACTCCAGCAACCCTCTCTCTCATCTCTCTCTCGGTGAACACCTTCAATGACGTCATCAAAAATATTCGCGGGCCTGTTGGAGGGAAGAAACTTTTCCCCACGCTTTTTACAAAAGTGGTGTTTTATGGAAATAAGGCGTGGAAATTAATTCTTTTTTGTGGATTAGGTGTTTTGAATGAAACATCAACATATTTATGCAAAGAAAAAATGGGTCTGGACGATTACTTTAAGAGAGAAAACAATGTCCGTCTACAGTAGGGCTAATGAGTAGGTGTCTGCAAATTGGCTAATCGTATGGAAATGCATTTTTTTGTCATTTTTGTGTTTAATATCATATTCGTAATTTTACTATACGCGTACGGCATATTCTTGGAAAAATTTTGGGTATTATAATAAAGTCTTCAACCTGTTATATCATTTGAAAGTATAATAATCATAGGGAATATATTTAGCGACGTCTATACGGCGCCAGTGTGAAACCGCCTTTGGTGGTCAGTGGACAGTAGCTACATGACGAATTAAGTATCTGTACCAAAGACAACACAGGTTTCACATTAGGGAAGCAAATTTCATTATCTAATTTGGCTTAAAAAAATAACATAAGAACATAAGAAAATAAGGAAGCTACAAGAGGCCGCGAGGCCTACACGTGGTAGTTCCTGTCGCCTAACACTACTACATCCACTTTCATCCCCATCCATGAACCTATCCAGCCCCTCTTTAAAACTCCCTAATGACTCCGCACTAACTACCTGTCTACCGAGTCCATTCCATTCATTCATCACCCTATTTGTGAACCAGTTTTTCCCTATTTCCTTCTAAATCTATGCCCTTCCAGCTTGAATCCATTACTTCTTGTTCTACCCTGGTTAAAAGCCGTAAGAACTTTTCCTACCTCTCTTTTATTAAATCCTAAATTTAATAAATAACATTTCCTTAACCTATATTTATATTTGTTCATTATGACATTTGCCTTCATTGTCTGATGCCTTTTCAACATTATCAATAAACGATTAAGTTATTGTTGTAGTTATTATCTGTTTTCGTTTGTTTATATGTGTTATGATGTTGGTTATTTATGTTTATTTTTTGTGTTACAGATAGGGTTGATTTTTGTGTGTGAGTGAAACCTCCGCATGAGGTCTCTTGAACAAATAGTTTGATTTCAGTTATGCAATTTTTTTTTTTTTTTGCATTGTGAATAAACTTAAGAAAAACGTAAACTTATTTATTGCTTAAACCAGTTACAGAATAAAATATATAAATTGCTTGTCTTATGAACTTTAAGTTTATAAAAGAGAAAGAAAGATATAATAATGATTTGTAAGAATTTTTATGTAGAGGTTCCCTGAGACATGAACATTATTGCCAGGGTTCCACAAGGGTAAAAGAGAAACGCTGCTCTAGGGTGTCATAGCTGCCCAACTACTCTTTGTCGTCAGGATACACTACCCTCCCGAGTTTCGCGCTGCTTTATTCCCAAGGCATAGCGCTAAACTCGAAGATCGTGAAATCTGGGTATTGAAAACACTGTAAAAATGTTATTAGTCCGCGTGCGAGGCGTAGTACCATATTTTACTGCTTATAAGACTCACGTTTTCCCCCAAAAAATACTCAGAAAAATACTACTGGTCTTCCAAGACGAATGTTGTAGTACTTCCATACAGAGTAATCTCAGTACCTCAAGTACTTACCTGTTACAAGTATTTCAAAATACCATAAGACATTCAAATCAACTACGTAATCTGTCCTCACGCTGGTATGTTTACATTCCCCTTTTTGGCGGCAGATTGCCGCGATTGCGCCAAAAGCGCCATCTATCGTCTGCTAGTGTTGACGTATCTTTTACCACTAGGCTGTCACACGTGTCTTAAGCTGTTTTCAGTCCTGGAAATGATCGAAGGCGAATTCATCAAAACGATTTACTAATACTATCGCATACAAGCTAAAAGTTATACGATATGCAAAGAAAATGGAAACAGACCAACAGAAAGACACTTTTGGATCACTGCTGGGAGAGGCGGTGGTCGAGTGGTCCGCACCCCGAGCACATGTTGTTGTTTTAGGGCTGCGAGGATCCTTGGGGAACACTATGAGCCCTGGTGTTGTCCTATGATGCTATCACAGACGTGGTAGTTGACCTGTCTTCCTCAGGAAGGCACAGGTGAGGAGAATAACGGCATGTTGCCGGGAGGGGGGAATGCCAGCCGACGCCAGCAGGGTGGGCAGGTCAAAGGTGGTAACGTTCAGGGCGAGGAGTTGAGACTGTAGCACTACACGATGGGAGTGGAAGTGCGGACACTGCAGCAGAAAGTATTCAACAGTCGCCGGGAACATTCATGCACCAAGGGCATTAGGGGTCAGGTGACAGACGGAGGCGATGCAGGTGAGCCGTGAGCGTAGTGTGCCCCGAGCACATGGCTGGCCGACAGTGGCCGTGCAGTGATGTAAACAAACCTCCCCTGTAAACGCTTTGGTACACTCATGCTTACTAATCTCTTTTTGAGGGCTGGGAAAGTGATTGATGGTGTTTATCTGTCAGACTATGTCTCTCCAGATGTTGGATCTATTCCTCGTTACATTGAAAATGTCAGGGACTATAGATCCATATAACATACTGCGGCACAAATGGAAGGACATCACGACTCCGCTTGGTGGCGATCTTCCAGGCTTATTACGCCAGTGATATACAGGGAAGTCCTGTTATACGAGCATTCGGTATACAAGAAATCAATGATACGAGCATAGTAAATTTGGGTCTATTTTCAATATAAGAGATCGAGAATCCAATGCTACGACATTCAAACTGGGGTGAGTAAAATTACCAAGTTCAAAATGCACGCCCTACCACGTATGCATCTGGGCTGTATGATGATGTGGTGGCCCCAAGCTTGGGGCCCACACACCTGGCTAATAACCCCTAAAGGTCAAGCACCTGGCGTGGACCTGACTCGCTTGTGACCCAAATTCCTCCCGCACCTCCGTTGCTGGGTTCCCGCCCTGGCTTCCTAGACCAGCTTCTGGCAGTTACCTACCTACCACCACAGTGAGAGGAACACAGGGAGAGGAGGAGTGGTGTTCCTCTCACTGTAGTGGTTGGTAGGTAACTGACTGAATACAGGACTCCCGGGCTGGACAAAGGAGGATTTTGGTTGACCCCAGTCAGGTCACCCCAAGCAAGGCGTGACCTGAAGGGTAATTAGCCAGGTGTGCGGCCTGACCTTTAGGGGTAATTAGCCAGGTGTGGGGCCCCAACCTGGGACCACTCAGTTTATTTTAGCTTGTAAAACATGTCTTTGATGGGGTCCTGGAAACCAAACCTATATTTTACCATTAGTTATGTATTTCGCTATACGAGATTTCGCTTTACGAGTATGCCAGGTGGAACCTAACTGCTCGTATCTTCGGGACTTCCCTGTATACCACTACCTTGTGAGCTTGAAAAGTATATTTAATCACTCTACCCATGTCTACAATTCTTAAAGACTAGTCAATTTGCACTGCAGTTTAATACAGAACTTAAGCACTGCAAACATAGTAATAATAATGAGCTGTAGCTACTACTGTGTGCGTGAGAGGAACGGTGACTGTGGTGTGTGGGAGCGGAGGCCGCCGGAGAGTCGTTTACACAATCAGTGAGTACTGAGGGTGGCACGCTTGCTTATACCCCGATTGATGATGATATTTATTTAGTTAACGCTAATTTATGCATGGTGCTAATTCATTTATCAGAAAACTAAATATATCAATGGAAAGGTACTCCAATTTCGCTTCTACTAATGCAGCCCATTAACTCTTATAAAAATCCTGCCTGTGCCACCACGGGCGAGGGCCAACCATTACAGCCCTTGAGTACAGGGCCTACCATCCCACCCCTGGAGGTCACTGCCAAACGGCGCTATAGGAAAAAAAAAAAAATGTGACGAAGTAGCGCGAAAGTCGGGAGATAATGCGCGAAAGTTGGGATGGTAAGAATTTAGGACACAGCACGAAAGTCGAGGATCGCGAAACTCGCATAGCGTGAAACTCTGGAGGGCAGTGTGATTAGTGGAATGCTCCAGGCCGGGGCATGTCTTTTTCATTTTTCTTTTTTTTCACATTTTTGGGTTTTTCTTCATGAGGGTTTAATCCCCATAACTACGAAACTAAGGCGAATTTTGATGAAATACTCCACATCAAGACTTGATTGCCATACGCAGCTCCAGGAATTATACATTTTAGTTTTTTCCAATTTTTGACCAGCGGCAATACTTATGACATAAGAAGAACACTCATGAGGCAGGACTTAAGTCATGCTGGTGGAGAATAGAATTTCTCAAAAGAATAAAAGTTATAGATAGTATGAATATGGGGTAACAGCGATTTTGTGCAAGTAAAGAAATTGTAGGGCATGTTAAAATGGACAGTCATCAGAGAGAGTTATAGCTTGATCAACCCTGTTGTCGGAGAGCTGTATAGGGATTCCCCCAAACTGAAACATACTCATACATGGGCGGAAAGGCCCTGTACAGAGCAAGAACTGAGGGAGAAAAATGACCAGAAGCACAGGACACCTAACTTCTAGAATGTTTTAGCAAGAGATGATGTAGAATTTCCAGTTCAGATTTTAGTAAAGAACAGTCAGAATTTCTTGTAGAAGGAGATGCGGGTCATTGAAGAAGAGGGATGTTTGGAGGTGTAGAGTAGGTGGTGATGAATGGGTTTTGGGCTTGAACAAACAGGTTTGTTGCCCAATGGATTATAGAGTGAGTAGGCGACGGTGGATGTTTGTGGGAAACACTAGTCCTGTTGAGTTGGGTAATAGGTTGATTGAGGGATGAGTCTCGGTGGGAGTGGATGGGTCTTGGTGATGAAGATGTTTGAATGATGAGAGGGATGCGGTTGTAGGTAGAACCTGGGGAATGATGTGTATGGATTAAGTGGAGGATGTGTCTTGGTGGTTTGTAGGTATAGGGATGGGTTTGAGTGTGGGAAATGGGATGTGTTGTGGGGGCAAGCAGGTTTGTATATGCGCAATGAATCTGGGTAATCCGTAGTGGGGAGGGCAAAATGCGCGTTGGCTGGCAGGGGAGGAATGGGGTGGTGAGTATAGGCGTGGTCTTATGGATAGGTGATGAGAGTGGGAAGGATGGGTATGTATTGACATGTTGGGTGTTGTGGTGGAGTAGATGTATGCGGTTAGGTATACACATGGATCTTAATGGGTGTGCAGCAGGAAAGATGGTGCTTCAGAGAAGTGTGTGTCGGTATGGAGGACTATGGGAGAATGTGTGGTAAAGGTGTTGGGGGTTTGGGGTGAATGGTGGGATGTTGGTGGTGGGGATAGATTGTTGGTGGGGGAAGGGGATGGGTGTTGGTGGTGGGGGAATGGGATGGGTGTTGGTGGTGGGGGATGGGATGGTTTGTGGTGGGGGAATGGGATGGGTGTTGGTGGTGGGGGAAGGGATGGGTGTTGGTGGTGGGGGAATGGGATGGGTGTTGGTGGTGGGGGAATGGGGATGGGTGTTGGTGGTGGGGGAATGGGATGGGTGTTGGTGGTGGGGGAATGGGATGGGTGTTGGTGGTGGGGGAATGGGATGGGTGTTGGTGGTGGGGGAATGGGATGGGTGTTGGTGGTGGGGGAAGGGGATGGGTGTTGGTAGTGGGGGAATGGGATGGGTGTTGGTGTGGGGGATGGGGATGGGTGTTGGTGGTGGGGGAATGGGATGGGTGTTGGTGGTGGGGGAATGGGATGGGTGTTGGTGGTGGGGGAATGGGATGGGTGTTGGTAGTGGGGGAATGGGATGGGTGTTGGTAGTGGGGGGGGGAGGGGATGGGTGTTGGTGGTGGGGGAATGGGATGGGTGTTGGTGAGTGGGGGAATGGGATGGGTGTTGGTGGTGGGGGAATGGGATGGGTGTTGGTGGTGGGGGAATGGGAGGGGGTGGGGGTGGTGGTGTGGTGGGGGGAATGGGATGGGTGTTAGTAGTGGGGGAGGGGATGGGTGTTGGTGGTGGGGGAAGGGGATGGTTGTTAGTGGTGGGGGAAGTGGGTGGGTGTTGGTGGTGGGGAATGGGATGGGTGTTGGTGTGGGGGAGGGGATGGGTGTTGGTGGTGGGGGGAAGGGGTGGGTTGTTGTGGTGGGGGAAGGGTGGGTGTTGTTAGTGGTGGGGGAAGTGGGTGGGTGTGGTGGTGGTGTGGGGGAAGGGATGGGTGTTGGTGGTGGGGGAAGTGGGATGGGTGTTGGTGGTGGGGGAATGGGATGGTTGTTGGTGTGGGGGAAGTGGGATGGGTGTGGTAGTGGGGGAATGGATGGGTGTTGGTAGTGGGGGAAGGGGATGGGTGTTGGTGGTGGGGGAAGGGATGGGTGTTGGTGGTGGGGGAATGGGATGGGTGTTGGTGGTGGGGAAGGGATGGTGTGGTGGTGGGGAGGGGGGTGTTGGTAGTGGGGGAAGGGGGTGGTTGTTAGTGGTGGGGGAAGTGGGTGGGTGTGGTGGGGGGAATGGGATGGGTGTTGGTGGTGGGGGAAGGGATGGGTGTTGGTGTGGAGGAGGGGATAGGTGTTCGGTGGTGGGGGGAGGGGTGGAGTTAGTGGTGGGGGAAGGGGTGGGTGTTGGTGGTGGGGGAATGATGGGTGTTGGTGGTGGGGGAAGGGGATGGGTGTTGGTGGTGGGGGAAGGGGATGGGTGTTCGGTGGTGGGGGAAGGGGATGGGAGTAAGTAGTGGGGGAAGGGGTGGGTGTAGTGGTGGTGGATGTTGGTGGAGGGGGAAGGGGATGGGTGGTGGGGGAAGGGGATGGGTGTTGGTGGTGGGGGTAGGAGGGGAAGGGGTGGATGTTGGTGGTGGGGGAAGGGGATGGATGTTGGAGATGGGGGAAGGGGATGGGTGTTGGAAGTGGAGAAGTGGGTGGGAACGGAGGTGGGTGGGTGTTGGGGATGAAGTAGAGGTGAGTAATAGCAGATTCTTGAAGGACTCCAGCAACCCTCTCTCTCTTCTCTCTCTCGGTGAACACCTTCAATGACGTCATCAAAAATATTCGCGGGCCTGTTGGAGGGAAGAAACTTTTCCCCACGCTTTTTACAAAAGTTGTTTTTTATGGAAATAAGGCGTGGAAATTAATTCTTTTTTGTGGATTAGGTGTTTTGAATGAACATCAACATATTTATGCAAAGAAAAAATGGGTCTGGACGATTACTTTAAGAGAAGAACAATGTCCGTCTACAGTAGGCTAATGAGTAGGTGTCTGCAAATTGGCTAATCGTATGGAAATGCATTTTTTTGTCATTTTTGTGTTTAATATCATATTCGTAATTTTACTATACGCGTACGGCATATTCTTGGAAAAATTTTTGGGTATTATAATAAAGTCTTCAACCTGTTATATCATTTGAAAGTATAATAATCATAGGGAATATATTTAGCGACGTCTATACGGCGCCAGTGTGAAACCGCCTTTGGTGGTCAGTGGACAGTAGCTACATGACGAATTAAGTATCTGTACCAAAAGACAACCACAGGTTTCACATTAGGGAAGCAAATTTCATTATCTAATTTGGCTTAAAAAATAACATAAGAACATAAGAAAATAAGGAAGCTACAAGAGGCCGCGAGGCCTACACGTGGTAGTTCCTGTCGCCTAACACTACCTACATCCACCTTTCATCCCCATCCATGAACCTATCCAGCCCCTCTTTAAAACTCCCTAATGACTCCGCACTAACTACCTGTCTACCGAGTCCATTCCATTCATTCATCACCCTATTTGTGAACCAGTTTTTCCCTATTTCCTTTCTAAATCTATGCCCTTCCAGCTTGAATCCATTACTTCTTGTTCTACCCTGGTTAAAAGCCGTAAGAACTTTTCCTACCTCTTCTTTATTAAATCCTAAATTTAATAAATAACATTTCCTTAACCCATATATTTGTTCATATGACATTTTGCCTTCATTTGTCTGATGCCTTTTCAACATTATCAATAAACGATTAAGTTATTGTTGTAGTTATTATCTGTTTTCGTTTGTTTATATGTGTTATGATGTTGGTTATTTATGTTTATTTTTTTGTGTTTACAGATATGGTTGATTTTTGTGTGTGAGTGAAACCCTCCGCATGAGGTCTCTTGAACAAATAGTTTGATTTCAGTTATGCAATTTTTTTTTTTTTTTTGCATTGTGAATAAACTTAAGAAAAACGTAACTTATTTATTGCTTAAACCAGTTACAGAATAAAATATATAAATTGCTTGTCTTATGAACTTTAAGTTTATAAAAGAGAAAGAAAGATATAATAATGATTTGTAAGAATTTTTATGTAGAGGTTCCCTGAGACATGAACATTATTGCCAGGGTTCCACAAGGGTAAAAGAGAAACGCTGCTCTAGGGTGTCATAGCTGCCCAACTACTCTTTGTCGTCAGGATACACTACCCTCCCGAGTTTCGCGCTTGCTTTATTCCCAAGGCATAGCGCTAAACTCGAAGATCGTGAAACTCGGGTATTGAAAACACTGTAAAAATGCTTATTTAGTCCGGTGCGAGGCGTAGTACCATATTTTACTGCTTATAAGACTCACGTTTTCCCCCAAAAAATACTCAGAAAAATACTACTGGTCTTCCAAGACGAATGTTGTAGTACTTCCATTACTAGGAAGTAAGTACTCAGTACCTCAGTACTTACCTGTTACAAGTATTTCAAATACCATAAGACATTCAAATCAACTACGTAATCTGTCCTCACGCTGGTATGTTTACATTCCCCTTTTTGGCGGCAGATTGCCGCGATTGCCGCCAAAAGCGCCATCTATCGTCTGCTAGTGTTGACGTATCTTTTACCACTAGGCTGTCACACGTGTCTTAAGCTGTTTTCAGTCCTGGAAATGATCGAAGGCGAATTCATCAAAACGATTTACTAATACTATCGCATACAAGCTAAAAGTTATACGATATGCAAAGAAAATGGAAACAGACCAACAGAAAGACACTTTTGGATCACTGCTGGGAGAGGCGGTGGTCGAGTGGTCCACCCCGAGCACATGTTGTTGTTTTAGGGCTGCGAGGATCCCTTGGGGAACACTATGAGCCCTGGTGTTGTCCTATGATGCTATCACAGACGTGGTAGTTGACCTGTCTTCCTCAGGAAGGCACAGGTGAGGAGAATAACGGCATGTTGCCGGGAGGGGGGAATGCCAGCCGACGCCAGCAGGGTGGGCAGGTCAAAGGTGGTAACGTTCAGGGCGAGGAGTTGAGACTGTAGCACTACACGATGGGAGTGGAAGTGCGGACACTGCAGCAGAAAGTATTCAACAGTCGCCGGGAACATTCATGCACCAAGGGCATTAGGGGTCAGGTGACAGACGGAGGCGATGCAGGTGAGCCGTGAGCGTAGTGTGCCCCGAGCACATGGCTGGCCGACAGTGGCCGTGCAGTGATGTAAACAAACCTCCCCTGTAAACGCTTTGGTACACTCATGCTTACTAATCTCTTTTTTGAGGGCTGGGAAAGTGATTGATGGTGTTTATCTGTCAGACTATGTCCTCCAGATGTTGGATCTATTCCTCGTTACATTGAAAATGTCAGGGACTATAGATCCATATAACATACTGCGGCACAAATGGAAGGACATCACGACTCCGCTTGGTGGCGATCTTCCAGGCTTATTACGCCAGTGATATACAGGGAAGTCCCATTATACGAGCATTCGGTATACAAGAAATCAATGATACGAGCATAGTAAATTAGGGTCTATTTTCAATATAAGAGATCGAGAATCGAATGCTACGACATTCAAACTGGGGTGAGTAAAATTACCAAGTTCAAAATGCACGCCCTACCACGTATGCATCTGGGCTGTATGATGATGTGGTGGCCCCAAGCTTGGGGCCCACACACCTGGCTAATAACCCCTAAAGGTCAAGCACCTGGCGTGGACCTGACTCGCTTGTGACCCAAATTCCTCCCGCACCTCCGTTGCTGGGTTCCCGCCCTGGCTTCCTAGACCAGCTTCTGGCAGTTACCTACCTACCACCACAGTGAGAGGAACACAGGGAGAGGAGGAGTGGTGTTCCTCTCACTGTAGTGGTTGGTAGGTAACTGACTTAATACAGGACTCCCGGGCTGGACAAAGGAGGATTTTGGTTGACCCCAGTCAGGTCACCCCAAGCAAGGCGTGACCTGAAGGGTAATTAGCCAGGTGTGCGGCCTGACCTTTAGGGGTAATTAGCCAGGTGTGGGGCCCCAACCTTGGGACCACTACAGTTTATTTTAGCTTGTAAAACATGTCTTTGATGGGGTCCTGGAACCAAACCTATATTTTACCATTAGTTATGTATTTCGCTATACGAGATTTCGCTTTACGAGTATGCCAGGTGGAACCTAACTGCTCGTATCTTCGGGACTTCCCTGTATACCACTACCTTGTGAGCTTGAAAAGTATATTTAATCACTCTACCCATGTCTACAATTCTTAAAGACTAGTCAATTTGCACTGCAGTTTAATACAGAACTTAAGCACTGCAAACGTAGTAATAATAATGAGCTGTAGCTACTACTGTGTGCGTGAGAGGAACGGTGACTGTGGTGTGTGGGAGCGGAGGCCGCCGGAGAGTCGTTTACACAATCAGTGAGTACTGAGGGTGGCACGCTTGCTTATACCCCGATGGATGATGATATTTATTTAGTTAACGCTAATTTATGCATGGTGCTAATTCATTTATCAGAAAACTAAATATATCAATGGAAAGCTAATCCAATTTCGCTTCTACTAATGCAGCCCATTAACTCTTATTATAAAAATCCTGCCTGTGCCACCACGGGCGAGGGCCAACCATTACAGCCCTCCAGTACAGGGCCTACCATCCCACCCCTGGAGGTCACTGCCAAACGGCGCTATAGGAAAAAAAAAAAAATGTGTACGAAGTAGCGCGAAAGTCGGGGAGATAATGCGCGAAAGTTGGGATGGTAAGAATTTAGGACACAGCACGAAAGTCGAGGATCGCGAAACTCGCATAGCGTGAAACTCTGGAGGGCAGTGTGATTAGTGGAATGCTCCAGGCCGGGGCATAAGTCTTTTCAATTTTTCTTTTTTTTCACATTTTTGGGTTTTTCTTCATGAGGGTTTAATCCCCATAACTACGAAACTAAGGCGAATTTTGATGAAATACTCCACATCAAGACTTGATTGCCATACGCAGCTCCAGGAATTATACATTTTTAGTTTTTTTCCAATTTTTGACCAGCCGGCAATACTTATGACATAAGAAAGAACACTCATGAGGCAGGACTTAAGTCATTGCTGGTGGAGAATAGAATTTCTCAAAAGAAATAGAAACAAAACCTGTATTAAAAAATTGTAGTTCTGACATGAGTTGAAGGCGTGGAGATATTTGTGTGCAGCCAGTGCAAGACAACGACACACCAAACGCTTTATAAGCTACCAGTAAAGCTTTCAATGTAATGCCCCGAACAAAACATTATCATTTGGGTGGCAGTTCAGTCAGACACACGATGTGGTAAAACAAATTTTTGTCATTCTTTATACGTATTTGTTGTTTAATTGAGAAGCAAATAGTGAGGTATGATATATGATATGTCTGATATGATCCTCATTTCCTGAAGATATTTAACCCATCTGTCTCTTATTATCTTCTCACACAGCTTTCCTAATACACTAGTCAAGGTTATGGGTATAACTATTTGCCTCTTGGGACCTCGCCTGTCATTCCCGGCCACACTCACCAGTGAGTTTGGGGCTCCCCCGCCTGCATATTCCCGTTGTCTGGAACAGTATGTGGCATTTATTCTTGAACACGTCAGGTTAGGTTAGGTTTCCAGGACTGTTAACAGTAACTTTGTGTGGGAACCACAATGAGGTTACACTAAAACCCATATAACTCGGCACGATAGGAGCTCTGACCCTTGCCGAGTTATTCAATATACCGAATTATGCAAATGCCCTCCTCTGATATGGGTAAAAAAAAAAAAAAAAAAAAAAAAAAACTTTTACCCATAAATACCACTCATAAATCCACTTAAAACCTTTCTGCACCGTCAAGTGGCCTAAGAACATCCACATGCTGTCCATTAACTCTACCTTCGACTGCGAGTGCATCGGAGGACACAGGGGGGCGGCATGAGCCTCTACTCACAGGCGTCACTATAAAAATTCTGCCTGCGCCACCACGGGCGAGGGCCAACCATCAGAGCCCTCAAGTGAGTCTCCAGGGCCTGCCATCTGAGCCCTGGAGGTCACTGCCTACAGGCGCAATAGGCATAATGTAAAAAAAATAAAAAATAAATGGCAAGAGTAATAATTTTTTGCCGACTGTCTTTGCCTTGCCGAGTTATATCAAATTCCGTTATACATTGCTGAGTTATAAGGGTTTTGGTGTATTTTCAAGAAAATCCTGTTTAATTTCGGAGCTACAGCCAAGCGTCTTCACTAGGAAACCACATACTCGCATAGAGTTGGGGACTATGTCCCCCACCCAGCGTGCGGCCTCGCTCCTCACCATCACACTTCACCGTCAGGATTACCTTGTAGACCCTTCAATAGTAAAGGACAAAACCTCGAGTGCGAGCTACTTATCCTTGCACTCTACTGGCATCTGTGTACACTAGAACAATACTTTTCCACCCTGACACACAGTCTTTTATTACGATTATCATCTGTCTCCCTTTTAGGTAGTCCTGATCTCAAGAAGGCGTTTGACTCAGTGCATCGTGAGTCACTCTGGGATCTTCTGCGACTTCGCGGGATTCCTGCAAGGACTATTGGTTTGATGACTGGTCTGTATTCTGGGACTGAGAGTGCTGTGAAGTGTGGGGGTGGTGTATCCAGCTTCTTTCCTGTTAATACAGGAGTGAGGCAAGGGTGCATCCTTGCCCCATCACTTTTCAACACTTGTATGGACTGGGTATTGAGCAAAGTTGTAGATCAAAGTGATTGTGGAGCATCCTTCGGCAACATCAAGACCACTGATCTTGTTTTTGCAGATAATGCAGTTATCTTTACTGAGTCGTTGGAGGTCCTGGTGATGGCTCTCGAGGCGCTGCACGAGGAGGCAAAGCCTTTGGGACTTGAGGTCTCCTGTTTTAAGACCAAGGTCCAGGTGTTTGGAGGCTTACTAGATGAAACAGTACAGTCAGTTCATGCGTGCGGCGAGGACATTGAGATCTTGGAAAGTTTTACATACCTTGGTAGCGCAGTCCATAATGACGGCGGGTCACGTCAAGAAGTCTTACAGCGGATTGGCATAGCCCACGGTGTTATGGACTCGCTCAGCAGGAGTATTTGGCGTTGTCGGTACCTGTGCAGGAGAACAAAGATCCGGATCTTCAAGTCGCTTGTGATCCCTGTCTTACTCTATAGTTGTGAGACATGGACACTAAATAGCGACTTGAAGAGACGAATCGATGCCTTTGGTAATAAGTGTCTTCACAGAATCATGGGGTATCGCTGCAATGATTACGTCAAATCAGCGATTGCACCGTGAGACTGAATCGAGGCCTATTACCTGCATAGTCCGTCAGCGCCAACTTCGGGTATATGGGCATGTGGCATGCTACCCTGAAACCGATCCTTCCCATCGGGTTGTATCTGTAAGAGACAATCCAGCGTGGAGGAGGCCAAGGGGGCGACCACAAGGCTCGTGGCTGGGGCAAGTTGATGCTTCCTGTCGAGAGCTGCTTGGTATGGGAAAGAAGCCTGCATGGGAACTCGCGCGTGGTGACCTCCGGGAGTGGCGTCGTAGGGTGGGCGAGGCGACGCGCCCCCCGGCGTATGCCCCCAATGATTGATTGATTCATCCATTTCAGGATACACCGAGTGGTCGACTTACGACCGTGATCGGGACCGACCAACCGGTCGAAAGTCGGCCTATGTTATAAAAAAAATATATAATCATTTCTTTTTTTTTTACATTTGTGCCTATAGCGCCTGTAGGCAGAGACTACTAAGGCCCGGATGGTAGACCCTGGAGGTTCACTTGAGGGCTGTGATGGTTGGCCCTCGCTCATGGTGGCACAGGCAGAATGATAAAATAATGTGTAATGATATTATAATCATCTTTAAATCATAATTTATCAACATTTTCTTTGTTCATTATTGTTATAACTATCGTATCACCGAGTTTGATCCCCGATGAGAACAAAAATCTTTCTGCACCGTCGAGTGGCCTAAGAACACCCACATATCCTGCTCATTAACTCTACCTTCGATTGCGAGTGCATCAGAGGACACAGGGGGGTGGAATGAGCAGGCAATCACAGGCATCACTGTAAAAATCCTGCCTGCGCCACCACGGGCGAGGGCCAACCATCACAGCTCCACAAGTGAACCTTCAGGGCCTACCATCCGGGCCTTAGTCACTGCGTACAGGCGCTATAGGCACAAATGTAAGAAAAAAAAAATCACAATTATCGTCATTTACCGCCGGTCGAAAAGTCAAACAGTTGTAAGTCAGCGAATAGTTATTCCCATCCGGTCGTCCTTCGTATTCGGATACAGGAACTCCCAGCTCTGAATCCAAATTGTCTGTCTGACATGATACTAATTTTCTTTTACTATCTTCTCACATAGCTTTCCTATTAGTACACTATTTAACACTTTATGGCTTGCATTATGATTTCAGTAAGGAAAAAAATTTTCATTGTGTTTTTCTTTTAAGATTTCCTCTCCTTTTACTAATCATACCTCAAATCACAAAATAATAAATATATATGATGATGATGAGGTTCCTCATCAATAACGGCTTCAGCGAGAGACATCAACCGTCAGACTAAGAAAAGAGAGACATCAACCGTCAGACTAAGAAAAGAGAGACATCAACCGTCAGACTAAGAAAAGAGAGACATCAACCGTCAGACTAAGAAAAGAGAGACATCAACCGTCAGACTAAGAAAAGAGAGACATCAACCGTCAGACTAAGAAAAGAGAGACATCAACCGTCAGACTAAGAAAAGAGAGACATCAACCGTCAGACTAAGAAAAGAGAGACATCAACCGTCAGACTAAGAAAAGAGAGACATCAACCGTCAGACTAAGAAAAGAGAGACATCAACCGTCAGACTAAGAAAAGAGAGACATCAACCGTCAGACTAAGAAAAGAGAGACGTCAACCGTCAGACTAAGAAAAGAGAGACGTCAACCGTCAGACTAAGAAAAGAGAGACGTCAACCGTCAGACTAAGAAAAGAGAGACATCAACCGTCAGACTAAGAAAAGAGAGACGTCAACCGTCAGACTAAGAAAAGAGAGACATCAACCGTCAGACTAAGAAAAGAGAGACATCAACCGTCAGACTAAGAAAAGAGAGACATCAACCGTCAGACTAAGAAAATCATGGAGAACTGGTACAACCCTAACGCCACAAAAAAGAGTCAAGACATAACTATCTTCTACCGGGCTTTCTTCTCCACCGCTCACCAGGAAGAAGAAAGAATAATATCACAAATCATCAACCGTAACGTGAAACCTGCAGACCCAGAGAGGAGAATAAAACTACAAATTTATTACAAAAACAAGAACACCAGCAACCTCCTTCTCCGTAACAGCCCAAGCCAGACGAAGGAGACAAAACAAAAGTCCCATGTCGTATATAGGATCACTTGCAAAAGAGGAAACTGTGAAGTCCTCCCCTCATCCTACATCGGCATGACGACAATGAAGCTGTCTCGACGTCTTACTTGCCACCTAACTTCCGGAGCCCCAAAAAGTCACCTATTAGAAAAACATGGCATCATCATCACAAGAACATTTTTAGAAGAAAATACAGAATTGGTCGACATGTGTGCAGATGTGCGGCGACTTCCAATTCTAGAAGCACTATACATAAAAGACATCAATTTCAAGCTAAACGTACAGGCAAACGACCTACAAGCTCTACCAAGCATGAAAAGAACAAAGGCTAATAACAGCCTACTCACAGAGAAACAAAGCGAGGAGTCAACAACCAATAAGCGTCGCCCACTCACGGAGAAAAAAATCAACGAGAAGCAGAAGTTATCTACCAATCAGCGCCGCCCACTAGGCTGCGCGGCAGCCAGACTTCATCAATAAATAGCGCTTCACTCCACAGCTCAATCATGCTCACCTCTACAACTGAGGAGAAAATATCTTCCACATGCTGCTGAAGAAGGGTTTTTAGACCCGAAATCGCGATACAGCAAAAATGACAAGTTACGGCGAAGTCATAACAGTTATTACAAAAGAGAATAAGACACTCTTAAGACAGAGAAAATATCTTCAAAAAGATAATAAACGCTGAACTAGCTATCACTTTTAACGATATCTGTCTCAGAGAAAATCTCCTGCTCGTATATACTCTCTCTCTCTCTCTCTCTCTCTCTCTATATATATATATATATATATATATATATCAAATTTGAATAGGGCTTAGAATGACTGGTTTCTAACACGTGAATTAAAAAAAATTGTTATTTGATACTTATTTGTTTTGTTTGAAATTGTCAATAAGGTATATCCTTACCACAAAATGTTTGTCAATACAATGTGATCAATGTGTTTCATATTCAATAGGATATACACGCACATATATATATATATATATATATATATATATATATATATATATATATATATATATATATATATATATATATATATATATACAGTAAACCCTCGCGTATTCGGACCGTCATTATTCGGATTCCGACATTATTAGGACCTCTTTTTTTTCTTTTTTTTTACAATACGGCAGGGCGGCAAGAATTTATGTGAAAGCCCTGATTATCATAATTGCATTATTTCATTATTGCATCCCTAAATGTTATTTACGTCAAAAAAATTGAATTATGATCGTAGAGGTCAAAGTAGTTGGCGTAGTTCCATCGTGGCCATGGGTAAACACATGCGCACAACAAGATCATAATATTTCCCCCTAAAATTACCACAGAAAATGTACATCAACACAAACAGGCCAGTCTTGAAAATATTTTACTCGCCAAATGTTGAAAGTCTAACGCACTTGTCTCGTCCTGGACGCAAGAAAAAAGTTTCAAAGAAAACTTTGAATATTATCAAAAGACAGCTAGTGAAATCTCCTACCAAAACAGCAAGATAATTAAAGTCAATAAACCCACAGTTGCTGGGTACAGTGTGTGTGAGGAGCGTGTCGCGTTACATCCGTAAAGTCTTGCAATTTCTTAACCCACCGCTCAACCTTTCGTTGAGTAACACAGTCTCCCTCACAATTTCTTTTGAACTAAAACCGATCTTATATAAGCTGTGAATACGGGTGATCTGGTCTGCAGTCAACTGTGGCTTAGGCCCCATATCCAACTGAGCGAAACCACTTTCCCGAAATGTTTTGGTGACGTTTTGGAAAATCAAGCCGGGAGTGACGATAAGAAACAATGTCCTGGTCACTGCCCATTAATGTCCTGGTCACTGCCCATTAATGTCCTGGTCACTGCCCATTAATGTCCTGGTCACTGACCATTAATGTCCTGGTCACTGCCCATTAATGTCCTGGTCACTGCCCATTAATGTCCTGGTCACTGCCATTAATGTCCTGGTCACTGCCCATTAATGTCCTGGTCACTGCCCATTAATGTCCTGGTCACTGACCATTAATGTCCTGGTCACTGACCATTAATGTCCTGGTCACTGCCCATTAATGTCCTGGTCACTGCCCATTAATGTCCTGGTCACTGCCCATTAATGTCCTGGTCACTGCCCATTAATGTCCTGGTCACTGCCCATTAATGTCCTGGTCACTGCCCATTAATGTCCTGGTCACTGCCCATTAATGTCCTGGTCACTGACCATTAATGTCCTGGTCACTGACCATTAATGTCCTGGTCACTGCCCATTAATGTCCTGGTCACTGACCATTAATGTCCTGGTCACTGCCCATTAATGTCCTGGTCACTGACCATTAATGTCCTGGTCACTGACCATTAATGTCCTGGTCACTGACCATTAATGTCCTGGTCACTGACCATTAATGTCCTGGTCACTGACCATTAATGTCCTGGTCACTGCCCATTAATGTCCTGGTCACTGCCCATTAATGTCCTGGTCACTGCCCATTAATGTCCTGGTCACTGCCATTAATGTCCTGGTCACTGCCCATTAATGTCCTGGTCACTGCCCATTAATGTCCTGGTCACTGACCATTAATGTCCTGGTCACTGCCCATTAATGTCCTGGTCACTGACCATTAATGTCCTGGTCACTGCCCATTAATGTCCTGGTCACTGACCATTAATGTCCTGGTCACTGACCATTAATGTCCTGGTCACTGACCATTAATGTCCTGGTCACTGACCATTAATGTCCTGGTCACTGCCATTAATGTCCTGGTCACTGACCATTAATGTCCTGGTCACTGCCCATTAATGTCCTGGTCACTGACCATTAATGTCCTGGTCACTGCCCATTAATGTCCTGGTCACTGACCATTAATGTCCTGGTCACTGCCCATTAATGTCCTGGTCACTGACCATTAATGTCCTGGTCACTGACCATTAATGTCCTGGTTCACTGCCATTAATGTCCTGGTCACTGACCATTAATGTCCTGGTCACTGACCATTAATGTCCTGGTCACTGACCATTAATGTCCTGGTCACTGACCATTAATGTCCTGGTCACTGCCCATTAATGTCCTGGTCACTGCCCATTAATGTCCTGGTCACTGCCCATTAATGTCCTGGTCACTGCCCATTAATGTCCTGGTCACTAGCCCATTAATGTCCTGGTCACTGACCATTAATGTCCTGGTCACTGCCATTAATGTCTGGTCACTGACCATTAATGTCCTGGTCACTGCCATTAATGTCCTGGTCACTGACCATTAATGTCCTGGTCACTGACCATTAATGTCCTGGTCACTGCCCATTAATGTCCTGGTCACTGACCATTAATGTCCTGGTCACTGCCCATTAATGTCCTGGTCACTGACCATTAATGTCCTGGTCACTGCCCATTAATGTCCTGGTCACTGACCATTAATGTCCTGGTCACTGCCCATTAATGTCCTGGTCACTGACCATTAATGTCCTGGTCACTGCCATTAATGTCCTGGTCACTGACCATTAATGTCCACTGGTCACTGCCCATTAATGTCCTGGTCACTGCCATTAATGTCCTGGTCACTGACCATTAATGTCCTGGTCACTGCCCATTAATGTCCTGGTCACTGACCATAATGTCCTGGTCACTGCCATTAATGTCCTGGTCACTGACCATTAATGTCCTGGTCACTGCCCATTAATGTCCTGGTCACTGCCATTAATGTCCTGGTCACTGCCCATTAATGTCCTGGTCACTGCCCATTAATGTCCTGGTCACTGCCCATTAATGTCCTGGTCACTGCCCATTAATGTCCTGGTCACTGCCCATTAATGTCCTGGTCACTGACCATTAATGTCCTGGTCACTGCCATTAATGTCCTGGTCACTGCCCATTAATGTCCTGGTCACTGCCCATTAATGTCCTGGTCACTGCCCATTAATGTCCTGGTCACTGCCCATTAATGTCCTGGTCACTGCCCATTAATGTCCTGGTCACTGCCATTAATGTCCTGGTCACTGCCCATTAATGTCCTGGTCACTGCCCATTAATGTCTGGTCACTGCCCATTAATGTCCTGGTCACTGCCCATTAATGTCCTGGTCACTGCCCATTAATGTCCTGGTCACTGCCCATTAATGTCCTGGTCACTGACCATTAATGTCCTGGTCACTGCCCATTAATGTCCTGGTCACTGACCATTAATGTCCTGGTCACTGCCCATTAATGTCCTGGTCACTGCCCATTAATGTCCTGGTCACTGACCATTAATGTCCTGGTCACTGCCCATTAATGTCCTGGTCACTGACCATTAATGTCCTGGTCACTGCCCATTAATGTCCTGGTCACTGCCCATTAATGTCCTGGTCACTGCCCATTAATGTCCTGGTCACTGACCATTAATGTCCTGGTCACTGCCCATTAATGTCCTGGTCACTGACCATTAATGTCCTGGTCACTGACCATTAATGTCCTGGTCACTGACCATTAATGTCCTGGTCACTGCCCATTAATGTCCTGGTCACTGCCCATTAATGTCCTGGTCACTGACCATTAATGTCCTGGTCACTGACCATTAATGTCCTGGTCACTGCCCATTAATGTCCTGGTCACTGCCCATTAATGTCCTGGTCACTGCCCATTAATGTCCTGGTCACTGCCCATTAATGTCCTGGTCACTGCCCATTAATGTCCTGGTCACTGACCATTAATGTCCTGGTCACTGCCCATTAATGTCCTGGTCACTGACCATTAATGTCCTGGTCACTGCCCATTAATGTCCTGGTCACTGCCCATTAATGTCCTGGTCACTGACCATTAATGTCCTGGTCACTGCCCATTAATGTCCTGGTCACTGACCATTAATGTCCTGGTCACTGCCCATTAATGTCCTGGTCACTGACCATTAATGTCCTGGTCACTGCCCATTAATGTCCTGGTCACTGCCCATTAATGTCCTGGTCACTGCCCATTAATGTCCTGGTCACTGCCCATTAATGTCCTGGTCACTGACCATTAATGTCCTGGTCACTGCCCATTAATGTCCTGGTCACTGACCATTAATGTCCTGGTCACTGCCCATTAATGTCCTGGTCACTGACCATTAATGTCCTGGTCACTGCCCATTAATGTCCTGGTCACTGCCCATTAATGTCCTGGTCACTGCCCATTAATGTCCTGGTCACTGACCATTAATGTCCTGGTCACTGCCCATTAATGTCCTGGTCACTGCCCATTAATGTCCTGGTCACTGACCATTAATGTCCTGGTCACTGCCCATTAATGTCCTGGTCACTGCCCATTAATGTCCTGGTCACTGCCCATTAATGTCCTGGTCACTGCCCATTAATGTCCTGGTCACTGACCATTAATGTCCTGGTCACTGCCCATTAATGTCCTGGTCACTGCCCATTAATGTCCTGGTCACTGCCCATTAATGACTAATGATTTGAAAAACTGCAAGCAGGAAGTCAAGGCCGTGAATGAGTTCCCAGACATCTTTTTTTTCCAATCATTCCCCATAGGAAGCGCCAGGAGGGAATTAAAGAAATTTGTCAAGGAGCGTGACGGATGCAAGACACCGCCAACTTCTCTGTCTTCCACTGTATTATCTACAGATTTCTTGAATTTTTTGCCCGAATTTCTCAGATTTGTGTAAATTTTGCAACACTGCTTTTTAGTCGCGCACCTGTTTTCTTATGGTAAACACCTCATTACCCGGTCTGTGTTCGGACAATGGCGAAAGAGTTTGTGGCTTTTGGGGCTGTTCCTGGCCTCCTGAAGGTGCTGTTGTTCCTCTGCTTTATCCTGGCTGTAGTCCTGATGGCTCCCTCATCTGTGAAGCGATCAAAAAAGGTATTGTCTCTGGAGGTGAAGCGGGAAATTCTTCAAAGGATTGATGAAGGTTGGTCTAGTTCTAGGATCATGGCACTATGATCTTGCTAAGTCTACCCTTTCTGATATTAGGAGATCTAAAGATAAGCTCTTGGGTTATTCTGCTGAGTTTTCTTTTGCTTCTAAGACTGGAAGGTTATGGCTAAACCATTGTCAGTAGAATTAGATCAATGTGTTAAGCAGTGGTCCTTGCAACATGGTACTAGGGGTGTGATGGTTCCTTGTTTGGAGATGAAGATGGCTGCTGAGAAATTTGCTGGAGAGATAGGTCTGCCAAATTTCAAGGCATCTGATGGTTGGCTATATCGTTTCAAACTTTGACATGGTCTTACCAAGTGTAAGTCTTGTGGTGCAAGTTTGGATGCCTCGGAAGAGCATGCAGAGGCATTTCGGCAGACATTTAAGGATTTGATTAAGAAGGAAAATCTTTTACTTGAGCAAATCTACAATGCTGATGAAACAGGCCTTTACTATCGCTCAATTCCTGAGAATACCCTGGCCAGTGAAAAGGAGAAATCTGTGCCCAGTCGAAAACGGTGCAAGTCGCGCGTGTCTGTGATGTGTTGTGCTAATGCTGCAGGCACTCACCGCCTGACTCCTGTGGTGATAGGCAAGGCAAAACAGCTGCGTTGTCTCCGTGGGATAATGAATAATCTCCCAATTGTTTATGACCATTCAAAGAAGGCTTGGTTTACTACCAAGATCTTCAAGGATTGGTTTTATAAACATCTGGTGCCAGAGATTATTAATTTTCAGACGGAAGTCCTGCACCACAGCCGCGACCGAGTCCGAGCTCTCCTTCTCCTCGACAATGCACCGGCGCATCCTGTCCAGAGTGAGTTGGTTGGTGATAAAGTTCGTATCAGGGTCTTGTATTTGCCTCCTAATACGACTTCACTCATTCAACCAATGAACCAGGGTATTATCGTGGCTATGAAACGGCTGTACTGGCGGAGGTTTTTAGAGCAGGTAATGGTGGTGATTGACGAGGAAGGCAGGGATGTTGGCCAGCTGACACTCGACAACCTGCGCAAGTATGATCTCAAATCTGGCATTTTCAACCTGGCTCGTTCTTGGAAGGATGTTTCAGCCAGCAGCCTGTCTAATGCCTGGAATCGTCTGCTTCGTGGCACTGATCCACTGATTGAATTTGAGGGATTTGAGACTGCTAACTTTCACCGCCACATTGTGCAGGCTGGGGAGACAGCGACCGAAGAAGATGTTAGTGATTGGTTGGATGGTGATGAAGGTGACCCTGGGTATCAGACACTGACGGACGCTGAGATTGCCGATTCGGTTTTACACCCGGATCAACAAGACTAGTGACGATGATGATGACGATGACGTACTGCCGACTCGACCAACGGCATCCGCCGTAAGGCAGGCAGCAGAAACACTAGTTGAGTATTTGGAGCACCCAAATACTGAAGCTGAACTACGTGTTTTTGCTACCTCTCTACAGGAGATCCTTGATAGAATTTTTGCAACCCAGAGTCGCTGGACACTACGCCAGACAACCATAGACACCTTCTTTAAACCAGCTCCTTCTGGTCCTTCATCTTCACTATCCTCTAAAACCCCACCTTCGTCTCCTCTACTTATGGCTGCCTCACCATCCTCACCTGTTGCAGGCCCTTCAGACATAGTCAGTCCAATGGAGTGACTCCGAATCTCCGGATTCACCACTGCCTTTGATCTGAGTATCAGTGAGGGGGAGGAGGAGGTGGCTTTATAAGCTGCCACAAGTCGCCACTAGACCACACGGGAATTATCATCACGACGGCATCAGAGGTGGTGAGTGTAAATACTGTACTGTAGCCTATTGTGTATTTTTACTGTAGATCTATTTATTAACATTGTTTATCTTATGTTTAGTGATATTTGCATGACTTGGAAATGTTCTGTACGTATTTACCTAGAATTTTTTTCTTTCTTTTTCAAATCCTCGCATTATTCGGATTCTTGCATTACTCGGACCACTCCTTGGCCCAATTAGTCCGGATACGCGAGGGTTTACTGTACACACAAGCCTCGTTTTCCCTGGACTAATAGGGGGGAGCACTGGTCCGGGAACCGCAAACGTCCGGGAATCGCAATAGCCCGAGGCCAATACCCACCCCCGGACGTTTATCCTACTCTAGTATTTACTGTCCGGCAACCGCCAATATCAACTACCCTGCCGCGGACTTTTACGTCACTTTGTTGTTGTTTTTAGGGCTGCGAGGATCCCTTGGGGAACACTATGAGCCCTGGTGATGTCCTATGATGCTATCACAGGCACTGTAGTTGACCTGTCTTCCTCAGGAAGGCACAGGTGAGGTGAGGCGGATGACAGAGTGTTGCCGGGAGTGGTGGACGCCAGCCACCACCAGCAGGGTGGGCAGGTCACAGTTGGCGACCTTCAGGGTGAGGAGTTGAGGGCGTAGCAATACACGGCGGGAGTGGAAGCGCGGACACTGCAGCAGAAAGTGTTCAATAGTCTCAGAGACACTCCTGCACCAGGGGCAGTGGGGGGTCAGGGAACTGACGGAGGCGGTGCAGGTGAACCGTGAGTGTGTAATGTAAACAATACGACCGCTGAGCTTCTTCTTCTTCTTGTGACCTTTGTCGCTTAGTATCGCTTCATAGGTCCTCTTCCACTTCGTCTCCTTCGTTAACAAAACTTGTTAACTCTTCCCCTGTTTATTTAACCTGGGAAAGACATTTTGATCAGTTTTCAATCCTTTGATTATAATTATCATCCTAATTCATTGTCTCTTGTGTGTTCTGATCTCCCAGCACTGCGTTAGGAACACTTTGGTGAGGTTTACAATACTTTCTGTTTCCTTTCTGTCCCCATACAGCCCTAACACCGTACACAGGGCCCCGTCTTTCTGCTCTAGCCTCCTGTCCCACTCCTCTCTGCTTAGAGAATGCATGTTGCCACCTGGCGGGAGGCCAGCCGCCGCCAGCAGGGTGAGCAGGTCAAAGGTGGCGACGTTCAGGGTGAGAAGTTAAGAGCGTAGCACTACATGGTGGGAATGGAAGTGCGGACACTGCAGCAGAAAGTGTTCAATAGTCTCAGAGACGTTCCTGCACCAGGGGCAGTGGGGGTCAGGAGACTGACGGAAGCGGTGCAGGTGAACCGTGAGTGTCTTGTGCCCAAATGTAAACAAACGACCGCTGAGCATGCTGCCACCTGGCGGGAGGCGCGGACACTGATCAGGGAGGAGACACAGGACAGGAGATGCTAGGACCACCGGACAACTTTGTCGATTTATAAACTGAACCAGGCATTTGTCCGGGACTCTTGACATATCCCCGGACCTCGGATTTTGTCCGGCAAATCTGATATCCGGGAAATGGAGGTCCGGGAAAACAAGGGTTGTGTATACTATATATATATATATATATATATATATATATATATATATATATATATATATATATATATATATATATATATACACACTCAAACCTCGGGTTTCGAACGCCTCCCTTTTCAAACAAATCGGTTCACGAGCAGAATTTCAATCTCATAATTGCACCGGTTGCTGTACGATAACTCGGTTGCCGAACAAGCTACTCGGCAACTGTGCGTGTCACTCACGCCGCGGCCCTCACTCAGTAAACATCCGCTCCGAACTGTTCTTTGATTTTGACCATTTTTCGTGTCTTGTGCATTATTTTGGTATTATTTTACACTTGGACCAAAACTCCCTACCGTAGATAACACTAAAGTCGCCAGGACAACTTTTTTTCTTTGATTTAGAGACGTGTGGTGGCGTTAATAGTTCCCTTATTACATCCCTGTTATATATATCTACGGTACAGTCTGGTTTCTGTTTATCTTATTGGATTCTAGGAAACATTTTCTCTATGAGCTTCAGTCGCAAATCATTACTTTTGGAGATAATGACATGTTGTTCATAGGGAGGCGAGAGACGAGTGTTTACGAGCGCCTCACTCTTCTTCCTCTTGTGACCTGCATCGCCTCTGTTCTTCCCTTACCGTGGACACTTTTTTAATGCACTCAAAGGGGTAGCACTTTTAGCACTTGACATAATCTTCTCCTTGTCCTTCTTAATAGTTACGACAGTCGACGGGGAAAGACTAAACCAATTAGCCATGTCCTTCACTCGCACGCCTTCGTCAAATTTCTTGAGAATAGCTATCTTAGTCTCTAAGTGTTATGGCTTTTCTGGCTTTCTTGGGCTTAGGACCACCCACACTAGCACTGGCACCATGCTTGGGAGGCATTAGTCACTGAAATAATCACTGAAATGTCTGATTATACACAATAATGTTCATAAACACAGCACGACCGGTCGGAGAATATGTAAACAAACAATCTTGAGCGTCCCCGCGTGTGGATGTGCTGAGCCAATGGTTCTGTTAACTAAACTTTTTACAATATTTAGGTGTTATAAATATTCTTACTATTTATGTATTAAACTTTTGTTTATTATTTTGTTTATGAATTTACGAACTTTTGTTCGTAACTTCGAATTATTCGTGTGTAAACCGAATTTTGGGACAAAATAATTTTGTTCGTATCTTCGAAAATTCGTAAATAGAGTGTTCGTAAATCGCGGTATGAGTGTATCTGGAGAGTCTGTGTCATTTTGTGTCTTCATCTGTGTCATAGTAGGGCTGTAAATGAAAAAATTACAAAAATATCACCAGAGTGGCGACCATCACTAAGGTATATTCTGAGTGTCCTTCCGCTGCCGTGGTCGCCCGAAAAATAAACAAGTAGCGAAATTTGAAACCATATATACTTGCAGATACAAAGCATAAAACAACGCTGAAACAGGGTTGATTATACAGTCATGAATACCCTATTTTACGGCTTATAAGACGCACATTTTTCACAAAAAAATTCCCTGAAAAACACTCATGCGTCTTCCAAGACTAATGTTGTAGGAGGTTAGCTTAGGTAGCTATTCAATTCAGCCTCTTATATGATGTAACCTCAGTACTTACCTGTTAAGAGTATTTAGAATACCATAATACTACCAATCTGTCCTCACCCTGTCATGTTTACACGATACTGGCGGGAGCCCGGCCGCCCCGGCAGATTGGCGCCAACAGACATTGCGTGTACAGGAAAACCTCCTTTATCCGGCACCCTCGGGGGGGGGGAGCGCATGCCAGATAACTCATTTTGCCGTTGTTTTGAGAGTTACTCTTATGGAATCGCCCAAAATCCCAATATTTTTTTTTTTTTTTTTTTTTTTTTTTTCCCATCACAAGGAACTGGCCAAGGGCACAACAAAAATGGGTAACACAAAGCCCGCTTGGTTGGCAGTCCCTATAAAGAAGACAGTCAGAGAATAAAATAAAAAAGAGGGGTGAAAAAAAAAAAAAAAAAAAAATCCTGGGTCGATTAGTTGTTGTTTTGAGGCTGCCGTTGTTTTGAATGCCGGTTAAATGAGGTTCTCCTGTATAAGGAACTTTGTTTGTTACATTAGATGAAAATTTGTATACATATGTACGTGCAACCACCACAAATACTACACGCATACAGGAAAATTCAAACAATACGTGGTGAAGCACAGGAGGCAGGCAATGTAGTGAGGCACGGGAGGGCGTGAGAGGTGTTTACACTCAGGACAACAAAGCCAGCTGATCGGCACACCAGGCAGGCACACAGCTGCACATCGCCGCGGTGGGTTTTTTCACTCCCGCCGTCCGACCTGCGTGCATATGTTCAGCCAGCCAACATGGCGATTTACTTATACTATCGCATACAAGCTAGAAAATAAAAATGGCTGATGAGCAGTGCTGAATGAAGATAATGAATAGTGAGTGTGTTCTTGTGTGAAAATGACTATATCGGACAACAGTTTTTTTCTTTTCTTTTTCTTCGAAATTTCTTTCCAAAATCAGGGTGCGTGTTCCAAGATGCAGCGTCTTATAAGCCATAAAATACAGTAAACTACTTCACTTAAACTACTACGGTAATAATCTTCAGTGGCACATACACATCAGTAGTGATGCTATACAGTAAACATGATTTATCTAATGTTTATTGATATTTGCATGACTTAGAAATTTTCTATATTCACCTAGAATTTTTTATTTTATTTTATTATTATTATTTTATCCCTGCATTATTCGGATCCTTGCATTACTCGGACCACTCCTTGGCCCAATTAGTCCCAATACGAGAGGGTTTACTGTAATTCGTAATATTTGGCGGCTGGCGACATTATTGCAGCTGGCGACTAAAGTGTTATCTACGGTAGACAATTGGGAGTCTGGTTTCTGTTTACCTTATTGGATTCTAGGAAACATTCTCTCTATGAGCTTCCGTCACAAATCAATACTTTTGGAGATAATGACATGTTCATAGGGAGGCGAGAGACAAGTGTTTACGAGCGCCTCACTCTTCTTCCTCTTGTGACCTGCATCGCTTCTGTTCTTCCCTTGTCACGGAAACTTTTTTAAAGCAGATTTGGCTTTACTTAGGAGGTTAAAGCATAGGATTAGGTTAGGTTAGGTTAGTGAGGGAGTCAAAAGGGGGGTGAGGTTAGTTTAATTTTCATATCTCCTATGCACTCCTCCTATTAAAAACATCTTATATCTCCGAAATTAGTGATTTGCAACATAAGGGTTAAGAAATGCTTTTAGAATTTTCAAAGGTCACAGAAACCATAGTCCCAATTGTGTAGGGAATTTCGGTCCTAGTGTAAACATTGACGTGAATGTATGTTATGTATGTTATACTATACAAATGTATGTTATGTATGTTATACTATACAAATGTATGTTATGTCTGTTATACTATACAAATGTATGTTATGTCTGTTATACTATACAAATGTATGTTATGTCTGTTATACTATACAAATGTATGTTATGTCTGTTATACTATACAAATGTATGTTATGTCTGTTATACTATACAAATGTATGTTATACTATAATACTACATTGCATTTATAGGCATTTTTAGGCATGAAATACAGCCAAAAAGGTAAAAAAAAAAAAAAAAGGGGGTCTTTATTTTTGGGGTCAGGAACGGATTAATCCATTTTATATGTTTCTTAGGGCAAAATGTGTTTCGGTTTTAGAACAACTTTTGGGAACGAATTATGTTAGAAGGCTGAGGGCATATATATATATATATATATATATATATAGTCGACCCTCGATTTAACGGACTACATTCGCGAGACAAATTTGCGGGCAAGAATGGCATATCAGACCGCTTACCGCCGCTCGAATCGTCAACTCAACATATTTGTTTTGTTTTATTTTGGAATGCTTGGGTTTTAAGGAGTTTTAATGTATCAGATATTAAGATATATAAGGTAGGAGCCTGTGTTGCTAGTGATTTAGTTGTAGAAGGTGTGTATGTGGGTTTAAATAGTGAATATTAGTATGTATTACAATTTCTTGACTTCTTCTTGTGACCTCTTTCTCTTAAGTTTTGCTTCGTAGCTCCTCTCCTCCTGCTCTCCTCTCCTCTAGTGTTAGCCGAAGCTTCCACGGTCCACCCCGGGAGACTGCAAACCGTCACATACACACAGCTGTTCGCCTGCACTGTTTACGTCGAATGTAAACAAACATGGCTCCGACACCCAGGCAGGCTATCGCTGCTATACACTTACTTATGTATATTGTCAATCGTTGACAAGCATAACTAGCTTAAAACGTGCATAGATGCGTTCATGGTTGGCTCGTTGGAACTCGTCAGACTCGTCCTCTGACACCGATGGAAAAATTGCTAGTGTGACAGCGCCTTTAAGTGTCCACCAGTCGGAAACTTGGAGAGCATAGTTGTTGTTGTTTTAGGGCTGCGAGGATCCAATGGGGAACACCATGAGCCCTGGTGATGTCCTATGATGCTATCACAGGCAGTAGTTGGCCTGTCTTCCTCAGGAAGGCACAGGGGAGATGGATTGCAGCGTGTTGCCGTGAGGGGGGGATGCCAGCCGCCGCTAGCAGGGTGGGCAGGTCATAGTACGCACATGTTTATGACAGTCAGAGCGCATGTTTACAAGCTCAGTTTAAGCTGTGTTCGCCTGTTTTTCGGTGCTTTTTATGCTTATTTAGACTTGTTCAGTGCAGTGAAGTTATTATGGCATCGAAAGAGAAGGGAAGTGGTAAAAGAAAGCGTGTGAATCAAAGTACAGTGGTACCTTGGCTTACGAGTTTAATTCGTTCATTGATCGAGCTTGTAACTCAATTTGCTGTATATCAAATCAATTTTCCCCATTGAAATTAATAGAAATACCATTAATCTGCTCCAGCCCCAAAAAAACCACCCCAATTTTTTGTTGCGTGTTTTTAAATAAGAAAAATGTATTTATAGATGACAAATATTGTATAAAAACATAATAAAAGAGAATGTAACGAAATAAACTGGTTTTATAAAGTGTATTTACCTTGGAGATCAGATGACTTGGGCTAACAGAAGATGCTGGCGGAGGTGGAGGAGATAGGAGTTCGTTTTGTGCTTTTTCGATCGCTTTCGTTCGTCATAAACTCTTCATTTAACTTACTCGCTACACTCTTAATGCTACACTTTATCGCTGGACTTAATTGGTGAAATATTATTTTTCTTTTTCTCATTTTACTTTCGCTTAACTTAATTTTCTTCACTGATTTTTGTCCTTTTTGCCACACTTTCCTCACTTTCATCTGCAGAGCGTTTCAATAAAAACCTGTCTAAGGAGGTTTGTTTTATCCTCCCTTTCAGAATGTTTCGGAAATGAGTTAGGCAAGTGTCATTATATAGCGCAGACACACGACCCGTTGCAACTTTTTCTGGGCGTTTCCTTTCAATAAACTCTGAAAGTCTCTCCCACATGCCCAACATTTCCTTTATCTCACTTGTAGAGATAACCTCCTCCGCCTCTGGCTTCCTCCGGAGTACCAATTTCCTGCAAAACCTTTGTATGCTGTTGCGTCTCTAGCTCCTTTAATTCCTCCGTCGTCAGTTCCTCTGAGTGCTCCTCGACGAGCTCGTTCACGTCTCCTTCATCCACCTCCAGGCCCATGGACTTTCTGAGGGTCACAATCTCCTCCACCACTGCTGCTTCGGGTTCGAATCCTTCGAAGTCCCTTTCGGACACAACCTCAGGCCACAGCTTCTTCCACGCAGAGGTCGAGGTCCTTCTTGTAACACCCTGCCAGGCCATATCGATAAATCTGAGGCATATCACGATGTTATAGTGATTCTTCCAGAACTCTCGAAGGGTGAGGTTTGTGCTCTCCGTCACCTCAGAGCAGCGGCGGAACAGGTGCTTGGTGAAGAGCTTCTTGAAATTAGAAATCACCTGCTGGTCCATGGGCTGCAGGATAGGGGTGGTGTTGGGTGGAAGGTAGAGAACCTTTATAAACATGAACTTTTTGAGGATGTCGTCTTTGAGGTTCAGTGGGTGAGCAGGAGCATTGTCCAGGACGAGAAGGGCTTGCAGGGGTAGGTTATTTTCCTGGAGATACTTCTTAACGGCAGGACTAAAGACCAGGTTTACCCACTCCACAAAGAACTTCCTGGTGACCCACGCCTTCGGGTTTGCCCTCCACATAGCCTGCAGTTTTTCTTTTAGAATCTTAAGCGACTTAAAGGCTCTGGGGTTTTCCGAATGATATACGAGCAGCGGCTTGATCTTGCAGTCGCCACTCGCATTGGCGCACAGTGCGAGGGTTAACCTATCCTTCATGGGTTTGTGGCCTGGCATCTTCTTCTCTTCTGCCATTATGTAAGTCCTCCTTGGCATCTTCTTCCAGAAGAGCCCTGTCTCGTCACAGTTGAAGACTTGCTTGGGGATGTATCCTTCGGCTGCTATCCTTTCGGCAAAAGTTTTGAGTTAATCCTCAGCTGCCTTTACATCCGAGCTCGCTGCCTCACCATGCCGGACGACGGAGTGAATGCCAGTCCTCCTCCTAAAATTGTCGAACCAGCCTCGACTGGCTTTAAACGACTCTTCCGATACCTCGTCCGTTGAAGTGCCTGGGGTCTGCTGCAGCAAATCAGCGTAAATGGCTCGTGCCTTCTCGCAGATGATACCCTCCATCACGGTATCTCCTGCGAGCTGCTTCTCCGCAGTGTTGTAGGTCTCGAGACTGGTCTTGGTATCGAGACCGGTCTCGAGACCAGTTACATGTGGTCTTGGTCTTGGTCTCGTTTGATGTGGTCTTGGTGTTGATCTTGGTCTCGGAGTTTGGCTCGAGACCAGGTCGAGACCAGGATTAAAAAGTGCATTGCGACGTGGGGAAGGTTGAAATTGATTATCATACACGGAGAAAAATCATGGCCGTTTCGATTCACAGCGTGCCGTGCAGCGTTGTTCTGTCTATAGATACTGCCTGACTAGCTCTACGGTGATGATGCATGAGCTGAACCTTGCGAGCACTGATAGAGTGCGTGCGAGTCGAGAGAACATGCGTGACGTGGCCATTCTCGCAGTATTAATCTCCGTTTGCACACACGCATGTTTGCAGCCCTGCTCACCTCTGTGTACTTCCTATATGTGTAGGCCTAGGCAATCCCCGCACCCTTCCTACACGCACACCACAGGTTTAGCTAGCTCGCTTGGAAAACGTAACCACACAAATTGCTATTTTCCTATGTTTGTTTCTTCATGCCAACGAAGCAATGAAAGCAGAAATATTTGACCTAGATGTTCATTTGTTCACATATATAAAATTTTGTAAATATATTTCCTCCCTTATACGTTACCCTCACCCCCATTCTACCAGAGCTCGTTAGTCGTTACATCGAGCACATCTGGCAGCAGGGTTGCCAGGTGCACAAAGCACAAAATATACTTTTGGCATTCACACTTTACTTTTTTGGCATTTTCAATTTTTCATCATAAGAAAATGAAATTTAATTGGCGAATTTTTCTGGCAAATTCCAAAATTTTTTTTGTCATTTCTGGCAAGAAATACAACAATTGGCAGGACCTGGCAACTCTGTCTGGCAGTGCCATATGACATAGGACGTCGAACAGTGAGGTGTAGGCTACTGGACTAGTCTCGATTAGTTTCCGTTCGCACACCGGAATGAGTAATCATGTTGGCATCTTCAGCAGTTATCAAATTTGCGTTCAAGGACCACAAGTAGTTTTTTTTATAAGAAACATGGAAACCAGAAGCACACAGCAGTTTGTACTTTCTGCAAGCAAAGCATCACGGACAAGGCTGGCACGACGTCATTTTTAATTTGGCATTTTTAATTATTTTTTAATTTGATACCTGAGACTATATGGAAAATTTAATTAGGTCCATTATATTCTGTGAGGGTCCGAAGGAAAGCGAAGGATAAATAAGGGAATAGAAGAAGAGAATGAGGGAAGAGAGAATCTCTGATAAGGGTAGTGGAAGCGAGAAGCGACGATGGTTTTCGCAGAAACAACCTATCCTTATCAAACCATTAAAGGGAGAGCAAAGGCCACCTCCCGAATCGCTGACGTTAGGTGTGGGTGTGTGTGAGCGTCTACTAGAGGAGGGAAGAGAGGAAGAGGGAGTGAGGAGGAGTAGGAAGAAGGAGTGAAGAGGAGTAGGAAGGAGTGAGAGAGAGAAAAGGCGAGGAGAAGGAATAAGAAGAGTGCTGACCCAGCAGAATTGCTAGCGGCCGGGGATCACCCCACACCATCACCTCACACCTCACTGATTAACTGTCACACTGATATAACCTTTGACCTGTACCCACCAACACAGGCCTCGCTGCCTCCCTGAACAGAGGAGAGAGGATCAGAATCTCTCTATACTCCGGTGTGGGCGGGCGTGCCTCACGGCGCGCGGTGATACGTGACCATGAGACTAGTGTCTTGTCTTAGGGCAGTGAGTGAGTTATACCGACGGCGGCGCGCGTGCTCGGGTATGTGGCTGAGTTCCACTCTGCCGCTCCACACACGCTGCGCCCTTAATCAACGCCCCAACGCCCACCACTCCGCTTTGTCCCCCATAGACAGTTGAGTAGCAGGTGCTACTCAACTCTATGGTGCCCCGACGTCCTGCAAGAGCACCTGCTCATGGTTCCGCCTGGGCCCCCCTGAGATCCCGGGGCCGCAGCGGGGCTATGAGGATCGCCCCGCTTTGCCCCACGGGGCGGGTAAGTGCAACTATATGGTGCTACGACGTCCTGCAACACAACCCGCCCCTGTGGCTTCTCTCCTGGGCCCCCCAGGGATCCCCGGGGCCGCTGCGGGGCGACGGAGGATCGCCCCGCATTGCCCCACGGGGCGGGGTGCAACTCTACGGTGTCACGACGTCCCTGCAACACACCCGCCCCCTGTGGCTTCTCTTCAGGGCCCTCCGGGGACCACGGTGCATTGCGCGAGACACACGCGGCGGGGTTAGGAGCGAGGTGCAACTCTGCGGTGCCCCGACGTCCTGCACGACACCTGCCCTTGTGGCTTCTCCTGGGTTCCCCCTGGGACCCCGGGGCATTACAAGGCACACGCAGTGGGGCATTAGGACCCCTCGAGTACCATAGGTATGCCAGGAGGCTACGCGGCAGATGGTGATGTATTAATTATACAGTGCATGACAGGGCAGGCTTTTAAGGATGCCCCGGGGAACCTCGGGGGGGACAGGAAGGGTCGCCCCCCCGGCAATGCCAGGGCTTTTACCAGCCTGGAGAGGCAAGTTCCCCGTATCTCCGAGGCCACGGCCACTGCCCCGTTTAACGTAAGTACATACCTACATGGAGATATGCCCAACCTGGCACCCTACAGGTAAGGGTGCCGGGGATTAGTTGTCATGCCACGTCAGCGACCGATTGGATAGAACCGTAGCGGGTGGGGGGTCCGCTAACAGGAGCTTCAGCCCCCCGTTGAGCCCCCTCTACCCCAGAGTGGGACTTAACATATTCAAAGGTACATTATGAGAAAAAAAATTAAATCCCATTCCTTACAAACAGGACAGGACAATACAATTTAGTATTTACGCAGTACGGACCAAAAACATTCAGATAATAGTCATATTTATAAAAAATATTTTCATATGCCTGTTCTTGGTCTTGGTCTTGGTCTCGGAGGGCTGGTCTTGGTCTCGAAAGGTCTGGTCTTGGTCTTGGTCTCGAAGGGTCTGGTCTCGGTCTCAGAGGGTCTGGTCTCGACTACAACACTGCTTCTCCGTCAACCACAACAACAGCAGTTTCTCCATCTTTTCATGGACAGGGGTCCGCAGCTTAGAAATTATTTTAACGCCCTTGGCTGGCGTTATAGCCTTTAACGACTCCTTCTGCTTCAGTGTGGTACATATCGTAGAAGTACTACGCTCGTACTGCCTCGCCAAGTCACTACACGCACACCTCGCTCATGTTTTTCTATGCTTTAATTCAATGGACATGATCTGCTTCTTCTTCTCAGCACTGTCCTTTGCACTCACTTTCTTAGGATCCATGGTTAGAAAAAAAAATTGGAAAAATACAGGGAGGTCCCGTTATACGAGCATTCGGTATACGAGAATCCGATGATACGAGATGTGTAAATTAGGGTCTATTTTCAATATACGAGATCGAAAATCCAATGTTACGACATTCAAACTGGGGTGAGTAAAATTACCAATTTATTTACTAAAGTAAATTAAGTTATTTACTAAAATTATAAAGTCATTTACTGACTATATGAATTTACCTAAGGTTGTACGATATAATCAATCTGATGGTGGTGGTGGTGGTGGTGTGGTGGTGGTGGTGGTGGTGGTGGTGGTGGTGTGGTGGTATTTCATAATTGTTATTCCTCCTCTCTGTACCCACGGCTGAAATGGCATATTTAACACCTCACACACACCCTACCACGTATGTAACACCACGCTAACCCTAAATAACACCTATAACGGCATTAGAAACAGGAGTTATAGTGGTTATATGAGGCCTAACACAAGCGGCCTGCCTCTCGGCGACGCTAAAAGACACTGTTGTTGTGAAGGCTACGAACACATTTTATTTCCACTGCACTAATGCACTACTTTCACCACTGCACTAATGTCGCCAGGCACAATATATTACGAATTTCAGCATAAATGCTAAAAGCTCGCTTGGACAATGAGTTAAGAGACGAAATATAACTTTCTGTGCCAAATTTCTTCCTTTGCGCCTCTGTATCTTTCTTGCCCACACATTCGTGGAAACATTTTACAAGCCTATATGACACCTGATTTCGGCTGAAATAGGTGTCCAAGCTCGCTTCGCTCGTTTGGACAAAAATATGATAATTCTGGTGGCTCGGTACGACAATGTGGCCTACAAAAATTCACAACCCTGGACAATGTACAATGATTCAGATGCAGAGAGGAGTTTGTGGGCAGTGGAAGAGGTCTCCTCCCTTGTCCCTTACCTACCCTACCCTCTCCAGTCTGGTGTATCACGTGGTGTCCCCCGCCTCCAAGGGGACCATGGTGTAGAGCTCCTTGTCCCTTACCTACCCTGCCTCTCCAGTCTGGTGTATCACGTGGTGTCCCAAAGAGTACTCCCTTTTCCCTTACCTACCCTACCCTCTCCAGTCTGGTTGTATCACGTGGTGGGCCCCAAGAGTACTCCCTTGTCCCTTACCTACCCTGCCCTCTCCAGTCTGGTGTATCACGTGGTGTCCCCAAGAGTACTCCCTTGTCCCTTACCTACCCTGCCCTCTCCAGTCTGGTGTATCACGTGGTGTCCCCAAGAGTACTCCCTTGTCCCTTACCTACCCTACCCTCTCCAGTCTGGTGTATCACGTGGTGTCCCCAAGAGTACTCCCTTGTCCCTTACCTACCCTACCCTCTCCAGTCTGGTGTATCACGTGGTGTCCCCAAGAGTACATACAACGTCTTTGTTGCTTGTATGTATTGTGCCTTGTGAGTCAATTTTAGTGATTTGCTGGTTTACTTAATGTGCTTATTGTGACTTTTTTGTGCTCTGTCCTACTGTGCTGTCACACTCTTAATTCACTGTGTTTTGTGTGGTGGTGTGGTGGTGTGGTGGTGTGGTGGTGCGGTATATAGAGCCCTATATTTGAGAGTCTGAGCGGACTTGTGGAGAACAGGGTCCTTGGGCAAGAATATCACTAAATTCAACAGTAAGGTTTCCCCTACAAATATAAACTGGAAAGTATGTTTGAGGAAATAGTGTTCAGCCTTGAGAGTGGGAGCAGATGGCTGGGTGAACCCTGGGGGACACCAACCCTCAGGCAGACTTGGAGGCATTCATTACTGAACGCCAAGAGCAGGCAGGATTCAGTATTCTAAATAAGACAGATTGCTTCAGGATTTAATTACTGTAGAGGACTTTGATATCATAGCAGCAACGGAAACATGGTTAGGTTATGTCAAAAACCTAAACATTCACAGCCTCATCTTCTACTTCATGGCATCATCTTGTTGATTTGTAGACAATTGGATCATTTATTAACATGGTTGTTATTCATGCTCCTGCTACTTTCCAATGATGAAGAGACAAAGTAAGTTTTATGTGATATAGATGTGAGCTACAGAAAATGTGTGTAACTTATGTGCAAAATGACTATTTTTTACAACAATCTGCAGAGAAACCTTTCAAACAGCTGCTGGGGCCATGACTCCCTCACAGAACACAGGGGCACGGCTGCCACCACACATGTAACACACTGCCCCCAACCACCACCACCCATTGCCACACAGGACACACTCCCACAGCCACGGGTACAACCACACTTGTCCACACAACACACCACCTCAAAAGTGGATCTTCATGTGCTGGGCAATATCAGCCTTTGTCTTGAAACACTTGCCACAAACATCACACTTGAACTCCCTCAGGCCAGTGTGTCTAAAGGTGTGTTCATTGAGACGAGAAATGGTAGCAAATTTTTTCCCACACTCAAGACATTGATGATTTTTATATCCGCTGTGTGTCACGAAATGTTTGGTGAGGTCACCCTTTCTAATAAATTTTTTCCCACACTCTAGACATTTATGATTTTTAACACCACCGTGTGTCAGGGTGTGTGTGGTAAGGTGGGTCTTTGTAACAAATCTTTTCCCACACTCTACACATTCATGATTTTTAACACCACTGTGTATCAGTGTGTGTATGGTAAGGTGGGTCTTTGTAGCAAATCTTTTCCCACACTCTACACATTCATGATTTTTAACACCACTGTGTATCAGGGTGTGTTTGGTGAGGTTACTCTTTAAAGCAAATCTTTTCCCACACTCTACACATTCATGATTTTTAACACCACTGTGTATCAGGGTGTGTTTGGTGAGGTTACTCTTTAAAGCAAATCTTTTCCCACACTCTACACATTCATGATTTTTAACACCACTGTGTATCAGTGTGTGTTTGGTGAGGTCACTCTTTGTAGCAAAATTTTTCCCACACTCTATACATTCATGATTTTTAACACCAATGAGTCTCAGTGTGTGTGTGGTGAGGTCACTCTTTGTAGCAAAAATTTTCCCACACTCAGACATTCATAATTTTTTAAAACCCTGTGCGTAGCGGATGTCTCTCAGCTTTCTCTGTATTTGAATGTTTGTGTCACACTCCTGGTGCTTCAGATCACTCTCTGCCTTGTGGCCTGAGCTGCCTGCCTCCAGGTGATTCTTGCCATCACACCTGTGCTCCCACACCTGAGGCAGACGGATCTGCTGCCCAGGCCACTCATGTGCTGCCCGGCCCCACAGCCTCCACCGCAGCAATACTCCGCCCGCACACGCGACGGACGGTCATGCGGGATCCCTCGGGGATGCCGGAGCAGCCAGGTTGGTGCCGGGCGGAGCAGCCGGCTTGAACTTGACCTCAGCACCTGCAAAGTGGTGAGAGTCAGGACAGGGAGAGCCACACGCTGCCTTGATACTCTGCTCCTGCCTGCAGGGCCCACACCGTGCTTCCTACCTCACTCACACCACACTTGGCAAGGTCAAGAACCTTGGAGCTCTGAATTTCCCCCCCGGGGGGTATTTTCATCCAAAGAAGATTGGGCCCTTTTTGTAGCGGATCCTTTTCGGGGGCCATAAAGTTAGAAGGGGGGGGGAAATTTTAAAAAGGATTTTTTTTTCGTTTAAAAAGAGGGAGAGGATTTTAAGAAATCCCCTTTGCCGGGGGGTAGGAAAAGGAAAACGTGAAAAAAAAGTTTTAAAACGGGAACTGTGTTCGAAAAAAGGGGGAAGGGGGTAGAAGCTTTTTGGTTTTCCTAAACGGAGGAACTCTGATGGGACCTTAACAGTGTTTGTTTGGGTGGGGTGGTTTTACAAGAAATTGTAGCAAGGGTCCAGTAGTTTTTTTTTTTTTTTTTTGGGGGCCCTTTTTTTTTCTTGTATTTTGATACTAGTCCCCAAAATGTGCCTTACTTTTTTCTTTTTTTTTGTTTTTGCTTAGTACTTAAGTTTACTCCTTCCCCTGTTCTTTTTGCTTTTTTTTTGATGTATGCCTCCGGCGAGAATAAATTTTTATTATTATTTTATTTTTAATTTTATTATTTAACCAAGGCCCTATCCACTCCTACGTGATGATTTACCCTGAGTTTTAAACTTTTTTATTAGACGTCCAATCAAAGGAACTAAGTGTTTCACGGAGAGATGCCCCCGACGCCTAACTTTGATCTTTCCAAATTTCGATTGGGCAGAGCAAACCCTTGTTTTTTTTCAATCCCTAAAAAAACCCAATTTCTCCCCTACTTTTACAAAACCTTCCAGAAACTATCCCTCTTTTTAAATGCACTCAACGTCTCCTTCTTCTACAATGAACATTTAGGACTATCCTTTACTAAAAATCTGAACGGGAAAAAACCCCCCACACTCTCTTTTGCTAAAACAGCTTCAAAGAAGTTAGGGTCCTGTGGTCGGTCTATTTTTTTCCCCCTCCCAATTGCTTGTTTTACGGGGGCCCTTTACCCGCCCATGTATGGGGTATGTTACATGTTTTGGGGGGGTCCACCATACAGCTCTCCTAAAAAGGGGTTTAGTCAAAAGCTTTTCGTTCATCAATCCCTCCCGACGATGTCTTCAATCTTTAAATCACCGCCGAAAAATTGCTTTTCTTGCTCTCTTCTACGTTTTTTTTCATGCCACTGCCTTGAACTTGCTAAACTGCAGCCTCCCCCCTCCCCGCCTCGCGCACAAGACTTTCTACTCATTTCATCCCTATTCGTCCATCTTTCCCAATGCAAGAGTAATCAGTATCTTTTCTTTACACCCTTTCACTGGAAACTCTGGAACTCTTTTCCTGTTCTATTTTTCCCCCTTTTCCATGACTTTAAATCTTTTCAAAAGAGAGTAACAAGACACCTCCCCACTAAAATTTGGCCCCACTTCTTTATTTCTTACTTCTACTTTTTTGGGGCTGGCAAATTTAAACGGCTTTGAAAAAACCACTTTTTTTTCTGGCCTTGGCCAGTTTTTGTGATGTTATAATATAAAAAAAAAAAAAAAAAAAATTTTCTCTGGAACCCCTAACGACCTCTCGCGGAACCCTAGGGTTCCAGGGAACCCCGGTTGAGAAACGCTGATCTAAACTGACGAACTAACGGCGGGGGCTCATCCCCCCCTGTTAACCTAACAAAATTGTACCTTACATCTTAGCCGGGGGGGGGGGGGGGTCTCTCTCTCTCGACACTCCGGTCGTCAGGCAGGGAACTAAAGTGATTGGTAAGAAGAGAGAGAGGAGAGGTTTAGTTAAAGATAAAGGGAAAATGGACAAAAATAAGAGGAGTTGCTTGAAGGTTTACTATACAAACTGTAGGAGTATTTAAAAAAAGATAGATTTCCTGAGAGGAATCAATAGTGTAGAGGATTTTGATATAATAGCATTAACAGAAACATGGTTGGATATGTCAGGAAAGGTATTAGATCCGGAAGTCGAGATTGCTGGGTATAAGTTATTTCACAAGGACAGAGTAGGCAGACGAGGTGGAGGAGTTGCGCTTTATGCAAGAGATGCATTGCAGTGTTGTGTTAACAATGTTATAAAAACAGATGACGGCATAGTCTATATGGGTAGAGGTTACGGAGGGAACTGAGAAAATGGTTTTGGGTGGAGTGTATAGGCCTCCAAACTTATGTAAAGAGGATTCAGCTCCTATATGGGAAGAAATAAACAAGGCCTGCAGATATAATCGACTATGCGTGGTGGGAGGTTTTAATCTTAGGAATAGAGACTGGGATTTAATTATAGGTGACAGCGACACAGATGAATTGTTAAATATAATCCAGGGTAACTTCCTAAGTCAAGTAATCAAGGAGCCTACTAGAGGAGATAATATTCTAGATCTATTGCTGGCAAATAGAGACAATTTAGTTACAGATGTGGAGGTCGGTGGGAAATTAGATAATAGCGACCATGATGAGATCAGATTTAGCTTAAAATGGGAAGTTGGAAAATTAAGTGGCAATAAGCATGGAATACCTAATTTCAGAAAGGCCAATTATGCAGGATTAAGAAGACACCTGGAGGTGATTAATAAGAGGTGTGGGATGGAGGGGAATAAATGTTCCCAGGGTAAGGCCAGGGCGGTGACAGCTGCAAAGGCCAATTATGAAGGATTAGGAAGGCACTTGGAGGTAATTGGAGCGGTTAGATATGGAAGTGAGGTCGTGGCTGAGGAGGTAATTAGAGAGGTTAGAAATGGAAGTGAGGACGGGGCTGAGGAGGATTATACGTCATTTGTAAGGAATATAATTGACGGACAGAAAAGAAATATTCCTTATAGGGAAATAAGGTCCAGAAAGAGTGATCCAAAATGGATGACCACCCATTAAAAACACAACATTGGAGCAAAAAGATACATTTATTTAAGGTTCAAGGCAGGATTGGTAAACAAAGAACAGTATAACGTGATGGCAAGGACAGTGAAGAAATTAACTCAAGTTGCTAAGAACAATTATGAGATTAAAGTAGCAGGACAGGTGAAAAGGGACCCAAAAGGGTTCTATCAGGTACAGGTTGAAGTTCCCAAACTCGGCATCCCAAGACTCGGCAACACCCAAAACTCGGCTATGGTTCCGGATTTTCCAAAACACGGCAGAACACCCAAAACCCGGGGCGTAGTTGCCGGGTCGGCCGCTGGGTGCCACCACACTAGGCCGCTTGGTTTCTCCCGCCGATTTGTTTGTTGTTATTGTTCAGTGGTGTTGTGACTCTAGAGTTGTGTACACTGTTATTTTGTGTACTTCTACAGGTCTGTTATTGGTATTATGGCTCCCAAACGTCCAGGAACACCTACTGGAATAAGAAAGAAACAAGTGTTAACATCTGAGAAAATGTGACTATTTGAAGAAATTGGTTGTTTTCCCCTATTATCTAGTTTCTAAGAGGAAAATTAGTACTCGTTGTGCAATGGCGAGTTGGATTTGGGACTTTTACCCTTAATATAACGAAAAGGGAAATATTCCTATAAGCTCAGCGGGAGTCGAGGTCCTAGAAGTGGGAATTATCGTGTAAAGTCAAACAAACAAGGTTGTTAGGCGTAGGATCAGGAATGTGTGAGGATTTAAAAGGAAGCGAGAGGAGAATTCAAAGATATTATACTAAGTGTTAGGAGGTATGATACACAGAAGAATTATGCCTGAAATAAGTGACCAGTGTATAAAGGAATGCAAGGAGGGAGAATAAGATTTGGCCATTAGGAAATACGGGTTGATGATAGATGAGGCATTTGATGCCAGGAAAGAGAGTGTTCCCATATTAAAAGGGAAGCAGGGAGTAAGTATAGCGTAGTCGCCTTAGTGCCCATTCTTAACACTAGAGCGACTGCTCACATTTGTGGAGGAGAATGTGTTCCCATTAGAAGAGGCCAGCAACTAAATCAAATCTACACCCGTGTGCCCTACCACATCAAGAGGATGGATTACAGTGTGTGGGAAGGATGAGTGTAAATCACAGAGGCGGAGAGGCCATTAAAGCAATCGTCAGCGTGTGTGGGCTCGTCAACATCAGTGGATTGGCGCAGCCTTAGGCTGTATACAACCTACGATGAGGCGTGACAGAATCGTCATGCCATCTCTGCTGTGTGGGACGGCATCCTCAGTCCTAACACATCACGCCTTCCTATTAACTAATCCTTGCACCTACACCTTGGGCCTTCACCTACACCATTCCCTTCACCCCTAACCCTCCCTTCACACCCTACACCCTTCCCTTCACCCCTACACCTTCCCTTCACCCCTACACCCTTCCTCACTCGAAGGGTGTAGGGTGAAGGGAAAGGATAGGGAGGAAGGACAATCACAATCGGAGTAGGACTAACGACAATCGCAGCGTGTGTGGGGTTTCGTCTATGATGCCAAGCCTTAAGGCTAGTCCACAAATGATTATCCTCACAGAATCGTGATGCCAGTCCTCTGCGTGTGTGGGCAGCATTAGTCTAACATCAGTGGTGGGTATTGGAATCTATTATTGCAAAAAACATTAGAGAGCACTTAGATAAACATAGTTTGATCAATGCTTCACAACATGGATTCACCAAGGGTAGGTCATGTCTCACCATTATTGAGTTTGTTATAGGAAAGTTTATGAGACGGCAGATAATGATAAGGATATGATATAATATACCTGGGCTGGAGTTCAACGTTCGTAACTTTCCGCCTCTAAGATCATCTTGGAGTTTTCATAGCAGCCATCTTAGATCTTGGGCTACGAACACTACAAAAGTATTATCAAAGGATGTCCGAATGTCTTAGCTCACGATGATGCGATCTTCAAGCCGTTCCGTTCCTTTCCGACCACGAGGAATGGAACTCAGCTGACTGTCGCTTAGCCAATCAGAGGAAAGATTTCATCAACCTTTGAGATTGTTAGCAATCATAATGCAGTTAGAATGTAAACAAATATCATATGGCGCGCCCCCACAACAAATTACAGACTTATAACCTCAATATAACATGAACTGGTAAAATTCTAGTTCTTCCTGCCCTTAGGTCTCACTAGGAGGTTATTGGTAGGGTTTAGATAAGGTAATGAGGTTAGGTTGGTATCCAGTCATTTCGCCCACATGCATTCGCCACACCATGGAGTCATTTCGCCCACACTATGGAGTCATTTCGCCCAAGATAACTGGTGGTTCATTCCATTTTGCCTGCGGAAGATATCGTTACATGACTCGTGACATGGATCGTGTGGGCGAATTGACTTCAGAGTGGGCAAATTGACTCTTACATGTGGGGGAAATGTCTTGTGGGCGAATTGACTCGTACATGTGGGCGAATTGACTCTTACATGTGGGCGAAATGTCTTGTGGGCGAATTGACGTGTGGGCGAAATGACCGGTAACCGGTTAGGTTAGTATTATTTTGGGGGGTCATTTAGGACTTTAGGTGGGGTAAGGGGATGTTAAAGGGGGTAACTCTCCCACTTTATAATTATGTTTTAGAGGTACTTGAAGGGATTTGTGAAGGTCTTGATAATATCTTGATAGGTCTTCATATTGATCATTTTATTATTTTCTTGATATCATGTTAGTAAACCAAACCCACTCAACCTACCAACTAGTCTGATTCACCTAACTTAGACGACTAAACAACCCCACCAACCTACCTAACTTAGACGACTAACAAACCCCACCTCTAACCAAAAACTACCTAATCTGATTTAACCTAACTTAACAGTTTATGGCTGAAATAACGGTAGATTTTCGGTAGTACGTACATGTAACGCCATTATTATTCAATTGTACCATGGGAAATGGGGTTCAAAATACTCAGAATGAAGAAATCTACACGATGATGTAGGTAAGAATCCTAGGACTTTTGAAAGCCCACTACCCATCTAATAGCCACCCATTTTAGGGTGGCTATTATTAATGGGATACATTATCCAAGTAACTAGACAATACCTGCAACTGGCGCCGATAGCAATTCTCCCCAACGTTCCTATTATTTTTAACCTGAACAGTTAGGTTAGGTTAGGTTAGGTTAGGTTAGGTTAGGTTAGGTTAGGTTGGCCAGTTGACTATATGTCTAGGTTAGGTTAGTGATTGAGCGGGGGTGATTCCCCCCCGGCTCGGCACCGAAATAATACCGACTTGACATATTACAGTAGATGGGTTAGGTTGAAATGAAAGCCTGCATTCTACTGATTTTTATGTGCTGTAACTCCACAATTTCAGTGGTCGTGAACTTGCCTAGAATAACATCTCACTACCCCAGCTTCCATCATTGAATCATTCATTTAATACTTTCGCATTACTCACATACCATCTCTTAGAGTTGGAGTAGAATGTACCTACTCTTCTCAGACATCCTTGCCCACCAATCACACATTCCTTTATCCTCTACACACTCTTCTGGGTAAATATGCAGTTTCAACCAATACTCCCTTATGACCAATACTCTTCAGACATAACTGGGGGGGGCTACGCCCTCCAATACCCCCTGCTAGTTACTAATCTAACTCAACTATTAATTACATAACCTAGCCTCATTGGGGGGGGGGGGGTTCGCCCCCCCAGATCCCATGTGTTATTTTTTTCATTTCCGACAGCTTTTGTGTGGGTTAGAAATAGTCCTTATAATAAGAACGAAACGTTCAATGTACTTAAAACCACCGATTGGTTGTGCTGTATTGTAGTGGTCTATACTGCACTTATAAAGAAAAAAAACTTTATGTATTTCACTTTTGCACCTACAGTATACATGCATTCCACGCACTAGTACACCGGTGCTCCAATGTCTCTTATCTTTGCCTCTCCGTAGCATTGATGACAGGACGATGCAGTCAGTTCGTACACAAGTTGTTTCCTACACCAGTAGATTCGATCATTCGTAGACCTAAAAGTTGTTTCGTAGTCTATATGAAACTATAGTCGTTTCGTACACTCAGGTCAGAGTTTAACTTGATGACTAGAGTTACGAATCGACACACCAGGTATATATGTACGAAAAAACTCAAAATCAGTGTACGAAACAGCTAACAAAACCTGGGTACGAAACAACTTGTGTACGAAACTCCCTGTATTGCTAGTCCATCCGTATCCTTCACTTGACTCATTCTCTCCATCTCATCCTTGTCTCTATTCTCCTCCTTCACTTCCGCATCTTCCTCTCCCATATCATCTTCTCTATACACTTCTAGGTAGCACAAGACACATTTCTTTTTTATTTGCACTTCACTCATTCCAGTCACCTATAGGCATTCGGCAGCCTACCATTCATTGCACCCTTTATTTTAAGTCACATTCCCCCTACAGCGTCCTGACCAACCATAAACAACTCAACATGAAATAAACAACTAATAAACATCACTTTATATGGCTTGTATATATAGAAAAACCTTCATCTTGCGACCCTACGAACAGTGTGCGAGTGGTCCTCAGCAACCTTAGCACTACGGTGGAACAACGAACAAATATGGCGGATGGATGTTGCAAAGATCGTTTGATAATACCTGTAAACGCGTTACCGAAACGTTTACAACATCCGGCCCCTGGACTTTAGTGAGGCATTGGACAAAGTACCACACGAGCGTCTCTTAAATAAGGTTAGGGCTCATGGAATAGATGGGAAGGTTCTTCATTGGACCAGAGCTTGGCTAAGTAATAGGCAACAAAGGGTTACAATTAATGGTTCAAATCTGAATGGGGGACTGGTGACAAGTGGAGTTCCACAAGGGTCTGTTTTGGGTCCATTACTATTTTTATTTACATCAACGACTTGGATAGTGGATTAGTAGTGATATCAGTAAGTTTGCTGATGATACTAAGTTAGGTAGGATTATTGGATCACAGTCTGATGTAAACATATTGCAGGGAGACTTAGATAACTTAACGAGTGGGCAGTCAGATGGCAGATGGAATTTAATATTGATAAATGTAGCGTTATGAATGTTGGTAGAAAAAACCCTGGTAATAGATACACCATAAGCAATGTATCGCTAATAAGATCAGAAGGTGAAAAAGATCTTGGAGTGAGGGTGAGCCCAGACCTCCGACCTAGGAAACAATGTATTGAGGCCAGAAATAGAGCTAATAGAGTATTAGGATTCATTACCAGAAGTGTTAAAAGTAGAAGTGCGGAAGTTATTCTAAAGCTTTATCTGGCTCTAGTCAGGCCTCACCTAGACTATGCAGTTCAGTTTTGGTCTCCATATTACAGGAAGGATATAGCCTTGTTAGAAACAGTGCAGAGAAGGATGACCAAAATGATACAAGGGATGCGTAACTTTAGTTATGAGAGGAGATTGAAGTTATTAAAATTACACTCACTCGAGACGCAGAGTAAGGGGCGATCTGATAGAAGTTTTTAAGTGGATAAAGGGATTTAATAAAGGAGAGGTAGGAAAAGTTCTTACGGCTTTTAACCAGGGTAGAACAAGAAGTAACGGATTCAAGCTGGAAAAGCGTAGAATTAGAAAGGAAATAGGGAAAAACTGGTTCACAAATAGGGTGGTGAATGAATGGAATGGTCTCAGTAGACAGGTAGTTAGTGCGGAGTCATTAGGGAGCTTTAAAGAGGAGCTGGACAGGTTCATGGATGGGGATGAAAGGTGGATGTAGGTAGTGTTAGGTGACAGGAACTACCACGTGTAGGACTCGCGGCCTCTTGTAGCTTCCTTATTTTCTTATGTTTTTTTTATGTTTTCTTATGTCATTCTGCTTGTGAGGATCGTCAGCAGGTTCACACGTCTCTGGACTTAGAAGAAACGCAATCCATTTCCCTTAGATCTAGGGAATTTTTACAACACCCCTAACTCAAAACCTATGTGGTTGTGACATATTTTGTACCCCAGCCAAATATCCTGCATTCCCCCAGGTCCCCAAACTTGTTTTGGGGAAGAGGGGGAATATGGGCAAACACTGGAATACCAGAATGAGTCAGTGTCTCAGGAAAGGAGTGGGCAGACCTCGTCCATTTTTACCAAAAAATCCCCCACTAATAAGGGCGGGAAAGGACTCTAGAATTTGGTATTATTATGATTAAGGTCATCCTTGAACCTGACAATTCTTACCTGTCTCATGGTATAGATTTCCTCAATCTGAGTATTTTGAACCCCATTTCCCATTGCACAATTAAATAATAATTGCGCTACATGTACTTTCGAAAATGTATAGTTATTAGCCAGAAATGGTTAAATTAGGTCAAATCAGATTAGGAAAGGTTAGGTTAGAGGTGGGGTTGGAGTAAAAATCTTAAGTCCTTTCCCGCCCTTATTAGTGAGCTTTTTTCCTCCAGACCTTCACAGATCCCTTCAGATACCTCTAAAACGCATTTATAGAATGGGGGAGCAATGCCCCCTTCAACCCCTCTCCCCCCTATATTACTCCCGCCCTGGACCCCAAAAAATAATATTACTAACTGTGAATATTTGGGAAATTTAGGTAACACTGCTTATCCTATATTATATTTGAGTGTTGGGGTTCTACCCATTTGTTATGTAACTAAGAATAATTGGGTAATTATATATTTTCTAAGGTACTTGAGTATTTGTTCAAGCAGATACTCATGTTGGATTCGGGCGTCGCAAAGCTTCGGTTGGGAGTAACGTGAGTTTACTTCGCTTCGGACTCGCCAAGGTATGTCAGTTCATTCTCGTCTCTCAACCGAGGTGGACTCGACTCCCCTACAACTACTGCCATAAGGTATTGTAACCGGATTCGGTTTCTATCATTCTCTCTGTAACTTAATCTTAAATTTCCTTTCAAACCGTTCTATTGCAGCTACTGTAGATGAACATTGTTCTTCTCCTAAATCTATCAATAGTGGTGTTCCCCAGGGTTCTGTCCTATCACCCACTCTTTTTCTATTATTCATTAATGATCTTCTAAGTCTAACTCAAAGCCCTATCCACTCCTACGCTGATGATTCTACCCTGCATTTTTCAACGTCGTTTATTAGACGTCCAACTCAACAGGAACTAAGTGATTCACGGAGAGATGCCACCGAGCGCCTAACTTCTGATCTTTCTATAATTTCTGATTGGCAGAGCAAAACCTTGTTTTGTTCAATGCCTCAAAAACCCAATTTCTTCACCTATCTACTCGACAAAACCTACCAAATAACTATCCCCTCTTCTTCAATGACACTCAACTGTCTCCTTCTTCTACAATGAACATTCTAGGACTATCCTTAACTAAAAATCTGAGCTGGAAATCTCACATCTCATCTCTTGCTAAAACAGTTTCTAAGAAGTTAGGTGTCCTGTGGCATCTGCGTTCTTTTTTTTCTCCCTCCCAATTGCTTGCTCTCTACAGGGGCCTTATCCGCTCATGTCCGAGTATGTCTCACATGCTTGGGGAGGATCCACTCATACAGCTCTCCTAAACAGGGTTGAGTCAAAAGCTTTTCGTCTCATCAACTCCCCTCCTCTGACTGACTGTCTTCAATCTTTAAATCACCGACGCAATGTTGCTTCTCTTGCTCTCTTCTACCATTATGTTCATGCTCACTGCTCTTCTGAACTTGCTAACTGCATGCCTTCCCCCCTCCCGCAGCCTCGCTGCACAAGACTTTCTACTCATTCTCATCCCTATTCTGTCCATCTTCCTAATGCAAGAGTTAATCAGTATCTTTACTCTTTCATCCCTTTCCCTGGTAAACTCTGGAACTCTCTTCCTGTTTCATTTTTCCACTTTCCTTGACTTAAATTTTTTCAAAAGAAGAGTAACAAGACACCTCCCAACTAAATTGGCTATCCCTCTTTTTTATATTATTCTCTTACTGTCTTCTTTATAGGGACTGGCAACTAAGCGGTCTTTGTGTTACCCATTTTTGTTGTGCCCTTGGCCAGTCCTTTGTGATGTAATAAAAAAATAAAAATAAAAATTGTACCAGTGTTTTCTACTGTGTTGTGATATGTTGTTTTTGTGTTGTTTCTTAAGGATGATATTATTTGTATAATACATTTGCTTTACTGCTTGTGTTGGTTTATTGTTAAATGTTATTATTTCTGGTGTTTATTACTTAGGCTTATTGTGTTATATACAAACCAACCCGACTCCTGTCAAGGGCCAGGCAGAGAGGGTTCTGTGTGGTTTGATGTTGAGATACTCCAGACTGCCGGCTGACTGGTTTTCCGGTGGCTGTGATGTGTTGTCATCCTGGTCGGTTACGGTACGCTCTATGTCCCTGGTGGAGGTGGCTAGAGGCAGTGTTTGGCTTGTGTTTCCAAGAGGCTGTGTAGTGTGATATCTACCACCCTGACATACCGGTCTGGGGATCTCTACTAGTTTACGTGTGGAGGGGTTTGTTTAGTAGGAGTTGGTGTTATTTATACTCTACGTAATTAAATTCATGTTTTGATTTATAAAGGGTTTCTGTAATCCCGGAGTGTCAGCCAATTGTAGGTTTTCCAATAATCGGGCCCTTTACACTAACCAAACCTCACTATAACCTAACCTAACCAAAAAACCTCCTAGCGAGACCTAAGGGCGAAAAAGAACTATAATTTTACCTGTTAGTTATGTTAGGTTAGTTATATTGTGGTTAGGTTAGTAATTTTATTTTGTATCTCTCCCCCATTCTATAATTACGTTTTAGAGGTATCTGAAGGGATCGGTAAAGGGTTCTGGAGGAAAAAAAGCCCACTAATAAGGGCGGGAAAGGACTCTAGAAGTTTACCGTTTGGATTAGTAACAGATGATATCAAGAAAAAAAAAAAAAAAGTTCAAAACTACGGCAGTGCAAAGGGAACAAATTTGTTCGGGAGGGGGCCGGGCACCCCACACCTATAAAAAAATAAATTCACTTCCAGCATAAAGAATGCGATTCAATCAAAGCACATCAAACTATTCCGGACAACTAAGTTTCGGGCCCCGAAATCGCGGGAAAGACCTAAACCGTAAATTTACCTAGGTACAGTACCCGCTAGTAGAATTATCGGTATTATTCCAGATGACACCGAATTCACTTTTGGGGGACGAAACTATTTTTTTCTGGTGAGTTTTGAATGAATCTGCTAAAAGTTTCTCTCGCTTTTTTTTGGGGGGGGGGGGGGGGGGGGGGGGGGGGGGGGGGTTATTAGTATAAGTTAGGTATTATTCTAGTGTTTGCCATACTCCCCCTCTCCCACAAAAAGCTGGGGACCGGGGGAGCGGGTATTTTGGGTGGGATACAAACTATTCGTCGCAACCACATAGTTTTTGAATTAGGGGTGTTGAAAAAATTCCCTAGATCTAGGGGAAAAATTTATTGGATTTCTTCTGAGTCAGAGACGTGTGAAACCTGACGTCCTCAAAAAATGATGACCAAGTGTCGTGAATACCCCCCAACCCCCGCTAGGATGGGTTTGGTTAGATTTTTGGTTAGGTTTAGATTTGGTTTGGTTATTTTTTGGTGGTTAGGTTAGGTTATTTTAGGTTAGGTTAAATTTGGTTTTGGGTTAGGTTAAGGGTTGGATTTTTGGGTTAAAAAATTAGGTAATTTGGGCAAGGCCCCCCCTTTTTTTTTTTTCTGGTAGAAAGTTGGGAAATTTGGAAATTTTTTAGAAATAAGGGGAAAAAGGAAATTCCCAAGGGGAAACAAAGCTACCCCTATTTCTTTTTTCTCCCCCCTTGTACCAACAAGCTTGGGCCATAGGAAACTGGGTTTTTGGGTGGGGAGCACACACATAGGGAAATATGGCCCCCACAAAACATTACCTAAACTAGGGAATTTCCCTAGTCATAGACTTTATCGGGCCATATTCCTTATGTGTGTGCTCCACGCCCAAAACTCCAGTTTCCACCATGTCCCCAAGCTTGTTGGCTATAAGAAGAAGATAGGAGGTTGAGCCTTTATCTAAAGATGACAAAACTCTAAGACTAACCTAGCACCCTCCTCGAGCCCCTCGTGCTGTGCACTAACCTAACCTGACCTAACCTAACCTAACCTACTCTAACTTATGTGTCGCATCTCTGGCTTAGTTTTTCTCAAACCTGAATTTAATATCGGCCATGTAGGCAAAGTATGGATCGCACTCATTAAATCTACACAGATGTGTTAAGGACATAAGTATAATACGTAGAGCCAACATTTGGGTCAGCTTAGCGTGGAGCCCTTGTTCTTAAGATTTTCCGAAATTACCTAGATTTAGGGAATTTTACCCCCCCTGCACAACTCTTAAATTACGTGTTTCCGACGAATAATTGTTCCCCATCCGAAACCCCGCATTCCACAGGCCAAAACTTGTTTGGGGGAAGTGGGAGATTATGGGCAAACACTAGAATTTACCAAGGTTAGGGTAGGTTAGGTTAGATATAGGTTAGGTATAGTGGTTATAATGGACGAGAGTTTCATGTTCGCTACAGACATTATTACTCACGTTTTCTGTATTTTTGTTTGCTCCGTATACTGTCCACTACTACTCTACTTGTGCTTAATATACAAAAATTATGCATATATTGAAATTATCCTTTTGTTGTCTATAGCGAGACAGAACACACCCTCCTCCATCAAACTCTATTTGGATACGACTGATTGAGTCAGACTGACCATGGAGTGAGTGAGGAGTCCGCACGACCTAGGAGGCTAGGATATTTTTGCCGGATCAGGAATATCACACCTCGCTGAGGTCAGCCAATCATAGACTCAGAAAATTAGCCAATGACAGGCTCGCATTTTTTTCCTTTTGCCAATCAGTCACACTATTTTCGGGAGCCAATCAAAGGCTATTATAATTTTCGAGAGGTCAATCATAGGCTCTTAATTAAAACAAAGGTCCTAACATTTGTATCGGTCCTTAAAAGTCGGTTGGCTTTTTGACATGGAGTGTGGAGGTGTTCAGTGACTGAGGTCCGTATCATCAGTGACTCTTGGAAGCCTATAGGGGGCCTCAGCGACTGGGATATACACACAAGATCGTGAACCCACTCTAAGAACTTTGTGGATCAAATTTACAACAACATTGAACGGTCTCGGAAAGACATTAAGAGCTGGGTGCTCAGGGCTGCCAACAAAAAAGACCACAATAGGCAGTAGTGCCGACCGGGGTAATTTGGTCCTGGTTTTGACAAACTTTGATCTAGTTTCCATATCTATTGAAATAAACAAACAAAAAGTTAATACAATCATAAGAGGGTCACTATCTATATGTCATTAAAGTTTGAACAAATTTCCATTATAGCTCTGTTATCAAAACACTGCGAAGTGCGGACCGCATTGTTACACTAAATGGGGTAAATTGGACCTAACTCTGGGGTAAATTGGTCATATATATATATAAAAAAAAAAAAATCTTAAAAATTTGACAAACTCCAAAAACTTAAACAACATGTCATACATGCCCATGGACACTATCAAACATTCTGTGAGCTGTTCTTCACATTCTCTGGGGAGGCGGAAAAGATGACCAACACGCACACGTTGGGTTCCAGTCTTTGAGTTCCTAGTCTTTCTTCTTTTTCTAGGTCTATGCTAGTTTTTCTTTATAATTTCTAAGCATTGTTACTTAATTTAGTAATACTTTACACTAGGGCCAGAATTCCCTACACAATTGGGAGTATGGTTTCTGTTTACCTTATTGGATTCTAGGAAACATTCTCTCTATGAGCTTCCGTCACAAAGCACTTCTTTCGGAGATATAAGATGTTTTTAATAGGAAGGAGATCCGAGTGTATAGGAGATATGAAAATTAACCTAACCCCACCTTTTGACTCACTAACCTAACTAAACACACGCTTTAACCTCCAAACTAATGTCAAATCTGCATTAAAAAAGTGTCCGCGGCAAGGGAAGAACAGAGGCGATGCAGGTCACAAGAGGAAGAAGAGTCAGGCGCACGTAAACACTTGGCTCTCGCCTCCCTATGAACATGTCATTATCTTCGAAAGTAATGATTTGCGACGGAAACTCAATAGAGAAAATGTTTCCTAGAATTAAATAAGGTAAACAGAACCACACTCCCAATTGTGTAGGGAATGTCGGTCCTAATGTAAAATAATACCGTTAGGTTACGTAATCAATGCCCATGTTAGGTTAGTTAACTAGCAGGGAGGTATGGGTGGGCATAGCCCCCCAGTTATGTCAGGAGAGTATAGGTTTATAGGAAGTATTGGTTGAAACTGCACATTTACCGTATCCATTAAGGTAAACAGAAATCATTCTCCCAATTGTGTAGAGAATTCTGGTCCTTGAGTAAAAATTTACCCTTAATTTATATACCAGCACCCTTAAACTAATTCCATATTAGCATTCAACAATCTGAAACAAAAGAAACAAGTGCAAATAAGCAGTTAATCCTCACCGTGATATGCCGTGAGGGGTACATTACACTGGGTCCAATTTACCCCGTGAGTGTTTTTGTCACCGGGGTAAATATGGACCCAAACTGAGCATTGATCATACGATAATGAGACAAGATAGAGCATTTTTGATATTTTCATGTTAAAGTAGAGGAAAAACACTATATATACGCTTATTTACAAGAATGTACTACGTCTCGTATTTGAATCCCATGAAAGTTCGCCAAATCAGCTGATTTTGTAAACAAACTTTGCCGCAACTTTTTTTGCTGTCATTTTACTCATTTTCTATTTTGGTTTCTGGGTTCAGTTACATATCGATATTTATATTCATATTAATACTAGAAATGTTAAAATGGTTGTTTTACTACATGGGATATTCAAAACTGTTACACTCTTATTTATATTGAAACAAACACCAAAGCAAAAATGGCGGTCCGAATAGAACCGGTCCGTTGGAAGGACCAAATTACCCCGGTCGGCACTACTTCGCCCGCAACTTATTCTGCCACAGTCACCAAGACACCAGTATGGTAAGGTTAGGTTTAGGTATCTTTGTGGTTAAGGTTAGGTTTCATTAGAACCTATAAGTTTAGGTTAGGTTTCATTAAAGCCTATAAGACCCTGACTAATTTTTCCCGGCAAAGTTTTAGTGCTTTTTCTGATGGAGAATTTTTTTTTTTTTTTTTTAAACCATGGTTTTGCGTAAAATAAAACCATCTCCATTAGAAAAAGCACCTATTTTAGGCCAGGATAAACTAGTCGGTGTCTCTGAAAACGACCGCGAAACTCTCGTCCATTATTACCGGTATAGTTTAGGTTAGGTTGTGTTAGGTAAAGGTTAGGTTAGGTATAATTTCGGTAAGGTTCAATTTATTTATTTATTTATTTATTTATTTATTTTTTGCATAAAAAAAAAAAAAAAAAAAAAAAAAAAGTTATTTGCGACGGAAACGGTTAGCAGATTCATTCAAAACACATCAAAACTCAACAGAAAAAAATAGTTTCGTTCACCAAAGGAAGTTCGGTGTTCATCTGGAAATTTACCGAATTATCACCTTTACTTACCGTGTTGTTGGCGTTGTGTTTAGGTGGTTGGCTTCCCGGGTGTCCTGCTAGCCCTGGCGCTGTGCTGCGAGGCTGTCACAGGCGTGGCCGCTGAGCTGACTTGTTGAGGAAGGCGCAGGTGAGGGTGTTGTGGTGAGGCCAGCAGATCTTGATCTTGATCTTGATTCGGAGTCACCCAGCGGATGCTGTCAGTGAAGCCTTTGGTCCGGCGTTCTTCCACACACGTAATCTGTTGGGAGAGAAGCAAAAGGGGGGGTGGGGGGGGAAACACAGCCAGGTGTTCCCCCCCTCCAAGCACAACACCCATACGGTGTCCCCCATCACTGAGGGGCCCCCTGCCTCTCATGCTCTCTCCTACGTGCTCTCCAAGAATGGACCAATTTACTCATGTAACGCGAGAAATTACATTAATAGGGGGAGATGAAATAACACATAAGTATCAATAAGCTAACGAGGAATTTTCCTCCACGCCTCATTCCTGAATCACTGGTTAGGCTTATATTTTAAACCAGTAGTAATTAGACACGTAGCGAAACGAGGTGAGAACGGGGATTCTAGGTTAGAATAATTTTAGAAGCAGCTCGACGTTCGTTGAGTTAAGTCGCCTGTGGGGAGGTGATATTCTCGCCCTTGGTAAAGGATCCCAAGGTAGGATGCTGTTGGCGGACCAGGGGGCCAAGCGCTCACAAATTAGCAGAGGGGGCAACAACAACATGTCACAGCCAGCCGTGTGAGGACAAGGAGAAAAGAAGGAAATAGAAAAATAAGTGAGAGGGAAACAGTTGGAAGTGGGATAGACTACGTATACATTATATTAGGATAACGACTTGAGCATTACATGTGCGTATCGTTAAGGGGAACGTGGACTGAGTACCAAAGTAGAATTATATTAGGATAACGACTGAGCATTCAGTGCGTATCGTTAAGGACAGTGCGACTGAAGTTACAAAGATAGTAATAATTAGGATAACGACTTGAGCATTTCGCGTGCGTATCGCTAGGAGGGAAGGAAGACTTAATATTAAGATAACTTGTGAATGTATAATAACTACATAATGGAGACAGTAAAGAGTTAAATATATTATAATTAGATATATATATTAATGCGTTATCATTCTGTTTCCAACCAGTCTTTACATATTTTCTTAAATCTTTTATTTTTGTTCAATCATATATTTTTTTTCCCACTTAATGTGGGTGGTGGCAGCGGAGTAACCAGGACTGTAGAGAACACTCCCAAAATGACCATTACATTTTGGTAACAAAGGTCAAGATGGTCAAAATGACCATTACACTCACACCTAAAACACGGAGTATTATAAAGCTTTGGGTGCAACATAGGCTACATATCACTGTACTCATANGCATATGGTCCCTCACCTGCTCTCACTGCCTTTCACCTGCCTCCCATCAGCCTCTCATCAGCCCTTCAACACTCCTCAACTTACTCTCATCTTACACGTCTTCTTTACCTCCTTAGTCCGATTGTTTTCGCGTTCGTTCAGTTATTTTCTTTAGTTATTATATTGATATCTCATCTTATTTCTTTCTTTCTTCTAGTGCGATATTTTTGTTCTCGTTCGTTCGGTTATTTTCTTTAGTTATTCTTTTTATATCTCAACTTATTTCTTATTATTCCCGTTTATTGCTTTTCCTTCTTGCCTTGTCTGTTTATTGATACCAGATTCCTTCGTCTCACATTTTTTTGTGTCATGTCTATCATACTCCTGTTCCTCCTCCCCCTCCTCCCTCTCCTCTTCCCTTGCCTTCCGAGTGGTTGGGGGGTGGGGGGCAGGGAGGTTGGTGGGGTCATGACCTCTTCAAGTAATGACCCTTGCCTGCCGCCCTCGCTCCTCACCTCCCGTCGAACACGTCTGTGGAGGAGCGCGTCTCTCAAACTGTAATAAAGAGAGTTTTATGATTCAATAAATTAGAATTAAATCTGAGAAGCGAGAGAAGGGCTTGACTAGAGAGAGAGAGAGAGAGAGAGAGAGAGAGAGAGAGAGAGAGAGAGAGAGAGAGAGAGAGAGAGAGAGAGAGAGAGAAGAGAGAGAGAGAGAGAGAGAAGAGAGAGAGAGAGAGAGAGGAGAGAGAGAGAGAGAGAGAGAGAGAGGAGAGAGGAGAGAGAGGAGAGGAAGAGAGAGAGAGAGAGAGAGAGAGAGAGAAGAGAGAGAGAGAGAGAGAGAGAGAGAGAGAGAGGAGAGAGAGAGAGAGAGAGAGAGAGAGAGAGAGAGTGTTAGTTTCGCATTTTATGAAGGAATAGAAAACCCGATAAAATTAACCGGCTGCAAAAGTTTTAACCGGTAATATAATCAGCACCAAATTAGAAAATGAAAAAAAACATTAAACTCGCCTCCCTCGGTTCAAGTCTGTTGCTGTTTGTTCTTCCTCTGTGTTCCTCCTCCTCTTCTTTCTCACACAGGCAGTCCCGTTTGGCCCAGAAAAGCTGTTGCTGTCTGTTCTTTCTTTGTATTATGTTGTATTCATCTCTATTCCTCCTCCGCCTCCTTCTCCACCTGTATGAGCACCTGTGTGAGCTACGTTTGGCACCACCTGCATGTATGTTTGTACATCTGTTTGACACTTGCGGTTATTTGTAGAATTATCCTCAAATTGTTTCCTCGTACGTTCCCATCCTCTTTGCCTCAAATAAACTCCATAAGACTAGACGCAGAAGATTAATAGAATGACTTATATCTCCTCAAAATGGCCGTGACATAAGATGCGGTAAAGTTTATGGTATAAGTAAGCTGTGTTGATAGTTCCACATGATTTGGTAAGCCTATGCCTAAGGGCTTTGAGGGAAAAGTGGAATATTAGAAGAGTTTTCCATTCTGTGAAGGGTGTACACCGGGGCGAATATCGTCGATCACTATATCACTCGCCTCCTTGGTGCAGTGGCTAGCATGCCTGGCTACGAATCTGCGGGCCCTAGTTCGATCCCGGGCCAGGGCAAGTCGGTGACCAGCCTACCCAGCTGTTCTTCCTTCCTTGGGGGTTGATAAATGGGTACCTGGGTAACCTGGGGAAGTAACTGTGGAAAACCCGGGAGTCACACTAGCCCGGGTTTTCCCGGGGGTAACGGGTCCTCACCCACCACAGGCTCTAAGGGCTAATCCCACGGAGATGAGCACCGAATGCCACGCGCAGCATAGCGTATGCTCCCATCTTTCCCTTTAAACCTTACTATATCACTGCACTTAATATCAACAACAAGAGGGAAAGGGGCTAGAAAAATTTAAGAAATTAATATGTTTAATAATTGAATTAAAAACATGACACACCCACCTCTCCCCTACTTCTTATTTCCATCCAATCTTTTATTTCACTCATACATACGTCATCGGAATCAAAAAGTACATACACAGTTTCAAAAAGTTATTTCTTTGACATTAATTATAAGGAATAATATTAAAATGAAGATCTGCAGCGGTAACGCGTGGGTTCGCTCATGCGCAGTTGCTGTTTTTGGGAATTGTGGTCTGTTGACACCGGCGTGGCTTCCCAGGCAATGCTCAACCTCCCAAACATCAGCGAAAGGAAGGTTTGAACCTCATCCTATGAGTGACTGTTCAACACCTCGTCTTCCCGCCGCTTTACCTGTTCCAGCAGCCACGCCAGGCGGGGCCCTGCGATGGCCTCGGGTAAACTGAAGTAGACTAAATTTTTTCACACATATAATTGTCTTCTTTAAACCCAGCCTCTTGCTCTTGTAATAGCTGAACAATTTCGCTGCCGACAACAAAACCTCCTGATGCCACTGAGGCCCAAGACTGCGATACACCGGGTGGTGGTGCTGCAGGTCAGGCCCCGCTTTGGTGCCGTGACCGTGCTGGGCTTTCCAGCACACAAACTCCAGGAACTCCTGCAGCTTGTACGGGGAGTGCCACTGACCAGTGCTCGGCCTGCTCCACCACCTGCCGCAGCAGGCGCTCCCGACTTTGGGCCCTTCCACCCTAGAGTCCTCCTAGCAGATTTCTAGTTCTTTCCTCCGTCTGTTCGGGTCCTCGCTCATCAGCCTTTCCATTTCCTCAAAATCCTTATCTCCAGTCATCGTTGTCCTACCTTGTGCCCTGCACATCCTTCAGTGACCTTACATCCACTCTACATGGTGGTGTCATTGTTCAGGGCTTCTCTTTGCTCTACCTCGCAACCCCGCGCAGCCGCCCCCATTTTCCCCCGCACCATTCCGCACACGCCTCCCCCTTTGAGGTCCTTAACGCAGGCCAACATTCCATTGCTTGTCTCTTCCAAGCCCTCCTGGGCAACTTTTACCATTTCCCCAAAGAAAATTAAGTTCCTCATTTTCCTTATCTACGGCCAGTTAAAGTCTTCCTTTACCTTCCCACAGGTACTTTTGCCTCCCTGTGTTCAGTCAAGGTGGCGTTACTTCCTCCTTATTAGCGTGTAGGTTCCTTCCCACAGCTACCTTTTGCCTCCCTGTGTTCAGTCAAGGTGGCGTTGCCTTCCTCCTTATTAGCGTGTAGGTTTCCTTCCCACAGCTACCTTTTGCCTCCCTGTTTTTCAGTCAAGGTGGCGTTACCTTCCTCCTTATTAGGTGTAGGTTTCCTTTTCCCCCAGATACCTTTTGCCCCCCTGTGTTCAGTCAATGTGGCGTTACCTTCCTCCATATTAGCGTTAGGTACCTTCCCACAGCAACTTTGCCCCCCTGTGTTCAGTCAAGGTGCGTACCTTCCTCCTTATTAGGTGTAGGTTACCTTCCCACAATACCCTTTTTCCTCCCTGTGTTCAGTCAAGTTGGCGTTACCTTCCCCCTTTTTAGCGTGTAGGGTACCTTCCCACAGCTACCTTTTGCCCCCTGTGTTCAGTCAAGGTGGCGTTCCTCCTCCTATTAGCGTGTAGGTTACCTTCCCACAGCTACCTTTGCCTCCCCTGTGTTCAGTCAGGGGGCGTTACCTTCCTCCTTATTAGGTGTAGGTTACCTTCCCCCAGTAAACCTTTGCCTCCCTGTGTTTTAGTCAAGGGGGCGTACCTTCCTCCTTATTTGCGTGTAGGTTACCTTCCCACAGCTACCTTTGCCTCCCTGTGTTCAGTCAAGGTGGCGTTTCCTTCCTCCTTATTAGCGTGTAGGTTACCTTCCACAGCTACCTTTTGCCTCCCTGTGTTCAGTCAAGGTGGGGTTTCCTTCCCCTTTTTAGCGTGTAGGTTACCTTCCCACAGCTACCCTTTTGCCTCCCTGTGTTTATCAAGTGGCGTTACCTTCCCCCTTTTTAGCGTGTAGGTTTCACAAACACCTTTTTCTTTCCAATAATTTTGATGTGATGTTTTTATGATGTGAAGACATGGGAAGAGAATGTTTATTTTTTTGTACCCACATATTAAGAAGGAGAATGTAGGAAGGACACAGCCAGGACATGCAGAAAGGAGAAGACCACCACTGCGTGTGAGTGTTGGTGGAAGGGCACACGTTTAAGTACAGAAGAATCCATGAACACCAAGGTACAGTTTTTGCGTGTAATTTGCATCCGCTATTGAGGTGAATACCGGCACGCTCAGCCCGGCGTCCCGTGGACAACCTGCCGCTGATCGGGGCTCGGCGTGGAGGGCGGGTACGTGATGCTCAGCAGTAACGTCCGCGCATCAAGTCTGGCGAGGGCCCAGGACAAACGACCTCTACTTGGTCCTGACAATTTTTTTTTAGTAATTTGTCACAATCACTTGTTCCAGTTCAGTGTTCAGAAAACAAACCGCTGCACCACACACAGGATGATATGGAAGGGCAGACAGAACTTGAGGTGATGGATGCTGAAGCTCTCAGCAGGAAAGAGGAAACGTTACCGAGAAACATAAATAATATTTGTGGCGAAAGAAAAGCCTGAAATGAAATATTGCAAAATACATCAAATTGAAAGTTGGGTTACGTGTAATTTCTACACTTAACGATATAATACAGGTTTAAAACCCTTCAGTAC
>JACEEZ010015309.1:135000-153553 GCA_016584305.1 Chionoecetes opilio
TCCATCACGCCGACGTTACATCTGAACATTATTTTTTATTTCAGTTGTTTTACCCAAGATCAATAGACTTTTGATTTATCCTCGTGAGGCTCGGGGCATATCTTAGAATAGGCAACGATACAAAATCGTCGTTTTCTCGTCGTTTCCTCGCACCACTGGCACTGACGTCCACCAAACCTGCGCGTGCTTAACCTATTGTTGTGTCGATTATCTTGTCTATTAATCTGGTTTTACCATTGAGGCAACCTCACTGAACCACTTATGATAACCTCACTTGGTTCCTGCTATGTTATTGTTATGCTGTCGTCAATCATCTCTATACTCTTCCACGTTTAACCAGGAATTAATTTTGCTGCACAAAGTTGTGCGTTAACTTGTAAACATATATATTATCTTTCTTTTTTCTCTTTCCTAATAATTGTGCTATAACTCTTATTGTCCAAGCTCGCTTCGCCGGCTTTGGAACCATTCAGCCGAAATCAGGTTGCCATATAGCTTGTTAAAATGTTTCACGATTTTTCTTCTTCTTCTTGTGACTACTTTTGTGGGCGACGGGTATAAGGCGAAGGAAGAAATTTGCACAAAAGGTTATATTTCGTCTCTTAACTCATTTATGCAGGAACTATTCACTATATGAGAAACAAATAAGAGTTATGTATGTCGAAGGTATTTTTATTTAAGATTATACGCGTGTGAAGCTATTTATTTAGGCTGTGCACTGGGCAGGTCATAAAAGTGTTGCAAAAGTCAAAGTTACAGTTACGAAATAGTTTGGCTTCGAAGGGAAAGAAAAAGGCATAAATGGGAAAAACGAAACCATTGAGTCATGTTTAAATATTTTTTATGTGCGTGTGCGTGGTGTGTGATGGGAAAAAGGAGTCAAAAGGGAGTTTTAATTTCCAAATAGGATATTTTTATCAGGGTGATCTGGCAACTGTGTGAGTTTGAGTGTGGATGTGTCGGTTGGCCTGGGGTGAGCCTTGGCCTTGCCTCCAGAGGCTCGATAGTTTAGGATAGTGTGATAGTGTTGTCTACGCGTCCTACCCAATCCTCCCGGCGATCCAGAGTCCTACAGTGCCGGATAGAGGTGGAAGGATATTAGGATACCCGCGTTAGGTTCTGGTGTAGGATGTTTTGACGTTTGATTTTGAAAATTGTTGTGGTGGATTTTAAGGGTTTTAGGGTGTGGGGGCGTGTGTTTTAGGGTGTGTTAAGGGTGTTCTAGGGTGTGTGGGGGTGTATAAAGGGTGTGGGAATCTGTTGTGGGGGTATGTAAGGTGGAATTCAGGTGTCAGGGTTGTGTGGGAATATGTTAGGTGTGTCGTATGTGTCAGTGATGTGTGTAGGTTTGTGATAGCGTGGATGGGGTTTGTGGGTGGGTGTGTAAGGATGTAAGGTTGTTATGGGGATGTTTAAGGGTTGTGTGTGTGATGGTTGTGTTTAGGATCTGGACTGTTAGGTTGGGTAGGGAGTGTGTTAGGGTATCCGTTGATTCGGGCCGCAGTTGAAACAGGCCGACCTTAGTAGACATGCATTCCCAGCAGACACTATATTTGTGGTTAAGGTTAGGATTAGGTAGGTTATACTTTGTGGTTAAGGTTAGGTTAGGTTAGGTATACTTTGTGGATTAAGGTTAGGTTAGTTTCATTAAAACCTATAAGGTATGCTAAAGCATGCTTGGTATGCATTTAATATAGGCGGCCTGATTCAACTGGCGGCCGAATCAACTGTTATCCGTCTCCGTGTTAGGATATCGAGGGTGTGTGTGGGGCTGTATTTTGGGTGTGTGATGTGTCAGGATGTGTGTAGGGTTGTGTAGTGTTGGTAGGGTGTTAGGATGGCTAACAGGAAGGTTCGACGGAATACGTTTTCGACGACACCGTCGAAATTTCCAAGTCATTTATTTACGGTGATACACAGGCGGAACAGGTGTTGTTTGCGAAGCCGTACAGGTTGTGTAGGACAGGTGTGGTGTATGTGGTAAAGCGAGAAGAGAGGTTAAGATGTGAGGTTGTAGCCCCCCCAGTGTGTTGGTGTCTGACCAAAGAGCGAACGCGCAGTTCTCGTCCACATAACGGCCGTCAACCCCGTACCGCCGCAGCCACGGGTTACGGCGCGCGGCCACCAGTGGTCCATAGAAGCTAATCTCTGGGAGCGGGACTCGAACCTAGGATCACGCATTCAAGGTATACCCTCGGTACGTCGCTGTAGTATTCAGCGGAGACACTTAGCGAAAACACGTCAATATATTCATTGACCGGCGTTATTAAAAAATATGATGTCATATTATTTCAGGGAGGAATATACGCTGAAAGGCAATATTGCGGCAAATGTATATCGTTCCACCATATATTTATCAGTGGCAATACTCCTATCGTCATAATAATTGTCACATAAAAATAATGTATTTAAGGGTAAATCTCGCCTTATTCCATTAAATAAGTCTATATGGAAGTAGCTAACTCTAATTTTTCTACGTGTTTTAAAACCACGCTCTATCTAAAAAATACATTGGAAGTGAGCTAGCTTTAATTTTCTCTAAGTTTAGAGTTTCTCTAAGGGAAAATCTAAGCTTATACTCTTAATAATATTAAGCTGTCTGTATATCGGGGATAATAAGTAAACATGGCCGCCCAGTGGTTCCTGAACGCTGATTGGCTGACAACGTAGCTAGGCCTCTGATTGGCTCGTGGCATCTGAGGGACGAGTTGCGATTACGTATATTTCAAACGAATAATTCGCCTCTTTTTTTGCGAAGCGAGTTGGACACCTATTTCATGCCGAATTATCTTTGGTACTAAATAGATTGGTGATCTGTCATATGCTTGAAAATGTTTACTCCACGAATGGGGGCACGGAGCGTACAAGGCGCAAAGAGAAATTTGGCACAGAAGGTTATATTTCGTCTCTTAACTCATTTATGGCAGGAACGATTATAGACAATAAGCAGGTTTACGCGGAATAATCTGTAAATAAAAAAATATATTAGACATACATTGACTCTTTATTGTTCCAGATAGTGAACCGTTCCTGCATAAATGAGTTAAGAGGACGAAATATTAACCTTCTGTGCAAATTTCTGCCTTTGCGCCTGTTAGCCTCCTGGCCCCATTCGGTTGTAGTAAACATTTCTACAAGCCTATATGGACGATTCACCATCTATTTAGTACCAAAGAATGAATTCGGCTGAAATAGGGTGCCAAGTCCGCTTCGACTCGTCTAGATTCAAATTGGCATTTTTTCTTAAGTAATAATTATTTTACTGTTTACTTTTTCTACTTTCTAGTAGACAGACGTATTTTAAGGTGAGGGTATTAAAAAGTGACTTTAGCCTGTGCGAGCTTTGGACCATGTTCCACATCTTAGTGTTGGACGTCTATTTCCTAGTTTTTCCATTTTATCTACTCTGCTCACTATTTCTTTACCGCTACAGCAAGTGGCTGGGGCTGCGAAGAAAGCAAATGACTGTGTGGGGATACAAGTGAAGTGAGAAGTGTTCGCGTGTGTCGCGGGGAGAAGTGTAGGTAGTGGGCAGCAGCAGCCCTCCCTGCAGGCCACGGAGGGGGAGGAGGGGGAGGAAGTAAACATGGAGAAAGAAGGGAGAAAAGAAATCATGCTGCTACTGAGAGAGAGAGAGAGATGGAGAGGAGAGATGGAAGAGAGACGAGAGAGAGAGAGATGGAGAGAGAGAGAGAGAGAGAGAGAGAGACGAGAGAGAGCGAGAGAGAGCCACAGATGGTGCTGCTATACATCCGCCTTAGTGACCGTAAGGCTTGATACAGTTGACCGTGTCATTAGGGGACACACAGGAACAGTGACACACACATAGTGACCAGACATTGACACTTAGTAGGACACAGGACCATACAGTGTACGTGTCAATAGTGCGCCTGACAAGTGCCTGTGACTGAAAGTGACCCTCAGCCTGATAAAACACTGTTACTACTTACTATTAGTATTATCTTAAAAGGCATAGCTTTCGGATAGATGTCCCCGGGACAGGGTCATCTTTAGCTTCTGCCACTTAATGCCTTCATCAACTCCTTACCAATTTGTAGCACCATGTCAACCATGATGTAAGTTGTTTAAATAAAAAAAATAAAAAAGAGAGAGAGACGAGAGAGAGATGAGGTGGGAGAATGAGAGAGAGAGAGAGAGAGAGAGAAGAGATGGAGATGGAGAGACCAGAGAGAGAGAGAAGAGAGAGATATCAGATCAGATCAATCAGATCAGATCAGATCAAAACGTTTATTGTGAATAATGTACACATTATAAATCATACATATATAATTAAGGGTACAAAAATAGACAAAGGGCGCACCCCCCATGCAGGTTGCATGGGAAGGATTGCCATGGATAATGAAGTTAGATAGTAACATTGTTAATTACATTTAGATGCATGCATATACACAAAAGACTATGGTTAGTTACACTACCTATATTTATTTATTAAGCTCCTTTAAGAGGCATTGGCAAAGTTGGGTGACTGTTTTTGACTTGGATAAGGTTACATGGTGGCAGATAAATAGTGCAGCCGCCCAGCATAGGAGGCATTGGCACACTGCCTCTAAAAAGATCATTTCTTGACATCCATTATATAATGGCGGAGTCGTGTGCTTCTCTTCTGTTTCACGGTTACATTTTTTCATAATTGATGTTGTCACGTCAGCTACTCCCACATGTACTTATACCTAACCTTAGCCTACTATAACACACCTGCGGCGCCTCAGTAATTAGTCCCTTTGTATGTAGTGGGTTGACACCCTATTGTTAGGTCCATATGAGAGCGAGAGAGAGAGACCTGGGGGAGAGAGAGAGACGAGAGAGAGAGAGAGAGAGATATGAGGGCAGCACAGTGTGTCCTTAAACTTTTAATCGACCTTTTTACTTCAAGCAAGTATGATTTTTATTTTGTCCATGTTGTAATGATTCAAAGCTTCATTCAGACATTTGCGAACATTTCAATATCAATAACTGCAACGGGAAAGAATAAATGAAAAATTAAAAAAGTAAGAAAGCGCTTCTGACCCAAATCAAGAGACATGCACATACAAACAAACACACGTACATATCCCGCGTCGCAGGAGTATGTAAGGCAAGACCTGTGGCCTGGGGATGTGGGGCGCCTCCTTGCCTCGCTCCCTGACGCGGGCGGCGAGAGCGAGAGGGACAAGAAGCCTCCTCGTGCCTCCTCGAGTGTTTACAGTAACGTCACCTGGCGGGCCCTGCATCGCCTCAGCCCGACACCTTCGTAAACATTCACCAGGGCACTAATATGGGAAAGACAGGCAGGTCGCGTGCTGCTTTTGCCTCACAACTTTGCCTTCGAGCATTCTCAGTCGATCTCAGTTTACTGCTCCTTTGCATCGTGATGGATCCTGTGTGGTGCGTTGTGTGTCTGTCTTGTGGTTATCCTGAGACCCACCCGATCTACCAAAGTGGGTTGGTAATGCTGGTGTATTTTCTATCGTCTGTAAGAATACCTTCCCGCCAGCTCACTTATAGCTCCCCTCGGCGCCCTGGTGTTACCCTCCCACCTCCCCCCTCCTCTCTCTCTCTCTCTCTCTCTCCCCTCTGCCCCATCTTCATCAGTAACCTCTATTATCACAGCTGACCCCTGACACCCCGCCTAACCCTCTCGCCTGCCTCCTCTCAGGCCTGTCACACTCGGCGCCTCGTGACGGCTTCGTAATGGTGACGTGGACGGAGTTTTATTAAGTTTTCATCTTCCCGGTTCATCTCATCCATTCACTTCACATCGATGTTCCCGTGGGAATAGGGTCTATGCTCTTCGTTGAGTATACTCTTGTGTCCATTAATTCGCATGGTAATGTACGATGAAAATAGGAGATTAAATCTATTAGGACTGTCAGCGATTGTTTCAAGGGCGAATGCTTGCCTCATCTGTGGTAGTGGCGGTGTTGCGGCGACCATCCTCCGCTCTCCGGAGCACCGGCATCAGCGTGTGAGTACCTCTAGTAATGCCCCGCACAAGCCATGTTTATCGACCGTAATTCCCTGTCTTGGTTTTAGAATTAACTAACCCGGGAAGATTATGAAACGAGGTCGAAGGAAAGTACATGAGAATTTGGCAGGAAAAATATAAAGAGGAGAGTTAGAGTAAATATAATGTAGGAGGAGAAGGTCGAGAAGGAGAATGAAGAAAATCCGTAAAAGAAATATGATATAAAAGCTGTAAATAAATGACGGGGGGACACCATGAAGGAGTGGGTAATGGGCATCAGAGTGAAGAATGGGAAATAATATCAACGGGCAAAGAGGGAAGAGACCGTGGCAGGTGGAGAGGAGAGGAAACCGAAGCCCTGACAGGGTGAATAGGAACCTTCTAGGGTGTGTAATAGCTCTGTAGATTCACCTGAGCCGGGCAAAAAAGGTACACATGCAGGGCAGTAATGAAGCAGACCGAGGGACCGGGAAGGACAAGGTGGGAGTTAAACACGGGTTTAACTAATATATCAGATTACCACCGTGTTAACAATATGGAGGTTAGTCGAGAGGGTCAAACCTTGGAAAAAAGGAGATCTATAAGGAAATGAGGGAAAACTGCGAGCAACAGGATCCTGTGAATGCGAATGAAGCGAAACCCGATCCAAGGGAAGACAAAAAGCCCTTAGACCAAACACGGCGCGCGGGAGGGCGAAAGAAATGGTCAAGAGAAGAGATCAAATAAGACAGGAAAAAAACGAGAAGAGCGGAAAAGGGGGATGAGTAAGAGGGAGAAAGAGCAAAAAGAGAAGGAGGAGGAGGAAATGCTAGTAAGAGAAACAGTGTATTAGTACTTACAGACAGAGCTATCCGGTACCCACCATTAGTCCGGTTCCTCGCCGTGATAACCTCGCACCTGTGTTTACCCTCACTAAATTGCACGGTGGCCGCAGGTCGCCTCTGTAAGCCATATTTGTGACTTGATTAGGACTCGAATACGTGGAAGCATACGAAGGAGAAGAAGTGGCCCTAGGGGGGAAAGAGGGAAGGGAGAGAGAAAGTAGGGGAGATAGGTATGGAAGGCAGGGACGGACGTTAGGGCGATGGGGAAAAAGGGGTTAGTAGGGTAGATTTGTTGTGGTTGACTCTCTGTCTCGTGCTGAGAAATTCAAACTATTTGCAATTGACCAACTTGTTTGTTTGTACAAAAGAAGATTCAGTGAGGCGCAACGGAGGAGTGTGGGATGAGGGGAGGGAGGGGGGGGCAGTGTGGCACACAGTGGCGAAAGTGACGGACAAGTGTGTGAGAGAGAGAGAGAGAGAGAGAGAGAGAGAGACGGGCAGAAAGACAGACAGACAGAAACCGACATACAGATGAATAGACAGGCTATGTAGTGTTAAAGAGCCAACACCTCAGGGAACAAGACCTACATAAGAGCCTCCTCCCAAACCCCCCATTAATTAAGAAAAAGAAACTGGACCCTCTCTTTCCTGGTATACGAAGGGCCACTGAATATTGAAATCAACCTTGCCTTTTGGGGGAATCTCAGTAACTGTAGAACGTGTTATATTTATACTGGAGTAACAGTCAGTAGTAGTAATAGGAGTAGTAGTAGTACTAATAGTAGTAGTAGTAGTAGTAGTAGTTGTAGTAGAAGTAGGAGTAGTAGTAGTAGTAAAAGTAGTAGTAATGGTGGTGGTGATGGTGTGTATGGTAGCAACAATACTCAACAGTCAATAATTAAGTTTCTTAGAAAAATATATATGTCTTTGAAACTTTGATATATTTGGACATTGACTCGACATACATTGAACTCGCCCTCTCGTCTGCCTTCCCTTCCCCTCACACCCTTACCAAGTTACCACCACCACCACCATCATCACACCACCACCATAGCCACACCACCATCATCACACCACCACCATAGGCAAACACCAACACCATCACCACCACCACCATCACCCCCAACTGTTGATGAAACCCTACTCAGTCCTCCTCAAACCAGCCACCCGTCTCCCTCTCTCACACCCTCGAGCCTTAAAAGCTTCAACACACACGCCAGCTGTAACAAAAACTGCCTACCGTCAATCTGACAGCACAGTTACACACAATTGATGTTCGCCTTCCTCGTCGCGCTCGTCGCCCCGCCTCCTCTAACTAACTGTATAATATCGCGTCAGTTCCAACCCGCCGCCTTTCTACCTCACAGAATTGAATAATACATACCTTCCTCCATTGCTACCTGATCCTGTCCCACTTCCAGGCTATATTTCTGCATTTTCTTGGCTTCTATCACCTCATCCTTAGTGTTCTCTAATAGTCCAAGTCAGAGAGGCGACATACTGACTCCAGCTTCTTCCTGAAAGGATCTCTTCCGCCTCCATTAGTGGCCTTCTGCACATTCTCCTGAGATCTACAATTAAGTCTGGGGCTGGATGTTCGAACGTCGTAACTTTACGCCTCTAAGATCATCTTGGAGTGTTCATAGCAGCCATTTTAGATGTTGGGATACGAACACTACATAAATGTATTATCAAAGGATCGTCCCGAAAGTTCTTAAGCTCACGTGATGCGATTTCAAGCTCGTTCCGTTCCGTTCGACCACGATGTGAATGGAACTCAGCTGACTGTCGGCTTGGCCAATCAGAGGAAGATTTATCAACCTTTGAGATTGTTAGCCAATTCATAATGCAGTTAGAATGTAGACAAATATCATATGCGCGTCCAAACCCAACAAATTAAAACTTATGACCTCAATGATAACATGAACTGTAAAATTTTAGTTTTTCCTGCCCTTAAAGGTCTCACTAGGAGGTTATTTGGTAGGGTTAGATAAGGTTATTAATGATGTTAGGTTGGTATCCAGTCATTTCGACCACATGCCATTTTCGCCACACCATGGAGTCATTTCGCCCACAAGTCAATCGCCCACCCAACACTATGGGAGTCATTTCGCCAAGATACTGGTGGTTCATTCCATTTCTGCCTCGGGGGGGAAGATATAAGTACATGACTCCGTACATGGATCGTGTGGGCCGAATGACTTCAGATGTGGGCAAATTGACTCTTACATGTGGGCGAAATGTCTTGTCGGCGAATTGACTCGTACATGTGGCGAATTGACTCTTACATGTGGGCGAACTGTCTTTGGGCGAAGTGACGTGCGGGCGAAATGACGGTAACGGTCAGGTTAGTATTATTTTGGGGGGTCATTTTAGGACTTTTAGGTGGGGTAAGAGGATGTAAAAGGGGGTAACTCTCCCACTTTATAATTACGTTTTAGAGGTACTTGAAGGATTGGTGAGGTCTTGTTGATAATATCTTGATAGGTCTTGATATATTGATCATTTTATTTTTTTCTTGATTCAGTTAATAAACCAAAACCCACCTCTAAACCTAAACCTAACCTAGTCTGATTTAACCTAACTTAGAAGACTAAACCAAACCCCACCTCTAACCTAAACTAACCTAATCTGATTTAACCTAAACTTAAACATTTTATCGGCCTAAAATACGGAGATTTTCGGTAGTACGTACATGTAACGCCATTATTATTCAATTGTACAATGGAAATGGGGTTCAAAATACTCAGAATGAGAAAAAATCTACACCCCCCCCCCCCCCCCCCCCCTGGATGATGTAGGGAAGAATCCTAGGACTTTTGAAAGCCACTACAATCTAATACTCACCCCTTTTTAGGGTGGGTATTATTAATGAGGACACATTATCCAAGTAAACTCGACAATACCGGAACTGTCGCCGATAGGAATTCTCGCAACGTTCCTATTTTTTTTTAGCCTGAATCGTTAGGTTAGGTTAGGTTAGGTTGCCCAGTTGACTATATGTCTAGAGTTAGGTTAGTGATTGAGCGGGGGTGATTCCCCCAGCTCAGCCTAGCCCGAAATATACCGACCTTGGACATAATTACAGTAGATGGGTTAGGGTTGAAAGGAAAGCCTCATTCTAGTGATTTTTTATGTGCTTTAACCCCACCCCCCCCGATTCAGTGGTTGTGAACTTGGCCTAGAATAACATCTCACTACCCAGCTTCCATCATTGAACCATTCATTCAATACTTTCGCATTACTCACATACCAGTACTCTTAGAGTTGAGTAGAAGTACCTACTCTTCTCAGACATCCTTTCCCCCACCTTTCTGATCCTTTATCACACATCCTGATCCTGATCCTTATCCACACATGATTCTTTATTCCTTCTACACACTCTTCTCGGTAAATATGCAGTTTCAACCAAACTCCCTTATGGACCAATACTCTTCTGACATAAACTGGGGGGCTAACGCCCTCCAAGACCCCCTTGTAGTTACTATCTAACTCGGGCTTGATTTACGTAAACCTAGCCTCAACTGGGGGGGGTTTCGCCCCCCCCCCCCCAGACCCCTATGTGTTATTTTTCATTTCCGACAGCTTTTGTGTGGGTTAGAAATACTCCTTATAATAAGAAACGAAACGTTCAGGGTACTTAAAACCAACGATGGTGTGTGTATTTGTATTGGTCTATACTCGCACTTATAAAGAAGAAAAAAAAAAAAAAAAAAACTTATATATTTCACTTCTTCCACCTACCAGTTATACATGCATTCCACGCACTAGTACACCTGTGCTCGAATGTCTCTTATCGTTGCTCTCCGTAGCATTGATGAGAGGTAGGATGCAGTCCAGTCGTACACAGTGTTTCGTACACAGCAGATTCGATGCATTCGTATAGACCTTAAAAGTTGTTTAGTAGTCTATAGAAACTATAGTCGTTTCGTTTACACTCAAGGTCGAGTTAAAACTTGATGACTAGAGTTACGAATCGACACACAAGTATATTATGTACGAAAAACTCAAATCAGTGTACGAAACAGCTAACAAAACCGGGGTACGAAACAACTTGTGTACGAAACTCCACCTGTATGGCTGTCCATCCGTATCCTTCACTTGACTCTTCTCTCCATCTCATCCTTGTCTTATTCTCCTCCTTCACTTTCCCGCATCTTCTTATCCCATATCATCTTCTCATACACTATAGCACAAAGACACATTTCTTTTGATTTGCACTTCACTCATTCCAGTCACCTATAGGCATTCGGCAGCATACCCATCATTGCACCCTTTCTGTTAAGTCACATCCCCCTACAGCGTCTGACAAACATAAACAACACTCACATGAAAATAAACAAGAATAACATAACTTTCTATGGCTGTAGTATTAGAAAAACCTATCATGCGACCCCACGAACAGTGTGGAGGGTCTTCAGCAACTTAGCACTACGGTGGAACAACGAAAAACAAATATGGCGGATGGATGTTCGCAAAGATCGTTTGAAATACCTCTAAACGCGTTACGAACGTTCCAGAGCAATCTAAGTGCAAGATGATCTTAGAGACGCGTTACGAACGTCGAACATCCGGCCCCAGGAACGTTAGAGGATCTCATCTTTATCTTATATTCCCACATCGCCAAAACCACTCCATCTGAACCTGTCCTGTCGAGGTCCCCACCGTCACCCCCTCCGTCCTTGAGTCCTGACCCCTCCAACTTCGTCCCATCCGTCCACATCATCCGTCCCTCCGACCACGACCACACTGGATCACTCTCGACAAGACCCGTTGGGGTGAAAATCCTCAAAACTCCTGTCCTGTAAATTGACTCAAGTGATATTTGTTTGCGTGATGGATTAAATTTTTCATTTTTATATATTTTGTCTGAGAAAGCGAGATAAATAATTCTGACTTTTAAGGGTCGTTCTTCTTCCTCTGTTCTCGAATTGCAAGTCGCGGAGGCTCGAACGAGACACCTAATAACCTTTACTACTGTCCGTTCCCCTGCCGTGCGTCACTCCTCTGAACTATGTCTAACCATCTCAAACATTTCACCTGCCACTACACTTCCTCCCCCCGTCACCAACTACGTCACCTGAGCGTTGGCCATAGGTCCCTCACCTGCTCCTCACAGGCCGTTCACCTGCCTCCATCAGCCTTCATCAGCCCTTCAACACTCCTCAACTTACTCTCATCTTACAAGTCCTTCTTACCTCCTTAGTTCCGATTTTTTTCGCGTGCGTTCAGTTTTTTTCTTTAGTATTTATATTGATATCTCATCTATGTCTCCCTTCTTTCTTCTAGGCGATATTTGTGTTCCTCGTCGTTCGGTATTTTCTTTAGTTATTCTTTTTATATCTCAAACTTATTTCGTATTTTCCCGTTATTGCTTTTCCTTCTTGCCTTGTCTGTTTATGATACCGATTCCCTCGTCTCACATTTTTGTGTCATGTCTATCATACTCCTGTTCCTCCTCCCCCTCCTCCTCCCTCTCCTTCTCCCTGCCTTCCGAGTGGTTTGAGGGGGGGTGTTGGGGGGTGGTGGGCATGGGGTAGGTGGGGGTCATGGACCTCTTCAAGTATGACCCTTGCCTGCCGCCCTCGCTCTCACATACCCCGTTTCGAAACACGTCGTGGAGGAGCGCGTCTCTCAAACGTAATAAAGAGAGTTTTATGATTCAATAAAAATTAGAATTAAAATCTGAGAAGCGACGAGAAGGCTTGATAGAGAGAAGAGAGAGAGAGAGAGAGAGAGAGAGACGATTCGAAGAGGAGAGAGAGAGAGAGAGAGAGAGAGAACGAGAGAGAGAGAGAGCGAGAGAGAGAGAGAGAGAGAGAGATGAGAGAGACGAGAGAGAGAGAGAGAGAGAGAGAGGATGAGAGAGAGAGAGAGAGAGAGAGAGAGAGTAGAGATGAGAAGAGGAGAAACGAGAGAGGAGAGAGAGGAGAGACGAGAGAGAGGAGAGAGAGAGAGAAGAGAGAGAGAGAGAGACGAGAGACGGAGAGGAGAGAGAGAGAGCGAGAGCGAGAGAGAGAGAGAGAGCGAGTGTTTTATGTTTCGCATTTTATGAAGAAGATAGAAAAAACACGATAAAATTAACGGCTGCCAAAATGTTTAACCGGTAATATAATCAGCACCAAATTAGAAATTGAAACAAAAAAAACATTAAAAACTCGCCTCCCTCGGTTCAGTCGGTTGCTGTTTGTCTTCCTCTGTGTTCCCTCCTCCTCTTCTTTCTCACACAGGCCGTCCCGTTTGGCCAGAAAAGCTGTGCTGTCTGTCTTTCTTTGATTATGTTGTATTCCTCTCTATTCCTCCTCCGCTTCCTTCTTCACCTGCATGAGCACCTGTTGTGAGCTACGTTGGCCCACACTGCATGTATGTCTGTACACCTGTTGGACACTTGCGGTTATTTGTAGAATTATCTCAAAACTGTTTCCTCGTAGTTCCCATCCGATTTGCCTCAAATAAACTCCATAAGACTAGACGCAGAAGATAATAGAATGATATATCTCCTCCAAAATGGCCCGTGACATAAGATGCGGTAAAGTTTATTGGTATAAAGTAAGCTGTGTTGATAGTTACCACATGATTGGTAAGCCTATGCCTAAGGGCTTGGAGGAAAAGTGAATATCAGAAGAGGTTTCTCCATTCTGTGAAGGGTGTACACCGGGGCGAAATATCGTCGAATCACTATATCACTCGCCCTCGGGTGCACGTGGCTAGCATGCTGGCTACGAATCTGCGGGCCCTAGTTCGATCCCGGGCCAGGGCAAGTCGGTGACCAGCCTACCCGCTGTTCTTCCTTCCTTTTCGGGGTTGATAAATGGGTACCTGGGTAACCTGGGGAAGGTAACGGTGGTTAAAAGGGAGTCACACTAGCACTTGGTTCAGGCGGTAACGGGTCCTCACCCACCACAGCTCTAAGGGCTAATGCACGGAAGATGAGCACGAATGCACGCGCAGCATAGAGATGCTCCCATCTTTACCTACCATTACTAACACTGCCCTTAATATCACAACAAGATGGCTGGGTGCTAGGAAAAATTTAAGAAATTAATATGTTAATAATTGAATTAATAACATTGACACACCCACCTCTCCCCTACTTCTATTTCCATTCCAATCTTTTTATTTCACTCATACATACGTCATCGGAATCAAAAGATACCTAACCAAAGTTTCAAAAAAGTTAGTTCTTTGACATTAATTATTAAGGAAGTAATATTAAAATGAAGATTCTGCAGCGGTTATACGCGTTGTGGTTCGCTTCATGCGCAGTTGCTGTTTTGTAATGTGGTCTGTGACACCGGCGTGGCTCCCAGCAATGCTCAACCTCCAATACACAGAGGAAAGGAAGGTTTGAACCCTCATCCTATATGAGTGACTGTTCAAAACCGCGTCTTACCGCCCCCGTCTTTACCTGTTCCAGCAGCCACGCCAGGCGGGGCCCTGCGATGGCCTCGGGTAAATGAAGTAGACTAAATTTCTTCAACACTATAATGTCTTCTTTAAACCCACCCCCCCCCCCCCCCCCCACCCACCCCCCACAGCCTCTTGCTCTCTGTAATAGATGAACAATTACGCTGCCGACACAAAAACCTCCTAGAGCATGAGGCCCAAGACTGCGATACACCGGGTGGTGCTGCAGGTCAGGCCATGCTTTTGGTGCCGTGACCGTGCTGGTGTTTCCAGCACACAAAGGCTCCAGGAACTCCTGCAGCTTGTACGGGTCTTTAGTGCCACTGGACAGTGCACGGCCTGCTCCACCACCGGCGCAGGCCGGCGCTCAGACTTGGCCCTTCCACCTAGAGTCCCTCCTAGCAGATTTCAGTTCTTCCTTCCGTCTGTTCTGGGGTCCTCGTAATCAGGCCTTTCCATTTCCTCAAACATTTATCTCCAGTTCATCGTTGTCCTACCTGTTGCCCTGCACATCCTTCAGTGACCTTACATCCACTCTACATGGTGGTGTCAATGTTCAGGGCTTCTCTTTGCTCTAACTCGCAACCCTGCAGCAGCCGCACCATTTCCTCCCCCACCATTCCGCACACGCACCTCCTCCTTTGAGGCTCCTTAACGCAGGCCAACATTCCATTGCTTGTCTCTTCCAAGCCCTCCCTGACAACTTTTTCCCATTTCCTAAAAGAAATTAAGTTCTCATTTCCTTATTACGGCCAGTTTAAAGTCTTCCTTTACCTTCCCACAGGTACCTTTTGCCTCCCTGTGTTCAGTCAAGGTGGCGTACCTTCCTCCTTATTAGCGTGTAGGTTCCCTTTCCCCACAGCTACCTTTTGCCTCCCTGTGTTCAGTAAGGTGGCGTTGCCTTCCTCCTTATTAGCGTGTGGGTTTACCTTCCCACAGCTACCTTTTGCCCCCCTGTGTTCAGTCAAGGTGGCGTTACCTTCCTCCTTATTAGTGTGTAGGTTACCTTCCCACAGTACCTTTTGCCTCCCTGTGTTCAGTCAAGTGGCGTTACCTTCCTTATTAGCGTGATGGGTTACCTTCCCACAGTACCTTTGCCTCCCTGTGTTCATCAAGGTGGCGTTCCCTTTCCCTCCTTATTAGCGTGTAGGTTACCTTCCACAGATACCTTTTGCCTCCCTGTGTTCGTCCAAGTGGCGTTACCTTCCTCCTTATTAGCGTGTAGGTTACCTTCCCACAGCTACCTTTTGCCTCCCTGTGTTCAGTAAAGGGTGGCGTTGCCTTCCTCCTTATTAGCGTGTAGGTTACCTTCCCCCAAGCTTACCTTTTGCCTCCTGTTTTTCAGTCAAGGTGGCGTTCCCTTCCTCCTTATTAGTGTGTAGGTTACCTTCCCACAGAACCTTTTGCCCCCCTGTGTTCAGTCAAGTGGCGTTCCTTCCTCCTTATTAGCGTGTAGGTTACCTTCCCACAGCTCCCCTTTTGCCTCCCTGTGTCAGCCCAAGGTGGCGTTCCCTTCCTCCTTATTAGCGTGTAGGTTACCTTCCCACAGCTACCTTTTGCCTCCCTGTGTTCAGCAAGGGGGCGTTACCTTCCTCCTTATTAGCGTGTAGGTTACCTTCCCACAGTACCTTTTGCCTCCTGTGTTCAATCAATGTGGCGTTCCTTCCTCCTATTAGCGTGTGGGTTGCACAAACACACTTGCTTTCCAATAATGTGTTACTCTCGTTGGCCCCAAAGGCTCCCTTTCATGGTGTACACGCAGACTTGTTGTTGAGAGCACCCCATGTTGACTTTTTATATCACTTACCGCCACAGGGTGAGGCCCCCTGAAATACATTCCAGCGATTACAGTCCAACGCGATAGAACAAACACAGGGGCGTAGTTGGGCCCCGGGGCATTGGGGGCTGTAGCCCCGAATGTTTAAGAACAGCCCGGATCTCAAATAGGTTTTTTTTTTTTTTTTTTTTTTTTTTTTTTAAAAAATAGGATAAGCTCTGACTAGGGCCCAAAAACACAAAATTATAGTAAGAAACAAGATATTGGGTTAGATGTTACTTGGCATAATGCAGATGACATCTTTTTTTGAGCAGGACAGAGGTGGAGAGAACAGGAGATGAGGAGTGCGACAGATAAATGAGACACCAAAAGACCTTCTGGAGAGGTGAAGAAGAGAATATCAGAAGGACAAGACACTAGAGTTGACACAGTTTTGTCACAGTTCAAAAAGAGTCCAAAAATTTGTCACACAAAAGAAGAAGAAATTAAAAGGGACCAAGGTGGTCAGTTTTAGTATCAAACAAAACATTGGCAATATGCAATCTATAGGACTGCTTCATCACGCCAAAGCTCCCCTTTTCCTTATGGTTTTACTCCTGCTGATGAAAATATGAATAATAACGAAGTGAACCCAACTCAGATTGTCTGGATTGTATTTCATGTTGCGAAAGTTATCATAAGCAAATGACCGGAACCTTTTGGTAAGGCACAGTGTCTCGCATCTTATATTCATTATACTCATAAATAAAATGAAAATCATCCAGAAAAATCTAAAGATCTGTAGGCTGGGCTCACCCCCCAATGTTTCAAAATCTAAACTACGCCATTGGAACAAAGGCCTCCAAACGCCTATAACCACAACACTATACATCACATTAGTCTTAAAGAATTATATTATCGAATTCACTCCAACCTCACTGAAACCTGTTCCTTGGCCGTAAAACTGAGGGCGTTCTGACTTGGAACAGACGTTCATGCAGTGTATGTACTCCAACTGCAAAGGGCCCGTCCCTCCGCCATCCCGGTGGCGACGATCCCAAAGGGGGTGGCAGAGATGATGAAGTACACGTGCCTCAGAATGGCGATGGCCTAACTGATTTTCACGTCTCCGTCAATATAATAAGCATAGTGCACTTGCATAGTGCAAAGAAATAATAAAAATCATATATCAATGCTTTTCAAGGGTGTGATTTATATTCTTCTATGCCTTTCAGCTTCTACAATCAGGATCGCCAAAATAGTAATGTTATTATTTTTTTCACAATATTTTCCTCCAAGCCTCTTCCTCCTAATTGTGGTATAACGTCCATGAACAAACTACGTTACCGTGAATGAGCTGTCTTTGGGTTCATTGGCAAAGGAAAATTTTTTTGGTCATGCAGAATATTCCGTATTGAGATTAGGATGTTATATTAAGGATAAAAATGGATCAATATATGCTGCTGATAATATAATTTTTGTATTTCTAAAATGAAAATGTTAAAACTTCTCGCAAGATCATATTTGGTATCGTTTCATGCGTATATGAAAATCACCAGTATATCTACCACAATATCTACAAACCCTTTAGTCCCGACCCCATGAGAAATCGGTGAGTATGCTTGGCCAAAATGTAATAGCGAGGCATTTTGAAAAGGGAAAGTGTGATCCGCTCCTGCGGTTTTGTAGGATTATACATGGCTGCGTGCTCACTAGAACGTTTGTTGGTAGGAAACCCTTCGCTCACAGGAACGCAATTTTCTTCGGACACCACCTACAAGTGGGTGATCAGAGGTCCTCGGTGGAAGGCTTGGGGGTGCATCCCTCCCTCGGGGCAAGTCAGCTGTCCCTCCACCCCTAGACCCTCACACACCACTGAACAATACCCAGTTTTTTCTGCCTCGGCCTTCATTAATCTAGGTCCGCTTAGACAATGGCGGCTTTTCCACATACTGCGTAGACATACGCCTACTCTCCCCTCACTACGTATGATAGTTGTAGTGGCCGTAGGTGTTAATAATAGTAGTGGTATAGTCGTAGGTGTAGTAATAGTAGTGGTAGTAGTTGTAGGTGTAGTAATACTAGTGGTAGTAGTGTAGGTGTAGTAATAGTGGGGGTGTAGTGTAGTGTAGTAATTTGTAGTGGTAGTAGGCGTAGGTGTAGTAATAGTAGTGGTAGTAGTCGTAGGTGTAGTAATAGTAGTGGTAAAGTCATAGGTGTAGTAATAGTAGTGGTAGTAGTCGTAGGTGTAGTAAATGGTGGTAGTAGTTGTAGGTGGTAGTGGTAGTAGGCGTAGGTTAGTAATAGTTTGTGGTAGTATCGTAGGTGTAAATAAAAAGTAGTGGGAGTAGCAAGGTGTAGTAATGTAAGTGGTAGTACATAAGAAAATAAAAAATAGGAAGCTACAAGAGCGCGGGCCTCCCCTGGTAGTTCCGTCACCAACCTACCTACATCCACCTTTCATCCCATCCCGAACTATCCAGCTCCCTTTGAAGTCCCAATGACTCAGCATACTACTGTCTACTGAGCATTCCATTCATTCACCACCCTATTTTTGAAACCAGTTTTTTTTTTCCCAATTTCTTTCCTAAATCTACGCTT
>JACEEZ010015310.1:0-7500 GCA_016584305.1 Chionoecetes opilio
TGATTGAGAGTTTTTTGGAATACGTTTTGGTTTTTTTCTCTTTTTTAAAAACTGATTTAATTTGGTTTAATCTTTTACGAAACAAGGCGCCCAGAATTGAACGGCATATTCCGGTGTGGCCTAACAAAGACGTGTAGTATATATATAGTAGTATAGACGTGTAGTATATAAAAATGAATTATATAAAGGAGAAGACCTCGGACATCGACGCTAAAAACCCACGCTCTGCTCATTTGCGCATCCGACACTCCCTGGCTTGGCTCAAGACATTCATTGTACTTGGTTGTAATCTCTACGCTCCTACTGGACTCTAAAAAATGTGTACAAAGCTGGAAGAAACCAATTTACTCATACAGATAAGTCTCTACAATAAAACCGACTTATAATGGTGACATAAGCGGTGGGTGACTGATTTGATCAGTCTTACGTATAACACTATAACGAGTTTTAACTTACCCCCCCGCAGTCTACAAGCCAAAACTACAACCCAATAACCAGCCAGCGACACAAGCAAGCCAGCGACTACCAAGTACTTCTACTACTACAATCAACTCCTACAAGCCGCAACAGATCTAAAAATCAATAGAATCTACAAGAATTGCTACACCCCCACGAGCAATTCAGCCGGAAAACTACTATATCTACAGGTACTACAATCAACAACATCTCCTACAAGCAGAAAACTACAATATCTACAAGTCTCCAAGCAAGACATCACCCCCATTTCTACGGGGAAAGAGAGAGAGACGGACACACTCGCCCTCATGCTTCTTTCACGCATTCCGCATCACGAGGTCGACGGCGTCAACTCCTGCCCACCCACCCATCCGCTGCAGGCAACGACATCTCAGCTCTACCGGCTCTAATTATCTTCCGCCCCAAATACGAAATTTTCCCCATTTGGCCCCCGCAACTCAAGCAACACAATAATCAGCCCAACCATCAATTTAATCCCGCAAGCGACGAAGCAACACAACACCCTTCCCCCCCCGGGACAGGAACACAAACAACCCCCTAACACCCTCTATGTTCCGAGCCATAGACCACTGTATACCTGGGCCCGTATTTATAATAGCTTATGGGTTCCCATAATAGAAAAAATGGCGAATTTTCGCCAGAAATCACCGAAAATTCCAAAAGTGCTCGGGGTTTTTCCCATAAAGTTGCCCATAACGCTAGGGGATGTCCGGAGGCCCCATAAGGATTCTTATGTTGACATAAGCCGTCAACATGGCAGCAAAACAACTCTTCCGCCAGCCCCAAAACTCAGGCATTTTCGTGCCAGAAGAGACGTTCTCGGCAAATTGAATGACGAAAAACTTGTCAAGAGGTATCGGCTGAACCATGAGGGAATTATGTATGTCACTCTCGTAAATGCATTCCTCCAGAGTAAAAAAAAAAGTAACCATACATGACAGGGGGAATGAAAATTATAATAACATTATGATTGTTTCCCTCGCCACTGGCAAGATGCAGCAGGCACTGAGAGTGCAGCTGCTCCCAGTGATGACCATGGAGCAGCTGGAGTGGACAGGGAAAATGCTTGCTCAAGGCCGTCCTGGTAATACTCGTGTACCCAAATTCTGTGCGAGACAACAATCGAAAATTCTTCGCCAAGGGAAAATTTTTCGACGACATTTTCCACTTCTACATAGATGAAAAGGATGAAAAAAGGGGTTTTTCATTGTTATTTGACAACATTTTTCGAAGGCATTATTATTTTCTATTTAGTTTTGTGTTTATAATAAATTTAGCTCTTGTTTTTGGCAGAAATTAAGGTAAAGATTTGTTTACTTACGCAGTCATATCTACCTTCTGGAGGGCTATCATTTCAGCTTCAGCACGTAGTGGAGATACTACTTCCGGAAAAAAAAAAATGTAATACTTGGAAAAAAAGGTTAATTTTTACACTAGGACCAGAATTACCTACACAATTGAGAGTGTGCTTTCTGGTTACCTTAATGGATTCTAAGAAACTAAATGAGTTTCTGTCGCAAATCTTACTTTTGGAGATATCAAATGTTTTTAGTAAGAAGCGTATATGACATGAAATTAAGTAACCTAAACCCACCTTTAGTTTCACTAACATAACCTAATGTAACGTAATCCCACCTTTTAGATTCACTAACCTAACTCCACCTTTAGATTCACTAACCTAACCTAACCCCCGTTTTAACCTTCTAATAAAGCCAAATCCTCATTGGAAAGTGTCCGCGGCAAGGGAAGAAAAGCAGAGGCGTTTGCAGGTCACAAGAGGAAGAAGAGTGAGACGCACGTAAACACTTGTCTTTCTCCTCCCTATAAATAACAGGTATTGTTGTAGTGTTTCCCCATACTCCCCCCTCTCCCCAAAACAAGTTGGGCACCTTGGGGGATATGGGGGATATTTGGCTGGGGTACAAAAATGTGCGTTTGAAACCACATATAGCGCATTTTCGTGACGTTCACCGCCCTGGTTCAGTCCAGTCCGGACCGGGCCCAGGGTGGACTGAGGGTCGCGCGAAAATACATCGAGACGGGCCCCCGTCCCATTCGTCTTCCTATTGGCTGGGGGATCGAGTGGGCGGTACTGAACTGAACTGTGGAGGCAGCAGGCGTCCATCTTGTCAATATCCTTTTTGTCGTCCCGCCTTTTAACCTGTGCGAAGACTTTACAACTACCACGCCTGTGATACTTTAGTCTTATGGTCGGCCATCATGGTGTTTCATGTCTTATCAGCCCCAAACGAGAAGCTCCTGGTCCCTTCCCCGCTGACTGTAGTGCGCATGCGCCAGTTCTCCCCACACTGGTCCAAGGTGGTCTGGTATGTGGGTCGGACCACCTGGACTGGGCTGAACCGTTCTGGACTGCCTCGCAAAAACAGTGACGCCTGGGACTAGCCCAGCCCAGACCGGGCCAGAGCGGTCGCCAAAATACGCTAATAGTTATTGAGTTAGGTAGGGGCGTAAAAATTCCCTAGATCTGGGGAAAAATTGACTGAATTTCTTCAGTCAAGAAAAGTGGGGGACCTGCTGACGATCCTCAAACAATGACCGGAGTATCGAGTCCACCCCACCCTCCCCACCCCTTTCCCCTTAAGAAGTAGGATAAAATAAAATTTGGTTACCGGGGGGGTCGAGGGCCCCATTAGGTTAGGTTAGATTTTTCGCTAAGTTAGGATAGGTTATCGGTGATTATCGCTGTTAGGATATAGATTATCGGGGGGCAAGGGGGGCGAGCCCCCCGCTAGGAGGTTAGGTTTAATTTGCTTAGGTTAGGTTAAGATTACGAGGGGGGCCCTTTTAATCTCGGAGCTTGAAGGTTAGGTAAATTTCCCATATCTAGGGAAATTACCCTAGATATAGGTAAATTTTTACTCCTACAAACTCTAAAAATACGTGTTTTTTCGACGCATTATTAGTCCCCACCCTTTAAACCCCGCATTTCCCACGGGTCCCCAAGGGTTGTTTGGGGCAAGGGGGAGAGTATGGGCAAAAGCTAGAAATTTACCAATAACATCATATTTCAAATGTAATGGCGGAAGGGTGGGCGGAAGGTACACACAAGTTAAACCATGTAGTAAAGGGGGAGAAAGAAACAATAGCCAGGGAGGAAGTGATTACCAGGCAGAGATACGGCAGTATACGTAGCTACAGATACGGCAGTATTTCTACCTAGCTATATGTATACTGCCGTATCTGCCTGGTCATCACTCCTCCAGCTTTTGCCCCTTTCCCCTTCTGTACTATGTGGTTTACCTGTTGTGTTTCCTTCCGTCACCTTCTACCCATTACTTGTGGAGATATAACATATTATTTTAGGGAGGAGAGACAAGTGTTTACATGTCCCCCGTAAAAACTTTCTACGGGAACTTATTTACACGTATATATGAATTTTAAACCTTTAATATTGCTTTATTTTCAGTTCGTAAGGTTTCACATAATCCCACTGCTCATATTTTACTGATTTCAAACGTTATTTTCATGATCTAAGAGACATTTTAGGTAATGTAAATGCTACGTTTAGCGCGAAATTGTGTCAGCAGGAACTGCTTGACCCATAGCTATGGCGGAATTTGTCCATAAATAGAGATCTTATGGGCAACTTTATGTTATGTCGAAAACCCTTTTGGGAATCCCATAGCTTATTATAAATACGGGCCTGGACTGCGCACGGAATATCGGCCTGTCGCACAAGGGCCCGAAGTCGGAGGGCCGCTCGGGTTCTATATATATATATATATACGGATCATATAGACTGGTTTATCAGTATATATGAAAAACTGTAATCTTCGTAAATGTTTGTTCTATAATATTATCAAATAAAAAACAGTAAAACACGCTAAAGAAATGCCATTACGAGACTATGAAGAAATATGCATGACTTAATATTCACTTCAACTCTTCGTCATTTAAAACTTTGCGAGTCAACTTTATCATGAAGGGTATCAAAAGAAGCGCAATATTATTAGCTTTCCATTTCTATATTTCGTTATCTGATAAATGAATTAGAACCATGCATTAAATTAGCGTAACTAAATAAATAAAATCATCAATCGGGTTAATTACCCGATTGATGAGGTTTTTTATTTAGTCAACACTAATTTATACATGGTACTAATTCATTTATCAGAAAACGAAATATATAAGAAAATAAATAACATCATCAATCGGGAAAATTACCCGATTGATGATTTTATTTATCTATTTAAAGCTAATTTATGCATGGTTCTAATTAATTTATCAGATAACGAAATACATCAATGGAAAGCTAATAAAATTGCGCTTCTATTTTATACCTCATGATAAAAGTTGACTCGCAAAGTTTTAAATGGCGAAGAGTTAAGTGAATATTAAGTTCATGCAATTTCTTCATAGTCTCGTAAAGGCATTTCTTTAGCGTGTTTACTGTTTTTTATTTGATTAATTATTAGAACAAACATTTACGAAGATTACAGTATACCATATATACTTATAAAACCCGTCTATATGATAGTCCATAGACCACTATTCTCTTTGTGGGGCGCCCCGCGGGCCCCTATGCAGCCCCGCAATTCAAAACTTTGTCCGCCCTGAACAGTCCAGGTATACAGTGGTCTATGTCCGAGTGTATAAACGCTTACTAAGCCCCCCCACCCTGCAAAACACCCTCCATGCCGCCCCGCGCCATTGCCACACACCACAGCCCTACCTTGCTACCCACCACCAGTCTCACACTATGGGCCCTTTAAACGCGTGCCACACCACACAACGTCTGAGATATAATTTGTATTTCTTATTATGTGTATGTCTAATATGTTAATTTTTCTAATGTGAACTCTTTACCAGGTTGTATGTATCCAGCGAAATGATACATCCGTCATCCGGCACCCAACCACCTGTGTGTTGATCATCTTTCACCTACCAGGCCCTCACCTAATCATTCACCTATGCTAGTAGCAAACAGCTAAGTCATTTTTACAGTTTTGGGCAGTTATACAGTTGTAGTTATTCCACAAGTGTTACATTACCTTTACATTACATTATTGTCTCACACAGTGACGTTCACATCTACAACACACATTTACGGACGATTTAAACGTAAGAAATATTATAGTGCTATTTTAACATATTTTTACATCTAATTTTACAATGGCTACGTACAGTAAATCTTTACAGACTCCGTCAGAGCACTTAAATCATTGTGCACAACAAACAGACATCTATCCCTCATATTATAGGCGAAGTGCTAGACCGCATTCTTCTCACAACTTTTTCCTTACAACACAAGGTAGGAGTAGATATTCTTCTTGCTATAAGCAACATAAGCATTACACTCCACCGTATCAGGTGAAGCGACGTTATCAACGTTATGATAGCTATAATTACGCACGTAAAAGCTATTTTTGTGTGTTTTGTAAAGTTCCAGGACATACTCTGTCACATTGTAGATCAATAGACTACAGCAAATACGTACTTTACAAGAAACAGTATTGTGTATATCACAATTCCTGGAGTCATAACTCTGACCAATGCCGTTATTTGAGACGCAGACAACGACAATTACCTCCCGCCGACGGAGGAAGGTTTAGGCACAATACACAACGCCCCTACGTTACACCTGTTTTTCATGGTGACGCACACAATGAGAATGTAATACAGGGTTCCCCAGAAGTTAACATAGTAAAGCAATACTTTCCTTTACCCATGCCAGACAAGGTTAAACCTATCATTACAGTTCATACTAAAGAACAAACATTTACAGGGTACCTTCGTAGTGACATTACTGCAAATGATGATAATTTAGATGAGGTATTTATAGGTACATCTACTTTATATGAAGTTCTCACTGTACCTGTCATTCACAAGGACAAGCAATTAACTGCTTTTATGGACACAGGTGCAGGAGCAAATATAATGGACATAGATACACTGAATGTATTACGTAATGAAACGAAATCTGTCCTATTCTTAGAACCTCCGTCAATCAGACTGACAGGTTTAGATAGCAAGAAATTCCCTGTCATTGGTAAAGTATGGCTTCCCTTAAAATTTGAGGAATTCGTGCCTGCAACCCCTATCTGTTTCCATATTTCATAGGGATTATCATTCCCTGCTGACCTCCTGATAGGTATTTCAACAATGCGAGATGAATGCATTGAAGTTTGTCCGCACTTACACGGGATTAGGTATTTTGGAACACTAGCCGCAAACCGCCCCCCGGGCGGGCTTTTTGGCGCCCGCGGAGGGGTATTTGGGGGGCCTTCGGCCCACCCCCTGTGTTTTGGGGGGCCTTCGGCCCCCCAAACTGGGTCTCCAGTAGCCCCTTTTAACTTTCCTGAAACTGGGTGTAGAAAAAGTATGATTCCCCCCCCCCCCCCCACCAAAACCCATCACCCCCCCCCCATCACCACCCCAAACCCATCCCCCCACCCACACCACCATTACCCCCACCCATTCCCACCAACCCACACACACACCACACCACCCAACCCTCCCCCCCACCCAAACCCCCCCCCCCCCACCATCACCCATACCACACCACCACCATACCCCCACCCCCCCCACACCCCCCAACCCAACCCCCCCCCCACACCACCCAACCCACACCACACACCCATTCACCACCCCGTCCACACCCACCCATTCACCCCCCCAACCCACACCACAACCCACACCACCCCCTAACCTCACCCCCCACCCATTCACTCACCCATTTTCCCCCACCCCCCCCCCCACACCACCCCTACCCCTCACCAACACCAACACCCCCCATTACCCCCCCCCCCCACCCATTCACCACCCAACCCCCCCACACACCCCCTTTCCCTCACCCCCCCCCCATTCACTCACCCCCCACCCATCACTCACCCCACCCACATCACCCCTTTCCACACCACCACCCCTTTTACCACCCATTTCCCACACCCCCCCCCATTCACCACCATTACCCAAACCCCCACACCCCTTCCCTCACCCCTTTCCCATCACCCCCCCACCCATTCACTCCACCCATTACCCTTCACTTCACCCAGTACCCAT
>JACEEZ010015310.1:22500-72500 GCA_016584305.1 Chionoecetes opilio
AATTAGAATTATTACCATTAGTTCTATTGTTCGGCTAAAGCGATTTCGGCTATCGCGCGCTGATAGCGGCACCAATTAGGCGTGAAATCCGATGTTTGAGTGTACAGTAAAAGCCTTATAACTTGGCACTGTATAACTCGGAATTTGATATAACTCGGCATGGCAAAGGCATTTTTTTTTTTTTTTTTTTTTTTTTTTTTTTTTTTTTTTTTTTTTTTTTTTACACACCTATGCCTATAGCGCGTGTAAGCAGTGAGCTACAGGGGTGGGATGGTAGGCCCTGGAGGCTCACTCGAATGGCTGTGATGGTTGGCCCTCGCCCGTGGTGGAGCAGGCAGGATTGTTATAGTGACGCCCAGGGCCGGATCAAGAGCTGTGGGGGCCCTGGGGTTCAGCTTTTGTGGGGGCCCTATATTCGCACGAAAATTAAGCACTTTTGTGGGTATTTTGAGGCCTATGTTTGGCAAAGAACTGTTAATGCATAGACTGGTATTCAGAGATAAAGGATGAAACAGAGACAGACAAATATGTTTTGGTTTTGTAACTTGCCAATGTTTTTAATATTACTGCTTAAAGCTAATATGGTGGGGGCCATAATAATATATGGTGGGGGCCCTTTTGGTGGGTGCCCTGGGGCAAGAATTCTGGTAGCCCCCCCTTAATCCAGCCCTAGACTGACGCCTGTGATTAGAGGCTCATGCCGCCCCCTGTGTCCTCCCATGCACTCACAGTCGAAGGTGGAGTTAATGGACAGGGCATGTGGGTGTTCTTAGGCCACTCGACGGTGCAGAAAGATTTCAAGTGGATTTATGGGTCTCACTCGGGATCGAACTCAAGTCTTCGAGAACGCCACTCGGTGACGCTAACCACTCTGCTACCGAGGTCCTAAACTGCATCTCATGGTTTTCACTCGGCATATCATGCCCTCACAACCTCTTGTGTGAACATGTAAACAGAAAGTCGGCAAAAAATAATGTATCTCGGCATATTGATGTTATAACTGCATCTCTTCGCTTACACTCGGCATATCGTCAGTCGCATAAAGTCGTATTTTTGTCCTTTTGATCTTTTCCTGCAGGCTCAGGCTCTTCAATTTCATTCCCTTCCTGCTGGAGACACCCTTGTGTGATGGAGCTGACATCTTGAAATACAGTACTGTATGATGTAATCCCAAAACACGTAAAATAGGTGGCAAAGTAAAGCAAAGGTCGGGAACGAGCATGTAGGCTGTCAGTTGAGCCGTGTTTAATAACTGTTTATGTCGTCAAAGCACCGTCTTGTCTTGGATACGAATTCCGTTTTTTGTCGAAATTGAAAAAGGATTGGTTTCTGCTTCAAAAACACAACAAGCTTGGTAGGAGCCAAAATAATAATCAATGCAAAACATTGCAAACAATATCACAAAGTAGTATAGCACACATTTCAGCAAGTGTTATTGGATTGGGATTCGTAATCCAAGACGGTGCTTGGACGACAAAAACATGGCGCAGCCTACGCACTGGTTCCTGACCTTTGCTTTAATTTGCCACCTATTTTACGTGTTTTGGGATTACATCATGCAGTACTGTATATCAAGATGTCAGCTCCATCACACAAGGGTGTCTCCAGCAGGAAGGGAATGAAATTGAAGAGCCTGAGCCCCTGAGCCTGCAGAAAAAGGTGAAAGTGCTGGCAAGGATGGATGCAGGTGCGTCCAAGCGTGCTATTTGTGCTGAGTTTGGTATCAAATCCAACACATTCCATTCTACCCGTTCACTGGTAAGTGTAGTTTTTATGCTTTTACAGTGCTGTATTTACCTCTTTTTTTTCCCCATATCAGAGGAGGACATTGCATAACTCCGCACATTGAATAACTCGGCAAGGGCCAGAGCCCCTATCGTGCCGAGTTATAAGGCTTTTACTGTACTTGCAAACGAGGCAGAAATATGTGTAAAAAAATCTGGAGCAAAGCAAGCAACACAGTGCATTAAATAGGAATGAATTTCCATAGATACAATACATGCATACTTATAATGCATACTGCAGATAATACTGCAAGGTAACCAACTCTCGTCATTAACTTAGCCTCTTCGTCGTTTTGCAGCATTGTTTACTAGTGCGCACCTCACAACCCCTAAATAAATCTTTTCATAATTGATAACAAATTTATATCAACCCTTGCCATCTTCTAGTATCTAGTAGTATTGTCTCTTCTGCTGATGACTTCCTGCACTCTTTTAGGAACTGAGTATGCTAGCTTTTGTAAGAGGTCATCACTCAGGTTTTGCCACACTGGTTAACGATTCTTTCTGTTTGAGAAGGGAACTTTAGTTCCCGTTGTGTTCCCAATTTTTTGTTTTAACTCGGTGTATTTTTTCATGATAGACCATATATTTTCTTTTGGGCTAAAGTCAGAACTTTTTGCCGGCCAATCTCTAATGCAATCAACAGCACAGTCATACAACCATTTCTTAACACATCGACAGGCGGTACGATGTAGCGTCTTTTTGAAATAGCTCTGCTTTACATTTGTTAAAACAGTCTGCTAAATTGTCACATAAGATTTCCAGATATGTTTCCATTCACAGTAGCACTCTTCTCCATAAATACTAATTTACCCACTCCATAATAGGAGAAGGCGCCCCACACCATCACTGTTTCAGGATATTTCACAGTTTTCAAAGTGTTATCATGGGTCGTCGTGTATGTCTGAGTTCACAGGTCTCTTGAAACGTCTACTACATGTGTCAGTAACTGTGAACATTGCCTCTACAGACAACAGGATTGCACGCACCTTTTCCAAGGGCACTGTACTTTATAGCAAAAGCAGCACAAGATTTTTTGTGTGTTTGTTAATAGCGGCTTCTTGGGACTACGACGCGAGGGTAACTTTTAAGTCCTATCGATATAACGGTTTGCTGTCCTTACAGGCACATTTTCAAGTAATTGTGGATTACTTTGATGAATTTCTCTGTAAGACAGTCCTGAGGCTTCACTCAATCTTGTGACCTTTTATTACCCTCAGTCTTGCTAGATACCTTAGCTGGCTTTCCTGGTGGGTTTTTCTGCGATGGTATGGAGTGTGGTGTCCTTCCAAGACGCTTTGTTGACGACTTGTGGTACTCCAGGGCTATCTATTGCTCTGAATTGCCATCTGGCATTTCATTACAAAGCCATTGGTTGGGCCTTTGGCGATACTGGGACCTCTTTTTCAGGCATAACCACCTCTACCACAGGGATGGGGTGCACCTTTCGAGGAAAGGAGTTCAGATCTTGTTTGAATCCCTTGAAAGGGAAGTAGGTGTATTGCAGGCTTTTTTTAAATAGAGAACCAGGGATTAGACACTGGGGTCGGAGTAAAGGAAACCAGTGACACTAGGAGTTTTAGAAGGCAGGGAACTAAAGTGATTCGTAAGAAGAGAGAGGAGGGGGTTAGTTAAAGATATAGGGAAAATGGACAAGAAGAAGAGGAGTAGCTTAAAGGTTTACTATACAAACTGTAGGAGTATTTTAAACAAAATAGACTTCCTGAGAGAAATAACTAGTGTACAAGACTTTGATATAATAGCATTAACAGAAACATGGTTAGATATGTCAGGAAAGGTATTTGATCCGGAGGTTGAGATAGATGGGTATAAGTTATTTCACAAGGACAGGTTAGGCAGGCGAGGTGGTGGAGTTGCGCTTTATACAAGAGATACATTGCAGTGTTTTGTTAATAATGTTATAAAAACAGATGATAGCATAAGAGTATATATGGGTAGAGGTTACGGTGGGAATTGAGAAAATGGTTTTGGGTGTAGTGTATAGGCCTCCAAACTTATGTAAGGAGGATTCAGCTCCTATATGGCAAGAAATAAGCAAGGCTTGCAGATATAATCGATTAGGTGTGGTACGAGATTTTGATCTTAGGAATATAGACTAGGATTTAATTATAGGAGACAATGACGCAGAGAAATTGTTAAATATAGTTCAGGATAACTTTCTAAGGCAAGCAATCAAGGAGCCTACTAGAGGAGATAATATTCTAGATTTATCACTAACAAACAGGGAAGATATAGTTACAGAGGTGGAGGTTGGAGGACAGTTAGGAAACAGCGATCATTGTGAAATCAGATTTTGCTTAAAATGGAAAGTAGGAAATAGAAGTGTTAATAAGCATAGAGTACCTGATTTCAGAAAGGCTAATTATGCAGGATTAAGAAGACACCTGGAGGGGATTAACTCGGGGTGTAGGATGCAGGGGAAGGAGTGGTCAGAGGTCAGTGTGGAGACAAGCGTCAGTGAGGTCGTGGCTGATGAGGCTTATACATTACAGTATTTGTAAGGAATTTAATTGCAGGACAGAAAAAGAATATTCCTTATAGGGCGATAATATCAAGGAAGAACGACCCCAAATAGATGACTGCGAATTGAAAACACAACATTGGAGTAAAAAGAAACATGTACTTAAAGTTCAAATTCTGGACAGGTGAGCAAAGAACATTATAATGTGATGGCGAGGACAGTGAAGAGATTAACAAGAGTAGCTAAGAACATTTATGAGATTAAGGTCGCTGGCCAGGCAAAGAATGACCCTACGTTTTTTTTCAGGTCTATAAAACAAAGACTAGGGAATTAGTGGGGCCGTTAAGGATAGGGAAGGGTGAGATTGTAACTACGGATAAGGATATGTGTAAAAGTTTAAATAATTATTTCTTAACCCTTTCATGTACAAATGACGTCTTTGAGCGTCATCCGGTACGTGTAGGCCATACGTACAAATGACGTCTTTGAGCGTCATCCAAAAATAATATTTTAAAATATTTATCAAAAATCTTAAAAAGCACGCGGTTGACGTGAGATTCACTTGACCGTTGGAGCGAATTACAATATATTATATTAAAATATATTTTGTATAATATAATATTGTATAATAATATATTATACAATATTTTTATTAAAAAAAAACACTTTACGCTATCTTTCACTTCGCTGTATGGCTTTATTTTTGAGCGAATTACAATATATTATACTTCATTGGAAAGGAAATTTATTCAGCTATATGTCATGGAATGTAGAAAAATCTTCTATGAAGATAAGTTGATTTTTGGCATATTATTTTTTGCCGCAAGGTGTTATTTATTTATTTTTTTCACTTCTAACTCGGTTTTGTAAGTTATTTTCACGCTAGCGTATTTTTTTAACATTGTATGATATAGGAAATGATCTTAGCTTAAAAACGAAACATAATTGAACTCGATACCTTTGATAGTTTAGTTTCTAGACACGGTGGAAGTACAACTTTTTTCCCGCGCGTGACATTTCGGGTGACAATGGGTTTACGCGGGACAACAAAAAGTGAATGACAATGGTGACGTGAAAGGGTTAAGTAATATTATTTCTTACTCAGGAGGATATACAGACGATACCTGATAGTGAACATATGTTTAAAGGAAGTGATGATGAGAAACTCAAAGATATTGTGATAACTAGGGAAAGGGTAGAAGAGGGTATAGAGAGAATGAAGAATTTTAAGTCACCAGGACCAGATGAAGTTTATCCCAGAGTATTCAAAGAATGCAAAGAGGTTGTTAGTGAGTCGTTAGTGCACATTTTTAGGAAATCGGTTGATATAGGCAAAGTGCCGTTAATGTGGAGGAAAGGAAATGTAGTCCCCATATTTAAGAAGAGTCATCATCATTGGGGGCATACGCCGGGGGGCGCGTCGCCTCGCCCACCCTACGACGCCACTCCCAGGGGTCACCACGCGCGAGTTCCCATGCAGACTCCTTTCCCATACCAAGCAGCTCTCGACAAGAAACATCAACTTGCCCCAGCCACGAGCCTTGTGGCCTCCTCCACGCCGGATTGTCTCTTACAGATATAACCCGCTGGGAAGGATTGGTTTCAGGGTAGCGTGCCACATGCCCATATAGCCGAAGTTGGCGCTGACGGACTATGCAGGTAATAGGCCTCGATTCAGTCTCACGGTGGAATCGCTGATTTGACACGTAATCATCCCAGCGATACCCCATGATTCTGCGAAGACACTTATTACCAAAGGCATTGATTCGTCTCTTCAAGTCACTATTTAGTGTCCATGTCTCACAACCATAGAGTAAGACAGGGATCACAAGCGACTTGAAGATCCGGATCTTTGTCCTTCTGCACAGGTACCGACAACGCCAAATACTCCCGCTGAGCGAGTCCATAACACCGTGGGCTATGCCAATCCGCCGTAAGACTTCTTGACGTGACCCGCCGTCCGGCATTATGGACTGCGCTACCAAGGTATGTACAACTTTCCAAGATCTCAATGTCCTCGCCACATGCATGAACAGGCTGTACTGCTTCATCTAGTAAGTCTCCAAACACCTGGACCTTGGTCTTGAGCCAGGAGACCTCAAGTCCCAAAGGCTTTGCCTCCTCGTGCAGCGCCTCGAGAGCCATCACCAGGACCTCCAGTGACTCAGCAAAGATTACTGCATCATCGGCAAAAACAAGATCAGTGATCTTGGTGTTGCCAACGGATGCTCCACAATCCCTTTGATCTACAACCTTGTCCAATACCCAGTCCATACAAGCGTTGAAAAGTGATGGGGCAAGGACGCACCCTTGCCTCACTCCTGTATTCACAGGAAAGAAGCTGGATACACCTGCCCTACACTTCACAGCACTCTCAGTCCCACAATACAGACCAGTTATCAAACCAATAGTCCTTGCAGGAATCCCTCAAAGTCGCAGAAGATCCCAGAGTGACTCACGATGCACTGAGTCAAACGCCTTCTTGAGATCAACATAGGCTGCAAGCATCCCCTGTCGAAACTCACGTCGGCGTTCCACCAGGACACGAAGCGCTAGGATATGGTCCGTTGTTGACTTACCAGGCGTGAACCCAGACTGCTGAGGTCTCTGATGCTTCACCAGATGACTGCGAATCCGTGTCAGCAATAGATGGGGAAGCACCTTGCCTGGTACGCTGAGCAGTGTAATACCGCGGTAATTGTTGCAGTCCTGACGGTCCCCTTTCCCTTTCCAGATACGGACGACCAGCCCCCTTTTCCAGTCAGGAGGAATGGTACCTGATTGCCACACGGCAGTCAGGACAGCATGCAACCCGCGGATCATGGCCTCACCCCCAGCTTTGAGGAGCTCCGCACTGATATTACAAACACCAGCTGCCTTTCAACCCCTCAACTTTGCTACAGCCTCTCTGACTTCGTCAAGAGAGGGTGCGGTTTCGTCAATGGGAGGATCGGCATCCACTGCCTGTAACCCAGTGGTGTGAAGCTGCTCAGTTGGAGGGTCCACTGTGAACAACTGCCCGAAGCACCCAGCCCAACGAGCCATCTGCCCATCCATGACCGACACGAGGCACCCATCTGCTGTTCGAATAGCACTCGCCCGAGAAGGAGACTTGGAACGGAGCTTCTTCAGGGCTCGGTAGGCGGGTCGGAGGTCATTAGCGTTCAAATGACCCTCGACATCCTCAGCGAGACTCCTGACATACCTCTCCTTGTCTCTCCTCAGGAGGGTTCTAGTCTGGCGTGACAGAGCCCTGTGCTGGTCCCGGTTCCCAGCCAGCCTGGTAGCGTGACTCTCCTCGATTTTCTCCAGCGTCTCCGTCGAGACAAGACCACGCCTTGACCTCGGGCGCTCCCCAATACACTCCTTGGCAGCCTGTAGAGTTTCACGTTTGAAGGTATCCCACAGTTCTATAGGGTCCCCGAGAGCACCGAGCACATCAAACTGATTTGAGACTGCCACCGCATACTCATGAGCACATGTAAAGTCCTTCAGTTTCTCAAGATGAAACACAGTATGGTTACCCCTTGAGATTCTTCTGGACTTGACATGAAGCTTAAGTGTAGCAACAACAAGTCTGTGATCTGTTCCAAAGAACTCAGCACTCCGGTAAACCCTGCAGTTCTGGAGTGATAAGAGGACTAATGTCAAATTATCGACCCGTTAGTCTGAAGTCAGTGGTAGGTAAATTATTGGAATCTGTTATTACAAAAATCATTAGAGATCATTTAGAAAATCATAGTTTGGTCAATGATTCACAACATGGATTCACCAAGGGTAGGTCATGTCTCACCAATTTATTGAGTTTTTATAGGAAAGTTTATGAGACAGCAGATAATGATAAGGATTATGATATAATAAACCTGGAGTTTAGTAAGGCATTCGACAAGGTACCACACGAGCGACTCTTAAATACGGTTAAGGCTCATGGAATAGATGGGAAGGTTCTTCATTGGATCAGAGCTTGGCTAAGTGATAGGTAAGAAAATGTTACAATTAATGGTTCTAAATCTGAGTGGGGGCAGGTGACAAGTGGAGTTCCACAAGGGTCTGTTTTAGGTCTATTTCTATTTTTTATTTACATCAACGACTTTGATAGTGGGATTAGCAGTGATATCAGCAAGTTTGCTGATGTTACTAAGGTAGGTAGGATTATTAGATCACAGCCTGATGTAAACCTATTGCAGGGAGACTTAGATAAACTTAATGAGTGGGTAGTCAGATGGCAGATGGAATTTAATATTGATAAGTGCAGCATTATGAATGTTGGTAGAAAAAACCTGGTAATAGATACACCATACACAATGTATCGCTGAAAAGATCAGACGGCGAGAAAGATCTGGGAGTGAGGGTGAGCTTCGACCTTCGACATAGGAAACAATGTATTGAGGCTAGAAATAGAGCTAATAGGGTGTTAGGATTCATTAGCAGAAGTGTTAAAAGTAGAAGTGCTGAGGTTATTCTAAAGCTTTATTTGGCTCTAGTCAGACCTTACCTAGACAATGCAGTTTAGTTTTGGTCTCCATATTACAGGATGTATATAGCGTTATTAGAATCAGTGCAAAGAAGGACGACCAAAATGATTCATAGGATGCGTAACTTTAGTTATGAGAAGAGATTGAAGCTATTAAATTTACATTCACTCGAGAGACACAGAGTAAGGGGCGATCTGATAGAAGTTTTAAGTGGATAAAGGGATAGAATAAAGGAGATGTAGGAAAAGTTCTTACGGCTAGTAACCAGGGTAGAACAAGAAGTAACAGATTCAAGCTGGAAAAGCATAATTTAAAAAAGAAATATGGAAAAACTGGTTCACAAATAGGGTGGTAAATGATTGGAATGGACTCAGTAGACAGGTAGTTAGTGCAGAGTCATTAGGGAGCTTAAAAGGAGGCTAGATAAATTCATGGATGGGGATGAAAGGTGGATGTAGGTAGTGTTAAGTAAGAGGAACTACCTCGTGTAGGTCTCACGTCCTCTTGTAGCTTCCTTATTTTTTTATGTTCTTAAGGCGAGGCTGCCGCTGTCTGACAAGTAGGCTTTACCCACCGTCGGCCGTCCCACACTTCTTTCAGAGATGCTTGTCTCTTGTACAATTGCATTGATGTCAAAACCAGTCTTATGTAATGACACTATAGAGATGATAAGTCTCCTTGGAAAGTTTAGGCTTGCGCCCCATTTCCACCAACAGAGATTGCACGATACTAAAAGAAAACGGTCCAAATCGGATGAAAAGCCGGCTGAGGCAATGAGACGTATGTGACACCTCCCACTGCATGCCTATACATCACTGACTTTTCTCCATAATTTGGCTGCATTTTGGCGCCAATAAGCCAATGCATAGGTGAGTTACCATGTTAGTAATTATTTATATTGCTTTCATAGAAAAGCAATGGTAAGGGGATGTTTGCGATCAGCGTACTACAGCGCCAAAATCGTACAGCGAGGCTAAGTTTATGACCGTGTGGTGTAACTGCGAGTCAGAGCAGCTGTGTAAATTATGTGTACATAGTTAGAGCAGCTGAGGGAGTGTTTGGTTTGTTTACATATATTTTCGTCAGAATTACGGTACCAATATAATACAAAACATGTACCCCTGCTGTTTTTTTGCAGTACCATGCCCAGCCAGTTAGTATTTTTCTGTATTATACATTATTATGAATAAAAACTTATTCACTTAATTTTCTGCAAAAAGGCAGGAAGTTTCCACCTTCATCTTACATCCATAAAGTGATTTTTTTTCTCACAAATTTTCTCATAGATTAAATTGCTAAAAAAAGTGTATTCTTATTATTATTAATATAAATTCTTGATCGAGTGGTTGCAAAAGTGAAGAAGTCTTTGATGGGAAAAAATAATTACGTATTGGTAAACCGTAAAAATTACATAGCGGGCATCATTAGTAAACACCTGTAGATCACCTGAATGCGTGTATGTAGCTTCGGTTGTTTTTCCTTTCTTTCGTTTGGTTGTTTGTGCTTTTTCTTTTTCTACAAAAGCAGCAGATTTAAAGGTCTGGCTTATGAAGATAATCTCAGCTAAGGCCACCTGTAAAGTCAAGATCAAGGTCATCAGATCAGACGATGGCCTAATTGAGTTCGGGTCTATTAGGCCGTGATCCAGTTAGGAAGGAAGTCATAACTTTAGGCCGTAAGACATTTAGGCCGAAGGGACCGGTGCAGGGATGTGAACTTTTGTAGTTCACATTGTCGTACCGAGCCACCAGAATAATCATGTTTTCAGATAAATTATCGTACAACCATAGGTAAAATAATGAATTCACTAAATGACTTTATATTTCAGTTAATTCAGGCTTTACACCACATAACAATTCAGACGCTGAGATTAGAAATGGCACAAGCGCCACCCCAGCCATAAATGAGTTTTCATCACCTCTCGTTACACTAGATGTAGCTCTATCTTACAGCAAGTGGATTTAGGTCTTTTGTGTACTGCAAGGGGGTTAACATTCCCATACAAAACCATAATTTTTTGTCTGTACACATCCCCCGTCTGATATCTGCAGCTGCTTAATTTAGAAATGACACAAGTCTCACCGTCTCTTTAACTCCGGCATATTGGCCAATGGTATCACCGCTTCGCTACGGCCCAATGAGAACGCTCATACTTCATCGAGTAGACGCAGAGCCAATCAGGGCAACTGGCAGTCCTCCTCTGAGCTAATGAACATGCTGTTTCCATCCCGCCTCGGACCTAGTACACAAGGTTACTCTGTTTAGCGCGAATTTCCTCGACGTGTTCTGTGGAGAGCTCCGTGATTTCTTGCTTTTTTCTTATAGAAATAATGAGTGTTGTGCACCATGGTTGATGCTAGTAGTGAATCAGTGTCTGATGAAAGTGTAGAGGTGGTGGAAAATGAGCTAGGCCCTTCCCGTTTCCCCAAACGAGTGCGTAATGTACAGGAATGGAAGACGGTAATAGCAAAAATGGCACGTGATTTAAGAAAGGAATACACTACCCTCCCGAGTTTCACGCTATACGAGTTTCGCGATCCTCAAGTTTCGCGCTGAGTCCTAAATTCTTACCATCCCGACTTTCGCGCATTATATCCCCGAGTTTCGCGTTTTTTTTTTTTTTTTTTTTTGGTGTGTGTGTGTGTGTGTGTGCCTTCAGCGCCGTTAGGCAGTGACCTCCAGGAGTGGGATGGTAGGCCCTGGAGGTTAACTTGAGGGCTGTGATAGTTGGCCCTTGCCCGTGGTGGCGCAGAAGAATTTCTATAGTGACGCCTGTGATTAGAGGCTCATGCCGCCCCGTGTCCTCCGATGCACTCGCAATCGAAGGTAGAGTTAATGGGCAGCGTGTGTGTTCTTAGGCCACTCAACAGTGCAGAGAAAGATTTTAAGTGGATTTTACAGCCCTCATCAAGGATCGAACTCGCATCACCGAGAACGCCACTCGGAGACTTCTTCATGTGACCTTTTCTGCTTAGTATCACTTTGTAGGTCGTCTGTCAAGCTCGTGCCTTCCTTCCTGCTTAGTATAGTATTATAATAGGCTTAGTATAGCTTGTATGTAGTTTTGCTTTGTTTTTTTCCATTTGTTTGTTTTTCTCTACAGGAGCAGCCGGTGTCGCATAAGATAGGTAACACCTTGAAATAAGTAGCACCTTACCTTACACCTCCGCCGTTCCTTACTATTTACCACAAAATACTCCTTTATAAGTGATTAACCATGACGTGTGTGGTACTGTGGTTTCTGGAGGTACTGGTGGAGACAGGAGAGTAGAGAGGAAGGCATTGTGACAGTGTTATTGCCGTATAACACTGTCACACAACCATCAGCTGACAAGATATGTGTCAAGCTCACTCACTCAGACCAAAACAGCATCCGCTGGGTGACTCCCAACTCAAGCTCAATCTCAAGCTCCTCTCCTCCCTCCTCTTCTCTACGTAGTGTTGGCCGAAGCCACCACCCCGGGAGGCGGGTCACAAACCCTAGGCTAACACCCAGTACCCATTCACTGCTGGGTGGACAGGGGCTTGGGGCATTTTCAGGATATTTTTTTGGGGAAAAAGTGAGTCTTATAAACTGTAAAATACGGTAGGTACACAGCCCTCAAGTCTACAGTCTCAAGTCAAGGGCCTACCATCCCACCCCTGGAGGTCACTGCCTAACGGTGCTGTACACACACACACACACACACACACCAACACAAAAAAAAAAAAAAAAAAAAAAAAAACACCCGGACTAAATAAGCATTTTTACAGTGTTTTCAATACCCGAGTCTATGCCTCCGGAAGAAAGCAAGCGCGAAACTCGGGAGGGTAGTGTATATAAGTGTTTCCACCGGGTAAGTGGTAGCCAAGAAAAAGATTGGTCCACCATGCCGTGATGGATGGATGTTTTGAGAAAGTTACAATGCCAGTGATCAGTTTAATGTTTAAAAGCTTTTGAGATCTTGCTTCCTATGACAAACTGACAGCCTACCTTCAGAAGCTTGTTCACTCGCTACCAGTTAAGAGGTGTAGGAAGCTGCTTGGTGACAAAGCCCCAACACGCACCCAGACAGTGATGTATACAGTGATGTATAATAAAGTGGAGTACACAGTATGAAAGGCAGGGTTCTTATCTATATTTTGAATAACAAGACGGGTGCACACTGTTATTGAGAAATTGACAAAGACAGGAACACCTGTGCCAGACAAACAGGGGAGACAGCCAACAGCCAGAAAAAACCCAGAGTTGTTGAGCGTGTCCGAGAACACATTAAATCCATGCCTACTGTTAGGTCACACTACACCCGGGCCAAGTCCTCCCACAGGAAATATCTGTCTACGGAACTGAACCTGACCAGTTTGTACGAATTGTACGTTACTTGGATGGTCAAGGAGATTAGCCGAGGAGCTTGGGATTTAAACCTAAGTAGGTAAATAACAGTAATCAACATTATTATTCTTATTATTCTTATTATCATTAATATTATTATTAGTTCTTTTTGTAGGTAGCTTTACGTGTCTTAATCATCCCTTTGTAAATGGAGAAGACACACACAAGATGGAGCTTGTGATTTAAGACTGGATGCCCTTCCTGACGTTACGTGTTGGCACTGTGGTTGAAATTGCCTCATTCTGGCTCATTATTATTATTAGATGTTGCATTAAATTAGTGTTTAAGAGTTAAGACATTGATAACTATTGCATATTGAAAAAAAATGAAAAAAAGAAAGAAAATGGATGGTCCCTGAGCTTTGGACCCCCTGTTTGACAGTTTGCCATCAGCCTGCGAACTTGCCGATTTTTTTTCAGAACATTAAGGAAAATTCTTGAAGACAACACCTTTCTAATAAAACAAACCCCATTACAATATCTTCATTAGGTGCTGATTTACTTAGAAAACACTTTGGTGCATTTTTCTCAGTTGTTAAAAAGTAGCGCTTGTGCCGTTTCATATTTTGATTTTCTTAGATTAAACTTTAGGTGCATTTCTCTCAGTTTTTTACCTGCTGGACCCCAGCGTCGCACGTGATGCTTCAGGTATGTATGTAACGCCCAGTCCCAGCGATGCACCGTGTGCGTCCGCCATTTAAAAATCTGTTACGCAGCTTCTATGGCAAGGAATGACCTGAAAATGGTATGGGGCACTGCTTGATATGTGGGGCAACAGTGGCGGTACCAGGCAACTGCGTGGGTTCGCCGCGCGGGTATGGGTGGGTGGATTAGAGGTGCGAGCTTATCCACTTTTTTCGCCGCGACTTTGGACTGTATCTACTCCTGTCGGATGGTAGCTAGTGGCTTGAAATTTGTGAGGGATACTTGTAAGTGTGTTGTCAATACGTAGTGATACTCGGCAACCCCTTCGGTTCTGCGGGCCTATCTCTGCTGTAGGGGAGCGTGATAAAAACACTATACCCGCTTATCGCACCACGACTTTAGACCTTATTTACTCTTGTTCTATGGTAGCTATTGACTTGAGATTGGTATGGGATATGCCTTATATACGTGGCAACCCTCAAGTATAGGCTTGGAAGTCCCAATTGTAGAGTGTAGGAGTGGCTGGGTGTGCGTGTGTAAGTGTGTTATGCTGGGGTACAAATCCACCATGGTCGCCCGTCTCCATGGTTAATGGGACGCTAGGGCAAACTGCCACTCGTCCTTATTTATAAATCTTTACTATGCCCCCTTATCACACTTGAAATTGACTTATTATGACATTATGTGATACATACGTGGTATATATGAACTATGAAGGCACACATGATGCTCTGGTAGTGTGAAAATAACCGCCACCCGAAAACTGGACGCATCATACATCTGCAATGCTGTGGACTCAGCTGAGGGCTCGGCGCCCGGGAACCTTGAATTCAGGCCGGAATCAGCTGTTGGCTGAGGGTGCCCCACCCCCTTAGAACCCCCATATTTCGATGTGAGTGATATTTTTTGTTTTCTTCATTTTTCACCTTTTTAATAGTAAAAAATAAAAAAAACGCAAAATCAGTTGGGCTGTGGGTGTACTTTTTATTATATTTAGCTGGTACTCAGCGGGTTAAAAGTGGCGCTTGTGCCGTTTCTAATCTCGGCGCCTGAATTAATGTGTCACATCACACTACTATGCGTCACATCACACTACTATGCGCCACATCACACTACTATGCGTCACATCACACTACTATGCGTCACATAACACTACTATGCGTCACATCACACTATTATGCGCCACATCAAACAATTAGGTGTCACCACACTGGTACACAATCACACACCACATCAACACTGGTTTTACACATCTACAGGTCACACTCCAGACACCTATCACACCACACAATTAATTCATCATGGTCTAATTTACCGAAATAATCTGTAGGCAATACACTAGGGTCCTGCATAGAACGTTTTCCTTATAGAACGAACGACCTAAAATATTATTCCAAAATTTTTGTTAGGAACGCATGTGATCATATAGAATGATTCCGCCATCAAAGTAGGGCAAATCCGACGACGAGTTCTCATATAGAGCGCCGAAATATCATACAGTATGAAGGTTGTGTGTCCCTGACATGGATGAGGTGGGGCACGGCGTGGCATATCGCCACGGAGGTTCTTTGTATTCTCTCAATCTTCCTTATGTCCTTCTTTTTATGTGGTGACAAAATCACTGCCGCATATTCCAACTTTGGTCGTATCAATGATGTTATCAATTTCTTAATCATCTCTTCATCCAGATATTTGAATGCCATTCTTATATTCCTTAGCAACGGATATGTATCTCCTGTGATCTTGTTTATATGCTTCTCAGGTGACAAATTATCCGTAATCCATACTCCCAGAGGTGTGGGGGAGGTGTATCCAGCTTCTTTCCTGTTAATACAGGAGTGAGGCAAGGGTGCGTCCTTGCCCCATCACTTTTCAACACTTGTATGGACTAGGTATTGGGCAAAGCGTCAAAGTGATTGTGGAGCATCCCTCGGCAACACCAAGATCACTGATCTTGTTTTTGCCGATGATGCAGTAATCTTTGCTGAGTCGCTGGAAGTCCTGGTGATGGCTCTCGAGGCGCTGCACGAGGAGGCAAAGCCTTTGGGACTTGAGGTCTCCTGGCTCAAGACCAAGGTCCAGGTGTTTGGAGACTTACTAGATGAACAGTACAGTCTGTTCATGCGTGCGGCGAGGACATTGAGATCTTGGAAAGTTTTACATACCTTGGTAGCGCAGTCCATAATGACAGCGGGTCATGTCAAGAAGTCTTACGGCAGATTGGCATAGCCCACAGTGTTATGGACTCGCTCAGCGGGAGTATTTGGCGCTGTCGGTACCTGTGCAGGAGGACAAAGATCCGGATCTTCAAGTCGTTTGTGATCCCTGTCTTACTCTATGGTTGTGAGACATGGACACTAAATAGTGACTTGGAAGAGACAAATCGATGCCTTTGGTAATAAGTGTCTTCGCAGAATCATGGGGTATCGCTGGGGTGATTAAGTGTCAAATCAGCGATTGCACCATGAGACTGAATCGAGGCCTATTACCTGCATAGTCCGTCAGCGCCAACTTCGGCTATATGGGCATGTGGTACGCTACCCTGAAACCGATCCTTCCCATCAGGTTGTATCTGTAAGACAATCGGCGTGGAGGAGGCCAAGGGGGCACCCACAAAGCTCGTGGCTGGGGCAAGTTGATGTTTCTTGTCGAGAGCTGCTTGGTATGGGAAAGGAGCCTGCATGGGGACTCGTGCGTGGTGACCTCCCGGGAGTGGCGTCGTAGGGTGGGTGAGGCGACGCGCTCCCCGGCGTTTTTTTTTTTTTTTTTTTTAAATTAATTTTTTTAACATTTGTGCCTATAGCGCCTGTGTATGTGTGGTGGTCACCAGGCAGTGGTGACCCAGGGCTTGGATGGTAGGCTCTGGAGGTTCACTTGAGGGCTCTGATGGTTGGTCCTCGCCCGTGGTGGCGCAGGCAGGATTCTTATAGTGACGCCTGTGATTAGAGGCTCATGCCGCCCCCCTGTGTCCTCCGATGCACTCGCAATCGAAGGTAGAGTTGATGAGCAGGGCATGTGGGTGTTATTAGGCCACTCGACGGTGCAGAAAGGTTTTGGGTTTCTTCGGGGATCGAACTCGGGTCACCGAGAACGCCAGTCGGAGACGCTAACCACTCCGCTACCACCTCCCCAGATATACAGGGGAGGTGGGGGGGATACCCCAGGTATACCCCCAATGATTGATTGATACTCCCAGATCTTTTTCGACCTTTATTTTGGTTATCCATTCATTTCCAAAAGAATACTTTCCTCTCTGTCTCTTTTTGCTACTGCCCATTTCCATCACTTTACACTTTTTAGCATTAAACTCCATTTCCCATAATTGACTCCATCTGAAAATCTTATCTAGATCCTTTTGTAAATGCTCACAGTCCTCTTTACTTTCTACTTTTCTTAGTAATTTAGCATCATCAGTGAATAAACTCATACAGTACCCTCCCGAGTTTGGCACTTGCTTTCTTCACAAGGCATAACGCTAAACTTGAAGATCGCAAAACTCGGGTATAGAAAACACTGTAAAAATGCTTATTTAGTCCGGTGCGAGGTGTAACGTATTTTACGGCTTATAAGACTCACTTTCTCCCCCCAAAAATACCCTGAAAATGTCCCGAGCCCCTGTCCATCCAGCAGTGAATGGGTACCGGGTGTTAGCCGGGGGTTTGTAACCCGCCTCTCGGGGTGATCGGCCAATACTAGAGGACAGGAGAGGAGGAAGAGGAGGAGAGGAGAGGACCTACGAGCTTGAGCTTGAGTCACCCAGCTGATGCTGTCAATGAAGCCTTTGGTCCGGCGTTCTCCCACACACATAGTATTCTGTTGGGGGAGAAGTAAAAGGGGGAAGCAAAACTAGGAGTTTCATTTTCCCCTCCTTCCTCTCTCTGCATCACATTCATACGGGGTCCCCTATCACTGACGGGCCCCCTGCCTCTCATTCTTTCTCATTCGTGCTCTCCAAGAATTCTCCAAGAATTCTTTTACACTTTCAGCCACACGACTGTCACTCCTCCACTCAGCACACAACCCCAGCTGGTACTCCATCTGCCTACCCACACTCCTGTCTCTCATCTCTCGCCATTCTTCCACTCCGACTTCTCCTACCACTACCTCCAACATCTTTGTTCTAGCATACTCATACCGTTCACATTCCAGCTTCAAGTACTCCATAGTTTCATCCACTCCTGTCCCACACATCACACACGTCTTGCTAACACCATTCTTCCATCTGTACATACGACTATTTACCTCTTTAGCGATACTTGATATTACCGTAAGGTATAAAATCTTTCTCTGCATCGTCGAGTGGCCTAGGAACACCCACATGCTCACATTAACTCTACCTACGATTGCGAGGGCATCGGAGGCCACAGGGGGGCGACATGAACCTCTAATCACAAGCGTCACTATTAAAATCCTGCCTGCGCCACCACTGGCGAGGGCCAATCATCACAGCCCTCGAAGGAACCTCCAGGGCCTTCCATCCCACCTCTGGAGGTCACTGCCTAACAATGCTGTAGGTAGGCACACACAAAAACAAAAACAAATATATAAATAAAAATAAAACGTGTAGCCTACGAAGCAGCGCTTAAGGGGATCGTCATTTTTTTGTGGGATTATTTTCATTTATTGAGCTACGGTTATGATATGTATACCATGGATTAGAGACACATGTACAACAATTGTAGACCAAAAAACATAATTTGTGGCTTTTATATTTTTCACAATATACTTTTTTTTTGAGATTTTTTGGTTATTTTGAAACGCAATCTACTCCTATGATAATTAACCTACTCCAATGAAATAAATATGGTACAAGAAATTTGTTCAAACCATCAAAGTTACGGAGAGATAACAGAGTAAAAATGTATGGTTTGCAGGATATGAATTTTCAAATTTTCAATCCCATTTTTACCACTCAAACACACACAAAAATCTAACAAAATTTTCCTCTGTCAGATATGAAGAAAAGCAAATCGTAACTTCATTTTATCAGGTTTGGGCATATTGTGTACTTTTTTTCATTGAAATTGGCCCAAAACTAAAGCAGGAGATATAATTTGAATGTAAAAAACTTATGTTTTGAGATACGGGCCTTTTAAGTTTTTGAATACCTGTGAACAAGCATCAGTAAGTGATATAATGGCATTACATTTTTCTTTATGAGCTATAACACATATAAAACAAGATTTATTTCCATTCAATCATAAATGTTCATGTTTTGGTATAAAATCTTCAGTCTTCAGGCTCCTGATCCCCGCATGAGGCAGGGTATTATCTCACCAAGAGAGGGTATCAGAATTGCCCAAGCTACTCATTGTTGCCAAGTTTTTGCTTAGAAACCTCCATGGGCATCCCATAAGTGTATTTTTTTGTTTTTTTTGTATTTATACCTACGACAGATGCCATGTGTCACTAGAATTTTTTTTTTTTTTTTTAATAGCAAAAAAACAAGTGGGAAAAAATAGCATGAAAAACAGGGGGGGGGTCCATAAAACACCCATATAATACAAACTAAGGCGAATTTTGATTAAATACTTCGTATTTAGATTCTCAAAGGGTGTACGAAGCTGAGGAAAAATAATTGAAATTTTGTGAATTTCTCCGATCTTCGTCATATTCTGACCGGCTGATCCCCTTAACCCTCTCACGCACGAAAAGTTTAATAAGTTTCTCCGTCCACTGCGACATCCGTCCTATGCTCCCTAAGGGGCCCCGCGAAATAGCCTGACTGTGCGGCGAATTATTTTTTTATGTTATCAATTTCACCAACGTGTATTCTTTTTTCCTGGCATTACAGTAAAAGCCTTATAACTCGGCACGATAGGGGCTTGCCGAGTTATTCAATGTGCCGAGTTATGCAATGTCCTCCTTTGATATGGGAAAAATAACAAAACAGTACTGTAAAAGCATAAAAACTACACTTACCAATGAACGGGTAGCAGCAGGCATGTAATCCAAGGAGAGGGGAGCCTTGTTGTAACATGTAGAAGATGTTAGGGGGACTCGGTTGCATTTTAACACTGGTATCACTTTAATCACTTTATAATCACAACTCTGTACTGTATTGTATACAGTACTGTACAACTTAATTTTACATCACTTGAGCACTTGATTACTGCAACACTATGCCCTGTCCATTAACTCTACCTTCGACTGCGAGTGCATGGGAGGACACAGGGGGCGGCATGAGCCTCTAATCACAGGCGTCACTATAAGAATCCTGCCTGCGCCACCACGGGCGAGGGCCAACCATCACAGCCCTCGAGTGAGCCTCCAGGGCCTACCATCCCACCCATGGAGCTCACTGCCTACACTGCTATAGGCATAGGTGTGTTTTGCCATGCAGAGTTATATCAAATTCAGAGATGTATTATACAGTATTATTCAGTGCCGAGTTATAAGGCTTTTACTGTATTAAAAAAAAAAAAAAAAAAAAAAAAAAAAAAAAAAAAAAAAAAAAAAAAAAAAAAAAAAAAAAAAAAACCAGTCTTTGCCATGCCGAGTTATATCAAATTCAAAAACAGTGCCGAGTTATAAGGCTTTTACTGTATTATATATCATTGGTTTTGCAAGAGATTATTCTGCCTTATGAAAGAAAAAAATAACAAGAAATGCAAATAAATAGCGGAATTTACCGACTCCGAAAAAATATTGAGTAAAGAGAAATAACAAATACTTACGTTCACCATTTCGTAGCTCGAAACTTCCTGAGTCAACTTTTTATGGTTTATATGCCAATAAAAGCGGATTTTTATGAGGATTCCAACGCTACCATTATAATTTTCATATGGCCACAGCTCGGGACACGTTTTAAAGGGATGACAATCCGCGCTCACAGGCTGCCTGCTGAGTGGAAACTGAGACACAAACCCTTATCATTTCACATCCACTCTCACGAGAGAGTTGACAATTATTTTATTTTATAGGTCTAGCTTTGATCTTTGACGCAGAAAAATTAGACGCAATTCTGACAAATACTTTATTTTTGGCGAATTTTTAAATGTTTTTTGACGCAATTCGTGTCAAAAAGATCAGATGTAGACGGGCCTGTTTTGACGCGATCGCGTCACCGTGCGTGAGAGGGTTAACTCGGAGAGATAAAGCGCGAAAGTCGGGATGGTAAGAATTTAGGACTCGGCATTAAACTCGCGGATCGCGAAACTCGCATAGCGTGAAACTTGGGAGGGTACATTAATTCATATATTAATCTGTGTGTTAAATATGTTAAGTAAGTTCGCCGAACACAAGTTTTAGTTGGAAATATTTGTGGTAACCTGCTGGACTTTGGTAAGTGGTATACAGCGATTGTTAGTAGTGCTGATCCACTTGTTTGCCACTCGGTGTTAAAGATTTGCATTTTATCTTAGCCGTATAAGTCGACCCCTAGTTTTGGAGAGATTTTTTCAGGCACAAAGAGTCGACTTGTACGCCGCCATTTACGGTATATATATATACAGTAAAAGCCTTATAACTCGGCACGATAGGGGCTCTGGCCCTTGCTGAGTTATTCAATGTGCCGAGTTATGCAATGTCCTCCTCTGATATGTGGAGAAAAAAGAAAAAGAAAAAAAGAAAGGAAAAAAAAAAAAATCCAGTACTGTAAAAGCATACAAACTACACTTACCAGTGAACGGGTAGAATGTGCTGGATTTTATATCAAACTCAGTACAAATAGCACTCATGGACGCACCTGCATCCATCCTTGCCAGCACTTTCACCTTTTCCTGCAGGCTCAGGGCCTCAGGCTCTTCAATTTCATTCCCTTCCTGCTGGAGAAACCCTTGCGTGATGGAGCTGACATCTTGATATACAGTACTGTATGATGTAATCCCAAAACACGTAAAATAGGTGGCAAATTAAAGCAAAGGTCAGGAACCAGTGCGTAGGCTGAGCCTTGTTTTTGTCGTCCAAGCACCGTCTTGGATTACGAATCCCAATCCAATAACACTTGCTAAATGTGTGTTATACTACTTTGTGATATTGTTTGCAATGTTTTGCATTGATTATTATTTTGGCTCCTACCAAGCTTGTTGTGTTTTTGAAGCAGAAACCAATCCTTTTTCAATTTCGACAAAAAACGGAATTCGTATCCAAGACGGTGCTTTGACGACATAAACACGGCTCAGCTGACAGCCTACATGCTTGTTCCCGACCTTTGCTTTACTTTGCCACCTATTTTACGTGTTTTGGGATTACATCATACAGTACTGTATTTCAAGATGTCAGCTCCATCATGCAAGGGTGTCTCCAGCAGGAAGGGAATGAAATTGAAGAGCCTGAGCCTGCAGGAAAAGATCAAAAGGACAAAAATATGACTTTATGTGACTGACGATATGCCGAGTGTAAGCGAAGAGATGTAGTTATAACATCAATATGCCGAGATAAATTATTTTTTGCCGACTTTCTGTTTACATGTTCACACAAGAGGTTGTGAGGGCATGATATGCCGAGTGAAAAACATGAGATGCAGTTTAGGTGAAGCGGTAGCAGAGTGGTTAGCGTCACCGGGTGGCGTTCTCGAAGACCTGAGTTCGATCCCGTGTGAGACCCATAAATCCACTTGAAATCTTTCTGCACCGTCGAGTGGCCTAAGAACACCCACATGCCCTGTCCATTAACTCCACCTTCGACTGTGAGTGCATGGGAGGACGCAGGGGGCGGCATGAGCCTCTAATCACAGGCGTCAGTCCAGGGCCGGATTAAGGGGGGGGGGCAGGGCCCCCACCAAAAGGGCCCCCACCGTATGTATATTAGCTTTAAGCAGTAATATTAAAAACATTGGCAAGTTACAAAACCAAAACATATTTGCCTGTCTCTGTTTCATCCTTTATCTCTGAATACCAGTCTATACATTAACAGTTCTTTGCCAAACGTAGGCCTCAAAATACCCACAAAAGTGCTTAATTTTCGTGCGAATATAGGGCCCCCACAAAAGCTGAGCCCCAGGGCCCCCACAGCTCTTGATCCGGCCCTGGGCGTCACTATAACAATCCTGCCTGCGCCACCACGGGCGAGGGCCAACCATCACAGCCCTCGAGTGAGCCTCCAGGGCCTACCATCCCACCCTTGTAGCTCACTGCCTACACGCGCTATAGGCATAGGTGTGTAAAAAAAAATAAAAAAAAAAAAAAAAAAAAAAAAAAAAAAAAAAAAAAAAAATAAATAATAATAAAATATATATATATATATATATATATATATATAAAAAAAAAAAAAAAAAACTTTGCCTTTGCCATGCCGAGTTATATCAAATTCCGAGTTATACAGTGCCGAGTTATAAGGCTTTTACTGTATAGTCAAACCTCGATATAACGGACCTCGATGTAACGGACTTCGGATGTAACGGACTCCATTTGCGTGACTTTTTTTAGTTTTTTTTTTGTTGTTGTTGCATATTAGACTGCTTATCGCCACTCGAATTGTCAACTCAACATAATTGTATTATTTTCTCATTTTACTTTGGAATGCTTGGGTTTTAAGGAGTGTTGATGTATCATATATTAAGATATAATATTATAAGCAGGGCTTTGAACCGGTTTAAGGGAACGAAAACGAAAACCGAAACGAACAAAATTATGCTCGGAACAAAAACGGAAACGAAAACGTTATCATATTTACTGTTCCGGAGCAAAAACGCTATTCTAAAATCCCTGTAACCGGTTAATAACGTATTTTTTTCGTTCCATGTCATATTTGATCAATAATCCATTTTCACTTCCAGTAGCCAAATGATTTAAGTAAATACATCTGTATTACATACATACATCAATTAAGTCTACTGTATTTGTTCACATGGCGATTGACGATGTGGTTTTGTTTCAAATAGTATCATATGCACCACTTTTCATTTAATTTGTGAAGAGTAACAATTTTTTACCTTTTATATTATGAATTTTTGTCTTCGCGATATGCATCACGTTCCCTTATTTTATTACACCTTCCATTCGTGCAATCGTTGAACTATGATACTGCAGTTGGGTTTAAGAACATGCTTAGATTAATATCCAGTTTCGAAAATGGATAATATATTGTGAGTATGTGCTTAAACTATTAAATGTGTGCATAGCCTAATGCTTCGTGCGCCGAATTTCGGTGTGAGTGTCCTTAGTTCGAGTCCTTGGAGTATCACATGTAGTCATTGATTTCATTGATTAGGTTTATTTAATTAGTTGGTTAGTGATATTACGAATTAATATATTTTTTGCCATAAACAATATAAATAAATAATTAGTGATTCATGTTCATGTCTTTTTGATGTCTTTACGGCAACTGTGATTGCATACTCCTACACTAGGCTTCCTGTATTGTATATGTAAATGTGTTGCCTTATTTAAGTCATATGATAATATAGTTCTTACGACATCTAAGGGTTTGATTTTGTTGGATAATGTGCACCATGAAATGTATGGCTTTATTACCATCTATAAGAATGTAGTCATGTATAGACATTATTATGTATTAGGGCTACATGTTGAAGTTCCCAAACTCAGCATCCCAAGACTCGGCAACACCCAAAACTCGGCTATGGTTCCGGATTTTCCAAAACACGGCAGAACACCCAAAACCCGGCGCTTAGTTGCCGGGTCGGCCGCTAGGTGCCACCACACTAGGCCGCTTGGTTTCTCCCGCCGATTTGTTTGTTGTTATTGTTCAGTGGTGTTGTGACTGTAGAGTTGTGTACACTGTTATTTTGTGTACTTCTACAGGTCTGTTATTGGTATTATGGCTCCCAAACGTCTAGGAACACCTACTGGTGGATGGTGGAAGTGAAAAGAAAAGGAAGAACAATGTGTCAACTATTTCTGAGAAAATTGACCTTTTGAAGAAGTTGGAAGATTTTCATGCTTTTTTCCCCCTTAGTACGTTCTAAAAGTCGGAAAATTCCATTACTCGGCTCGGCGCTGGTCCCGAGGTTGCCGAGTTTGGGAACTTCAACCTGTAATAGCATATTCAATACATGGTTTGAGAATAACGTTCTAACCTGTTTTAATTTCTTTCTAACTGGTTTGGAAACATTATGTTTGGAGGAGAAACGAAAAACTAAACGTTAATAATACGGTTTCTGATCGGAATGAACCGTTTGAAAAATAATTTCGTTTACAAGCCCTGATTATAAGGAAGGAGCCTGTGTTGTTAGTGATTTAATGGTAGAAGGTGTGTATTGTTTAAAATAGTGTCTATTAGTTTTATGGCGTGGCCGCTGCTACGTCTCCCTGTCACCTCAACACCCTAAATCACCCTTATCTAAGGTGACACGCAGTGCTACACTGACCTAAATAGTGACACGTGTATAGAACTGCACTTCACAACCATATAATATATATAATAATGAACATTATTCATGATAATAAGCAATACCTTTGGAAGCCACGGCTGAATCTGGCTCGTCGTAACTTGTTTACCTTTCACTAGAGCTTGAGCTTGACTAGCTACACGGTCTGGTTGTGTTTGTGATTATTTCTCATTTATTTCACGTGTAGGAGCGGACCAAATTCAGCATGTAGTGCCAGTCACTGTTTACCTCCCAACATAGCTACACAGTCTGGTTGTGTTTGTGATTATTTCCCATTTATTTCACAATTTTTCCGTTTTTTTCATATATTTTTCCACCCTTGGGAAAATACCCTCGCTTTAATGGACAATCGGCTTTAACGGACCACTCCTCCCCCCCCTTTAGTCCGTTATATCGAGGTTTGACTGTGTGTATATATATATATACAGTCGGCGCCAAAAAACTTAGGACGGGAATAACGTCCTTAGCTTTTTTGCCAATTTCGGTGGGAGAGATTGAATTTTTGTACGTATTTTGTATATCTGGCAGTGCATTAGGCTGTCTACTGTAGATTCCTCGCTGCTGTCCGATCTGAATCTTCTAGGTCATTATAGGAAGAGGTTGTTGTGTTTGGTTCTCCAACCTTCCTACACCCCCATTCGCCCCTCCATCTTCTACCGCCTCCTCCAGGTCTACTAAAGCATTATGCTGGGCAAATCTCTATCAATTGTGAAGAAGACACATATAGTAACCTTGTATCGAAGTGGGAAAACCATGGCTCAAACTGCATGGCTGAGCTGCACACAACCTGTCTTACTAACCATGTACTACTGCCAGACGTACCATAAAACCGTTAAAAATTAACTGCGTTCTTTGAAACAAAGAAAATAATGTTACAAATTTTCCATGTAACATTTTTTTTTGCACAAGAAATGTCACTTTTTTTTTGCGCCCACTGTATATATATATACGTACAGGGAGGTCCCGAAGATACGAGCAGTTAGGTTCCACCTGGCATACTCGTAAAGCAAAATCTCGTATAACGAAACACATAACTAATGGTAAAATATAGGTTTGGTTCCAGGCCCCCATCAATTATAAAAAAGTAAAAAAAAAAAAAATAAAAAAAAATAAAAAAAAAATAAAAATGTTTTTCAAGCTAAAATAAACTATAGCAAACACAACAAACACAAAACGTCTATATTACCCACACTTTACTACCTATTCTGTAGAAAAAGCATTCTGAAAGAGAAAATAGCACACAAAATAACATAACTGCACATTAATTTTTTTATTACATCACAAAGAACTGGCCAAGGGCACAACAAAAATGGGTAACACAAAGCCTGCTTAGTTGCCAGTCCCTATAAAGAAGACAGTAAGAGAATAAAATAAAAACAGAGCGGTAGGCCAATTTAGTTCGGGAGGTGTCTTGTTACTCTTCTTTTGAAAAGATTTAAGTCATAGGAAAGCGGAAAAATAGAAACAGGAAGAGAGTTCCAGAGTTTACCAGTGAAAGGGATGAAAGAGTAAAGATACTGATTAACTCTTGCATTAGGAAGATGGACAGAATACGGATGAGAATGAGTAGAAAGTCTTGTGCAGCGAGGCCGCGGGAGTGGGGGAGGCATGCAGTTAGCAAGTTCAGAAGAGCAGTGAGCATGAAAATAACGGTAGAAGAGAGCAAGAGAAGCAACATTGCGGCGGTGATTTAAAGATTGAAGACAGTCAGTCAGAGGAGAGGAATTGATGAGACGAAAAGCTTTTGACTTAACCCTGTTTAGGAGAGCTGTATGAGTGGATCCTCCCCAATCATGTGAGACATACTCCATACATGGGCGGATAAGGCCCCTGTAGAGAGCAAGCAATTGGGAGGGAGAAAAAAAAGGACGCAGATGCCACAGCACACCTAACTTCTTAGAAGCTGTTTTAGCAAGAGATGAGATGTGAGATTTCCAGTTCAGATATTTAGTAAAGGATAGTCCTAGAATGTTCATTGTAGAAGAAGGAGACAGTTGAGTGACATTGAAGAAGAGGGGATAGTTATCTGGTAGGTTTTGTCGAGTAGATAGGTGAAGAAATTGGGTTTTTGAGGCATTGAACAAAACAAGGTTTGCTTTGCCCCAATCAGAAATTATAGAAAAATCAGAAGTTAGGTGCTCGGTGGCATCTCTTCGTGAATCACTTAGTTCCTGTTGAGTTGGACGTCTAATAAACGACGTTGAAAAATGCAGGGTAGAATCATCAGCGTAGGAGTGGATAGGGCTTTGAGTTAGACTTAGAAGATCATTAATGAATAATAGAAAGAGAGTGGGTGATAGGACAGAACCCTGGGGAACACCACTATTGATAGATTTAGGAGAAGAACAATGTCTGTCTACAGATTAGGACAATTACCTAAATTAAACATAAAACATGCATAACAAGCAAAAAAGACGTTGTAATGTAGGGGACGCCACGTGATACAAGAGAAGGTCGTGTAGCGGTCCCAAGGTTGGGGCCGCACACCTGCTAATTACCCCTAAAGGTCAGGCCGCGCCATATGCTTAATTACCCTTCAGGTCACGCCTTGCTAGGGGTGACCTGACTGCAGTCCCAAGGTTGGGGCCGCACACCTGCTAATTAGTAATTACCCCTAAATGTCAGGCCGCGCCATATGCTTAATTACCCTTCAGATCACGGCTTGCTAGGGGTGACCTCACTGGGGTCAACCAAATCCCCTTTGTCCAGCCCGGGAGTGGTAGGGCGCGCATTTTTAACTTGATAATTTTACTCACCCGTTTGAAAGTCGTATCATTGGATTTTCGATCTCGTATATTGAAAATAGACCCTAATTTACACATCTCGTATCATCGGATTCTCGTATACCGAATGCTCGTATAACGGGACCTCCCTGTATATTTTTTTTTTTAATAGGTTCCAACTGTTTACCACCCATACATGGTGTGGTGTACCATTTTACTCTCATCCCTATTCTATCCATCTAACTAATGCAATAGTTAAACACTTCACTCTTTCATCCCTTTCAGTGGGAAATTAACTTTCTTCTTAATTCTATTTTTCTGCCTGCATACAACTTACAAATCTGTCAAGAGAGGAGAGTCAAAACACCTATCTAACTAAATTGGTATAACCCCTCCAGAAATCTCTTACAAGCTACTATATAAGACTGTTGATAGTCAAGCTTTTTTCTGCTCTTAGCCAGTCCACTATGTAAACAAAAAGTGAATAATTTGTGATTGTACCTTGGTGGCGAATAAGTCCACCTAACAATGATTTTCAAATAGAAAAATCATGACAATGATTTTCAAGTAAAAAAATCAGCTAACATATCTGTATGGACTCACCTGGAAGGCACTGGGTAAGAGCGGTGAAGGCCAGCCAAGAGCTAAACTCATAGGTGTAGTTTGGACATGAAACAGCATTAAACAAAGCTGTCATCGGATTTCCATCTGGAAATGGGATCTTCCGCTCCTTTGAGCCAGGTGGTCGCAGGTTCCTCAAGGCCAAATGTATGCTGAGGTTTCCAAATTCACACATCTAGTTTTGGAGGAAAAAATCAGTAGATTAATGGACATTAGGACCCATTAAAGATTAATGCACATTAAGACCCAGGCATCCAAAAGGTTGATGGAGGAAGTGTGTACTGTAATTATACATATGGCCAGTGCAACAATTACAGATCATATTTAACTACATCAAAGACAGTACAAATATCCTCTGTCTTTTATAATAATTAATGCAGATGTGATTTTATCTTTATGACTTGTCAAAATATTACTCTTGTTTTATCTTTGAAATCAGTGATTACCGAATTTTATGGCTTATATGATGCACTTTTTTTCCTAAAAAATACTCGTGCGTCTTCCAAGACGAATGTTGGAATGAGACTGCCGCCAAGACTGGCGGGAGCCGTTCTGCGGCAACTTCCACCTCGGCAGATTGGCACCAGCAGCACCATCTATCGTCTGCTGGTGTTGATGTATCGTCTGCTAGTGTTGATGTATCGTCTGCTAGTGTTGATGTATCATTTACCGCCAGGCTGTCCCACGTATCAATAGGTAAGACTCTATAGAGTCTGCCACCAGGACTGGCGGGAGCCGTTCCGCGACAATTTCCACCTCAACAGATTGGCGTCAACAACGCCATCTATCGTCTGCTAGTGTTGACGTATCATTTACCACCAGGCTATCACATGTATCACAAGCTTTTTTCAGTCCAGAAAATTATCACCCATGGCGCGCGAATTCATCAAAACGATTTACTTATACTATCGCATACAAGCTAAAAGTTGTATGATACGCCAAATAACATGGGAACAGGGCAGCAGAAAGACACTTCGGACCACCGCTAGCACCTACTGAGAAAATTGGTAGATTTTACCACCAACCTACTGGTAAAAAATCTGTTTTTATATTTTTTTCTATGAAAATTTTTCTGCAATGTATGCTAGTGTTGATTAATCGTTTGCTAGTGTTGATGCAGCATTTACCACCAGGCTGTCACAAGCTCTTTTCAATCCTGGAAGTTATCACCCATAGCGAATTCATCAAAACAATCTGTAGGTAAAAAATCTGTAGATTTTACTAGAATATTTGTTTTTTGTTTTTTTTCTTAGAAATTTCTTTAAAAAATCAGGGTGCGTCTTCCAAAATGCAGCGTCTTATAAGCCGTAAAATACGGTACTCATTATGATCTCTAGTACTTTTTCATTCCTAGCTGATATTGGATAACTGGTTTATGAAAATCAATTGCAACCAGAGTGCAAAGCTTCTCGGCAACTTTGTTGAAGCAGAAAGCAGGCAGATTATGGTACAATTTTTACAATTTCATTCCTGATCTTATCACACATTTGAATCTCACAGTTACTTGAAATTCACCACATCAGACAATTACTGGCAGCTAGATTCTCACGTGTGGATTCACAGATTGCTCTAGGTTTTCTTCAAGCTCTTCAGATGTTTTATTGTTTTGAAACTGTTAAAAGAAATGGGGTGCCCCATAGATATTTCTAAGTGGGGCAGCAAAAATGTACAAACTTTTGGCATTCACGTCTCAAACTCCAATCATATATGTACAGTATACGCGGAAAGTGTCTGGAGCATGGCCCCGTGAAACGTAATGACAAAGCTCTTGCTACATCCCGTGCTCAGCAGCCTATAGGTATGTGTAACGGCCATATCATATGCCAGGCAGATCAGTATGACTATAAGTAGCTGCCTAGCCAGTTTACCTGGTAGTGCTGCCCCAGGCATGGTTGGGGGAAGAGTCTGTTCTTGGCTCAACTCTGCCACCTCCTTGACTGGCTTCGTTCTTGCCGTTATTTTGCCTCCCAAACCTCAGACAACCACTTAGGATGGTAAATAAGAGGCTTACTAGAGAGGAGAAGGAGCGTATTCTCACCTTACATGAGGAAAAGTTGACCATGAAGGAAATTAGTAAAAGGATGGGCCGTACTAAAGCAGCCTTTTTTGCCATGATCAAGCAAGCGATTGGCCTTCCTGCTGGCGTAATACCAGCCACCCATCAAGTTTCAGGCTGCCCATGCAAGACTATAAATGCCACAAACTTGATTGAAGGAAAATGTACTAATGTGTTTGTTACTCCCTTAGATCAGGTTGACCACATGTCAACGGGCCCTGCTCCAGACACTTTCCGCGTATATTATATATAGATACATTTGAGTTAACTCAGGTCGTCCTTTACTTCCGTATGTCTGACTTACATACTTTTAAAAATAGATAAACATATTTGTGATCTGAACTCTGAACATCATCCAGTTTCATGTTTCAAAATGCCACGCCGCAGCACAATAGCTGCCTAGCATCACAAGGTGACCTCTCCTTGGCTTTTTACCCAAAGATTTTAAAACATCATTCCAAATCTTGGAATCTTGGCTTTTCTGTCCAAGATTTTGGGAGATTTTCTTCCAGAATATTAAGTTGGTGACGGACTCCCATATATGTGCTCCCCACCTTAACACACAAGTGCTTAGACAATTGTACTACTCGAATGTGAAGGAACACCCCCTAACAGTGAGTTTTGTGAGTTCAGTGAGTTTTGGGCATAAAAAAAAAAAAACTGTAATTTTGAGTGTATAAAGTGCACATTCTTGTAAGACCTCTTTTTTCACGACTATCTTCATGGGGAAAAAATTCCAGTCTTTATATATTTCTAAACATCAGCATATTCTTATACTAAACATCAGCATATTCTTATAATATTCCCTAGCATCGTAGTAATTTCACAAGAGTTCGCACATTGGGATGCAGGACAACATAGGATAGACTCTCATACTTTCATAGGAAATAAACTGGGGGTGTTATAGAGTATGTGGTGTGAGGAAGCGCAAGTAAGGCATGGGGTACATTGTGTAATAATGCAGGGCAAAGTAAAGGATTTTGTAACTAGCTTTTTCTGATGGGAATAAATAATTGACTGAAAATTTATTGCTGCAATAATTACAAGTCTGCATCCCAATGTGATGACTCTATATGAAATAACTAGATGCAGAATCCTGTGCAGCCCTGCCTTGTCTTTATGTGTACTGGGTCTAGAGGTTGATCGCACTAGTTCCTAGTCCTTGCTTTATAAAGTATGGTATGCCTATGGAAACATATATTTTTTTGGCCTTTGGTGTGTAGGCTGGAAGGTAGTTGAGATCCATTTTTTTGGAGAAAAAAAGTGCATCTTATACACCAAAAATTACAGTAGGCTACACTTCTCGAGATATCCATTAAAAAAATACTGTTGCCTTGAGAAACATAAGGCCAAACTAATATATACCGTATTTGCCGGCGCATAAGACTCCGTATAAGACGCACCCGTAGTTTACAGAAATATTAACCCTTTCACGCACAAAAAGTTTAATAAGTTTTTCCGTCCACTGCAACATCAGTCTTATGCTCCCTAAGGGGCCCCGCGAAATGGCCAGACTGTGCGGCGAATTATTTTTTTATGTTATCAATTTCACCAACGTGTATTCTTTTTTCCTGGCATTATTATATATCATTGGTTTTGCAAGAGATTATTCTGCCTTATGAAAGAAAAAATAACAAGAAATGCAAATAAATAGCGGAATTTACCGACTCAGAAAAAATATTGAGTAAAGAGAAATAAGAAATACTTACGTTCACCACTTCATAGCTCGAAACTTCCTGAGTCAACTTGTTATGGTTTATATGCCAATAAAAATGGATTTTTATGAGGATTCCAACGCTACCATTATAATTTTCATATGGCCATTATGGCCAGCTCGGGACACGTTTTAAAGGGATGACAATTCGTGCGCACAGGCTGCCTGCTGAGTGGAAACTGACACACAAACACTTATCATTTCACATCCACTCACACGAGAGAGATGACAATTAGTTAATTTTATAGGTCTAGGTTGGATCTTTGACGCAGAAAGTTTTGACGCAATTTTGATAAATACACACAAACCTCGATTTCCTGGACTAACAGGGGGGAGCACTGGTCCGGGAACCGCAAAAGTCCGGGAATCGCAAGTAAAAAAAAAAAAAAAAAAAAAAAAAGTCCGATGCCATTACCCACCCACGGACGTTTATCCTACTCTAGTATTTACTGTCCGGCAACCGACAATATCAACTACCCCGCCGCGGACTTTTACGTCCGCTGAGCATGCAGCCACCTGGCGGGAGGCAGCAGAAAGTGTTCAATAGTCTCAAGAGACATTCCTGCACCAGGGGCAGTGGGGGTCAGGTGACTAACGGAGGCTGTGCAGGTGAACCGTGAGTGTCGTGTGCCCAAACGTAAACAATACGACCGCTGAGCATGCTGCCACCTGGCGGGAGGCAGCAGAAAGTGTTCAATAGTCTCAGAAATGTTCTTGCACCAGGGGCAGTGGGAGTCAGGTGACTGACGGAGGCTGTGCAGGTGAACCGTGAATGTTGTGTGCCCAAATGTAAACAATACGACCGCTGAGCATGCTGCCACCTGGTGGGAGGCGCGGACACTGACCAGGGGTGACAGGAGACGCTCGGACCGCCGGACAACTTGGTCAATTTACGAACAGGACCAGGCATTTCCACGTAAAAAAAAAGAAAAAAAAAAGAAAAAAAAAAGATACCGTTATCTTCGTAAATGTTTGTTCTATAATATAATCAAATAAAAAACAGTAAAATACACTAAAAAAAATGCCATTATGAGAAAGTGAAGAAATATGCATGAACTTAATATTCACTTGAACTCATCGCCATTTAATATTTTGCGAGAAAACATTTTAGATGAAACATATCAATAGAAGCGGATTTTCATTAGCTTTCCATTGATATATTTCGTTTTCTGATAAATGAATCAGAACCATGCATAAATAAGCGTTAACTAAAAAAATAACATCATCTATCGGGATAATTACCCGATTGATGATGTTATTTATTTAGTCAACGCTAATTTATGCATGGTTCTAATTCATTTATCAGAAAACGAAATATAGCAATGGAAAGCTAATAAAATTCCACTTCTATTGATATGTTGCATGTAAAAAGTCTTCACGCAAAATATTAAATGGCGATGAGTTTAAGTGAATATAAGTTCATGCATATTTCTTCAGTCTCATAATGGAATTTCTTTTAGTGTATTTTACTGTTTTTTATTTGATTATATTATAGAACAAACATTTACGAAGATAACGGTATATCATATATACTGATAAACCTTAGGAAGGGAAATAGGGGTGATGTTCTAAAATGGCAGGAATCGCAAAACTGGCCTCCACTGGAAATAGCCCAAAATGAGTAGCAAGTCCAGTATAGAGTAGTCTTTGATCGAGCTTACATCCACTGATCTGGCACAGAAAACTGTTGCAATATTCGTGACGTCTGTCACACCGTCCTTCTTAAGAGATCCTTGGATTGGATCTCGGAGCAGGAGCAGAACTGGAGCAGTTGGATGTGGGTTTCTGGCAGTCGACCCAACGGCGTGCCCCGACAATCTGGAATACACCGCCACTGCTGCCTGCGTCAAGGAACTGCGCACTGTGAACGACTTCGCTGAGCGAGGCGTCGCCCTGATGCAGGACTTCAACCTGGCCCTCACCAAGAACGAAGAGCAGAGGCAGTTCCTCCTCCAAGTCGTGGAGGAACACCGGAGGAAATAGCCGACGCCCGAAAGTTCAGTGACTGTAAACTAGGCGACAATGAGTGGGAGATGGGCGCCCAAGAGACTTGGGCGCCCATAGCCCCATTAGAGGGGCTAGTACTCGTGAAGAGGGGGACCTAGAATCAACGCTGTGAAATGAAACGTGCTTACAACTACGTGTATTACCTCAAATAATGTAACATTCAAATCTGTTGGTGACAAATAATTTTGAAAATAACATATATCAGCACATAGAAAATGTCCAATTCTTACAGAAAATAATAAACTTCAACCTCATTGCGCGACCCCTAAATATTAATATTTCTAGACAGATCTCTACATACATTGTTCTTCGAGCAAATGGAACACTTCGACTGCCCGTCCCGGGTAAAATTCCGAAAAATCAAAATTCCCGTCAAATAAGGGGCACCCTAATATATTAGGGTAATATTAATTAGCGTTAAATAAATAAATAAAATCATCAGTCGGGTAATTTTCCCGATTGATGATGTTATTTATTTACTTATATATTTCGTTTTCTGAAAATTAATTAGCACCATGTATAAATTAGCGTTAACTAAATGATGATTTTATTTATTCAACTTGATGATTTTATTTATTTAGTTAACGCTAATTTATGCATGGTTCTAATTAATTTATCAGATAACGAAATATAGCAATGGAAAGCTAATAAAATTGCGCTTCTATTGATACCCTTCATGATAAAAGTTGACTCGCAAAGTTTTAAAAGGCGAAGAGTTGAAGTGAATATTAAGTTCATGCATATTTCTTCAGAATCTCGTAATGGCATTTCTTTACCGTGTTTTACTGTTTTTTATTTGATAATATTATAGAACAAACATTTACGAAGATTACAGTATATCATATATACTGATAAACCAGTCTATATGATCCGTATATTTATATATATATATATATGAATCGGAGCAGCCCTCCGACTTTAGGCCCTTCTGCGACAGGCCGATATTCCGTGCGCAGTCCAGGTATACAGTGGTCTATGACATAACCTATGGGAAAAATGTATATTGGTCGATCGGTCCTCCCTACCATACAAGTACACTAGGGTCCCGCATAAAACGTGTCCGCATAAAGCGTTTCCCCTATAAAGCGAACGACCAAAAATATTAAAATAAAAAAAATCCTTCATTTTTTTTTAATAAATAAAATTCCTAAATTATCGTTAGGAACGAATGTGATCATATACACTACCCTCCCGAGTTTCACGCTATGCGAGTTTCGCGATCCTAGAGTTTCACGCTGAGTCCTAAATTCTTACCATCCTGACTTTCGCGCATTATATCCGAGTTTCGCGTTTTTTTTTTTTTTTTTTTTTTTTTTTTTTTTTTTGTGTGTGTGCCTACAGCGCCGTTAGGCAGTGACCTCCAGGAGTGGGATGGTAGGCCCTGAAGATTAACTTGAGGGCTGTGATGGTTGGCCCTCGCCCGTGGTGGCGCAGACAGAATTTCTATAGTGACGCCTGTGATTAGAGGCTCATGCCGCCCCCTGTATCCTCCGATGCACTTGCAATCGAAGGTAGAGCTAATGGGCAGCGTGTGGGTGTTCTTAGGCCATTCAACAGTGCAGAGAAAGATTTTAAGTGGATTTTACAGCCCTCATCAAGGATCGAACTCGGATCACCGAGCACGCCACTTGGAGACTTCTTCTTCTTGTGACCTTTTCTGCTTAGTATCACTTTGTAGGTCGTCTGTCAAGCTCGTGCTCGAGCTTGACATATATCTTGACGCTACCCACTCTGCTACCGCCTCCCATAAGAGACGTACAGGACACGTCTTCCTTCCTTCCTGCTTAGTTTTTTCCATTTGTTTGTGTTTTTCTCTACAGGAGCAGCCGGTGTCACATAAGATAGGTAACACCTCGAAATAAGTAGCATCTTACCTTACTATTTACCACAAAATACTCCTTTATAAGTGATTAACCATGACGTGTGTGGTACTGTGGTTTCTGGAGGTACTGGAGGAGACGAGAGAAGAGAGGAAGGCATTGTGAGTGTTATTGTCGTATAACACTGTCACACAACCATCAGCTGACAAGATATGTGTCAAGCTCACTCACTCAGACCAAAACAGCATCCGCTGGGTGACTCCCAACTCAAGCTCAATCTCAAGCTCCTCTCCTCCCTCCTCTTCTCTACGTAGTGTTAGCCGAAGCCACCACCCTGGGAGGCGGGTCACAAACCCTAGGCTAACACCCAGTACCCATTCACTGCTGGGTGGACAGGGGCTTGGGGCATTTTCAGGATATTTTTTGGGGGAAAAAGTGAGTCTTATAAGCTGTAAAATACGGTAGGTACACAGCCCTCAAGTTAACCTCCAGGGCCTACCATCCCACACCTGGAGGTCACTGCATAACGGCGCTGTAGCACACACACACACACACACACACACCAAAAAAAAAAAAAAAAAAAAAAAAAAAAAAAAACCCGGACTAAATAAGCATTTTTACAGGGTTTATAATACCCGAGTTTCGCGCTATGCCTCCGGAAGAAAGCAAGCGCAAAACTCGGGAGGGTAGTGTAGAACGATTCCGCCATAGCAGTAGGGCAAATCCGAGGAGTTCTCATATAGAGCGCAAAAATATAGTACAGAACGTGAGCAAAACCGCCATAAGAAGGCTTGCGGCAGCTTGCGTTTTCTGTTAACTCGAGGCATTTTTGTAAGCCGGCTTGCCCAGCTGGCGCAAGCCGTGGCAAGGGTGAGTGAGGAGGGGCACGGCGGCGGTGTGCCGCCACGGAGATGGGGTGAGGGTGGCATGAGGTGGGGAACGGCGGTAGGGACGCGCAGTTCTCATCCATTATTACCAAAAAATACATTCTTGTGAAGGATATATATGTTGTGATCCATTCACAATATCGTCAGTTATCGTAATTTATTGATGGCTTTCATTCGAAGGTACACTGGTTATTGTGGTTTGGTGTCGTCGTCGGTGTTTACAAGTTATCAGCTGTGAGCGGGCCCCGCCAGTTCTGGCGAGGCATGCAAGCGAGAGTTAAGCCAGGTTTATGGCAACTTGCTCACCAAAATTTGCTTCTGACGGATATTAAAGATCTCTTTTGTGGCTACCAAAAAAACAACAACCAGAGTCAACGAACGTAGGCAGACCCTCATGACTCGGTACATTCGCCCTGCCAACGCACCACAGCCTGCTTCTGCCGACAAGCAACAGCCTGGCCCATCAAACGAGCCCCAGCCTGGCCTTCAAATAAACCCCTTCCCAGCCTGTCAGAGTTTGGGGGGTTTATGATGGACGTGGCAGAAATGCAAGGCCAACGCTCACTTGCCACACTCCGAGCTCTGGGTCACACTGTGTCGTCATCCAGTGACGAATGAGTGACCTCCAAGATGCCTCGGAACCCCTCGCCCACGGTACATAATGCCTATTAGATTTAAGGTAAGCAACAATATGCCTAATTCATCATTTCTATGCATAACTTATCATTTAGATATGTTTTGGTATGCATGGGTGTGAATGAGTATAAATGTACGGGTACGGGCGGGAGGACCGATCTACCAATATCAATTTTTCCCATAGGTTATGTGTTTCACAGAGCGAATTCACATAAAACGACCTCGTTTATCGACCAATTTCTCATTTTATGTGGGACCCTAGTGTACATTTATACTCATTCACACCCATGCATATCAAAACATATAGAAATGATAAGTTATGCATAGAAATGATGAAATAGGCATATTGCTGCTTACCTTAAATCTAATAGAGATTATGTACCAGAGGCGAGGGGTTCTGAGGCATCACCTCCAAGGTCACTCATTCCGTCACTGGATGACGACACAGTGTGAACCAGAGCTCGGAGTGTAGCGAGAGAGCATTGGCCTTGCATTTCTGCCACGTCCATCATAAACCCTTCAAACTCCGACAGGCTGGGCAGGGGTTCATTTGATGGGCCAGGCTGGGATTCGTTTGATGGGCCAGGCTGTTGGTCGTCGGCAGAGGCAGGCTGTGGTGCGCTGGCAGGGGCAGGCTGTGCGCATTGGCAGGGCGAATGTACCGAGTCATGAGGGTCTGCCTACGTTCATTTACTCTCTGGATTTCGTCAGGAGCGAATTTTGGTGAGCAAGTTGCCATAAACCTGGCTTGACTCTCGCTTACATGCCTCGCCAGAACTGGTCTGGGCTTACCCGTTCACAGCTGATAACTTGTAAACATAACCACACCAACGACGACACCAAACCACCACAACGACGGAAGTGTACAATAGAATGAAAGCCATAAAAAAATTACGATAACTGACGATGTTGTGAATGGATCACAACATAAATAATTTCCTTCACAAGATTGGTTTTTTTGGTAATAATGGATTATAATTGCGCGGTCGCTATCGCCTTTCTCACCTCATGCCACCCTCACCCCATCTCCGTGGCGACACGCCGCCGTTGTGCCCCTCCTCATTCACCCTTGCCACGGCTTGCGCCAGCCGGCTTACAAAAGGTGCCTCGAGTTAACAGAAAATGCAAGCTGCCGCAAGCCTTACTTATGACGGCTTGCTAACCAAAATTCGCCACCTTATGTGTGGGTTCGTCACTGAGGCAGGAACTACCCTACGTTACAGGAACTACCTCGTGTAGGTCTCACGGCCTCTTGTAACTTCCTTATTTTCGTATGTTCTTATGAGGCAAAAAAAGCTTGGCTTGGCAATAAAAGCAAAGCGACTCAGACGACAGTGACGTCACAATGCGCATCTACGTCACGTCACCTGATGTTCTGTACGATATTTCGACGCTCTATACGAGAACTCCTCAGATTTGCCCTACTTTGATGGCGGAATCGTTCTATATGATCACATTCGTTCCCAACAAAAAATTTGGAATTTTATTTATTTAAAAAATAAATAATAATAATTAATTAATTTCTAAATTTTAATATTTTAGGTCGTTCGTTCTATAGGGGAAACGCTCTATGCGAACACGTTTTATGCGGGACCCTAGTGTACAGTCGAACCTCGATTTAACAGTCTAAAAGGGGGGAGAAGTGATCCGTTAAAGCCGATTGTCCGTTAGAGCAAGGGTATTTTCCCAAGGGTGTGAAAATATAGGTAAATGCGAAAAATTGTGAAATAAATGAGAAATAATTACAAACACAACCAGACCGTGTAGCTATGTTGGAAGGTAAACCATGACTGGCGCTACATGCTGGATTTGGGATGCTCCTGCACGCTGTGAAATAAATGAGAAATAATCACAAACACAACCAGACCGTGTAGCTATGTTGGGAGGTAAACAGTGACTGGCGCTACATGCTAGATTTGCCGGGAACACCCGCACTGCTTGCCTTGTGGTGTAGCAGACACATTTTTCAAGCAACGGACCTTTTGAATGGTTTGGTTCGCTTGTCCAGTAGCCGATAAGAGTCCGTTAAATCCGAAGTCCATTAAATTGAGGGTTGAGTGTACATCATAACTACCGTAGATAACACTAAAGTCGCCAGGACAACGTTGTTTCTTTATTTACAGACGTGTGGTGGCGTTAATACTTACATTTCTACATCCATGATTTCAGGAAAGTCAGAAGGGGCTATCTGGAGAGTCTATGTCAATTTGTGTCTTCATCTGTGTCATAGTATGGCTATAAATGAACAAATTACAAAAATAAAACAGAGTGGCGACATTGAAACGGGCTACATTAAAGTCGCCATCTTGTGTTTATGTTTAGTGTCCTCCCTCCGTTGCCGTCGCCCGAAGAAAAAAAAATAGTGAAATTTGAAACCGTATATACTTGCAGATACAAAGCACAAAACAATGCTGAAACAGGGTATATTAACATTCATGATATAAACTACTGTGTATCATCTTCAGTGGCACAGACAAATCAGTAGTGATGCTATCACATTTTTAATTCGTAATATTTGGCGTCTGGCGACATCACTGCAGCTGGCGATTATACTGTTATCTACGGTAGATGTATACCTCGACACGTCTATGAAGTCTAAGAACGGAGCTAATGGTGATCTTAATCCCAAGAAACCTTATAGTAGTACAGTAAACCCTCATAAAACTGAAACTCGTTAAACCGAATTTCGGATAAACCGAATGCCATGTTGCCTTCGAACAAACATCTGATATACCGAACTCTAGTTCAGCATATGCGGTGATTGGTGAGCCGACCAAACATGTTGGCCGGCCCGTGCTTCTCAGTTTACACTCAGCCCTCATTGTGTGTACTACTCACTCGTGTGCTCTCTCGTCCCACGTGTTACATTGTACTTACCCGCCTATGTACAGTACACCGAGTGGTCGCCTTACGACTGTGATTGGTTACGACCGACTGGTCGTAAGTAGATTGGACGTAAGTCGGCCTATGTTATACTATATATATTTTTTTCTTTTCTTTTCTTTTTCATTTGTGCCTATATATCCTATAGGCAGTGACTACTATGGCCCGGATGGTAGGCCCTGGAGGTTCACTTGAGGACAGTGATTGTTGGCCCTCGCCCGTGGTGGAGCAGGCAGGATTTTTATAGTGACGCCTTAGATGAGAGGCTCATGCCGCCCCCGTGTCCTCTTATGCACTCGCTATCGAAGGTAGTCACCTTAGTAGTCACTGCCTACAGGCGCTATAGGCACAAATGTAAAAAAAAGAAGAAGTATTAATAATAAAACAATTATCAACATTTACCACCGGTCGTAAAGTCGAACAGTTGTAAGTTTCGTAAGTCGACAAAATGTTGTACCTTAAAATACCTAAAAATACAGAAAAAATATGTTGTACAAAATCATATTTTACTGTACAATACTGTACATACAGTTAACTTTGTTTGAACACGTATGACAGAACGACGCCCCTCATAAACCGTACTCTGTTCAGTTTATGAAGCGAACAACCGATCATCCTATAAACCGAACTATCGGATATTGTGATCTACCCTTCCCCCCAATTGGTTCGGTATATCGAGGGTTTACTGTTTACAGTTTTAGGCAAGAATATTATAGTTGAAATTTGTTGAAATTTAATACTGTACAAACATTTTTTCCAGAGTGATGCTGGATTTGCATACACTTTGATTTACAAAGGAACCCCAGGAACTAACTATATATGTAAATAGAGGAGCACTTGCACTTTTAAAAGTAGTATTTAGAATCACATCAATAGCGTAACCTGTAAGTTAATATTTTAATCATATAAATAATACATAACATACCATTGATTCCCATTTGAAACATTAAACATCAAGATACCATTATACTGCTCAGTTCAAAAAATAAAATTGTCAATCCATTTAAAAAAAAAGGCAGAATAGAATTCAACATCTGAATGGTATACTCACCAGGAAAATACCCAAGGAGATGTACATCTGAGTTAGGGATGGTGGAGTAAACAGTGGGTGATTTACATGGTAAGCCACATAAGCAGTAAACCCCCAATAATAGGAGCAATTCTTGAAGAGATTGAAGAGTGGCATGGTGCTATGGGAAAATCGGTGTACAAACTGCGTCTCAAGGATGCGTTTGGCATAGTGCAAGGTCCAACAACCAGCAGCAACACTGTGTTGGGAGTTTTAGACTGTCATTAGTATACAAAGTGAAAATCTGAGGAAAATGCAAAAATAATGGCATATAGGGAATACTGCCTACATATCAGCATATAAGAACAGGCAGCAGTAATATTTTACTTACTGAGCACAAAGAAACATAGGAACAGCATCACCAGCTTTGTCACCATAAAAGAGCCAGGGTCGTTGGTACACCCATAGATAGATAGCCAGAGGGCCAGCATACTCCGCAAAAAATACTGTTGTCCATCCAATCTGTGGGCCGAGATCCTTGACATAGAGCCTGTCATCCTTGCCCTTGATGCCAAGCTGCTGTAGTGTATCAGTGTCCTTCAGACCTGCAGACAGCAATATTTCTGGTTGTTATATTACACCTCATAACTACACTTGCTTCAATCACTGTTATATATTTAGGAATAAAGGCTGAGACTTGGTTAAATGAAGAAAAATACAAGAGAGGTGAGTGTATGATGAAAAATGTAATGAAACTTCAATTTTATTTTGCTACACATTGACTGGGTATGAAGGTGGAAGTGAAGATAAGGCACCTGTTACCAGAGCATGTACACTACCCTCCCGAGTTTCGCGCTTGCTTTCTTCCGAAGGCATAGCGCTAATTTAGAGGATCGCGAAACTTGGGGTATTGAAAACACGGAAAAATGCTTATTTATTCTGATTGTTGAAGTTGACTATTTTTTCCCACTTTATTCCTTTGCTATCTAAAAATATCTGTAAATTGTTCGTTGTGTTGCAATATAAGGGAAGAATGCTCCTGTATAGACCAAAAAAAATGGGATACAAACTTCATTGGAAACTGAAGAAAAAAAAAAAAAAGTGAAAATCATTGACATTTCATTTCCTAACTCTGGAGCATAATTCGCTAGCACAAAGCCTTCAAATTCGTTGTACACCAACAAGAAACAGAATCGGAAGGAATTTGACCATTAAAAACAGACTCTTTAGCTCATATCACGTGCGATATTTACTGTAGTTTGCAGCTTATAAGACGCTGCATCTTGGAAGACGCACCAAAACAGACCACCAAAACATTTTCATTTCAGTCATTTTCAACAAGCACATACTCAATGATTGGAGATACATACAGGATGTTAAAGAATATTAGAGTGGCATTTCATTACACGGCACAAATATGATGAGAAAGATACTTACTACAATGATCCGACCAAAAGTGGAATATGCTACCATTGTATGGTCCCCATATTAAAAGAAGCCTGTGAAAAAGTTGGAGAGGATACAGAGAATAGCAACAAAGATGGTACCAGAGCTAGAAGAACTTTCTTATGAGGAAAAGTTGAAGGAAATAAAGTTACCAACACTTGAGCAGAGAAGAGAAAGAGGAGACTTAATAACAATTTTTAAGCTGTTAACTAAGATGGAAAAAACAGACAATGAGAGACTACTGACTCGGAAACAAAGAGAAGGTCGATACACAAGAGGACATACAAAACAACTAGGAAAAGGTAGATGCCTGAACAACAAAGTACAGCTTCCCTCATAGAAATGTAGAAGTTTGGAATGGACTAAATGAGGAGGTGATATCGGTACATAATGTGCACCAATGGGCCACTACACTGAGTATTAAGATCCCGTTCCAAATGTCCATAAATCTTGATTAGATAAGCAACTTGGGGACAACTGGGTGCTAGCGACCAATATTTGATGTTATTTTAACCACTGTCAGGTGCTCATAAGTGTTCTTGTGTTGAATATCAGGTTTTCACTAATAAAACCAATGGTTATGATATACTCATGTCCATATCATGAACATAGGTTTGAAGAAATAGTATTTGCAGGTATGCTATACTCCTGCATGGTCCGAGAGCCTCCAAGGAAGTATTACGTCAAAATGTTTGGGTGAATATGTTTCTCCATTGATGATGAAAGACTATAAATGTTCGCACAAGGGTAGTATGATTTCTTATTCTATAAAAAAACATGATTAACGCCACGGCTAATTTCGCCATCCGACATTTTTGAAATAAATACGGCCCCAGTGTTAGTCGCCTCCGTGGTGCAGTGGCTAGCGTGCCTGGCTACGAATCTGCGGGCCCTGGTTTGATCCCGGGCCAGGGCAAGCCAGTGACCAGCCTACCCAGCTGTTCATCCTTCCTTTCGGGGTTGATAAATGGGTACCTGGGGTAACCTGGGGAAGGTAACTGTGGTAACCCGGGAGTCACACTAGCCCTGTGTCCCGGGGTAACAGGTTCTCACCAATCACAGGCTCTAAGGCCTAATGCTACGGAGATGAGCACCGAATGCCACGCGCAGCATAGCGTGTTAGGGATGTGCACCGGTATCCGGTATACCGAAATACCGGTATTTTAGCACCGGTATTACCAGTATTACCGGTATTTTGATTTTCCGGTATTAGGTATCGGTATTAGTATTGCATCGGTATACCGGTATCGGTATTAGTATTGCACGTATCGGTATCGATTATATGCTCGGTATACCGGTACGTATAGTATTGCATCGGTATACCGGTATCGGTATTAGTATTGCATCGGTATACCGGTATCGGTATTAGTATTGCATCGGTATACCGGTATCGGTATTAGTATTGCATCGGTATACCGGTATCGGTATTAGTATTGCATCGATATACCGGTATCGTTATATTATTTGGTCGGTATTGGATTTCGGTATTATGTTTTTTTCTCTTTTTTTTCTCGAAACAGACTCCTGACTATACTCTATTCACTTAAGCTGGATTTTTGGGAGCTGCTCGATGCCTACCCGAGTTTGTAAGGATGTCAATGATTGGCTGATAGACTTGGGCTGGGTGGTGGTGGTGGTGGTACCTTGCCTCGCCGCTACCAAAACCCTTGCGTTGCCTCAGAAAAATGTTCATATTTCTTTGCTTAACTCACCTCTTACACAAGATAGGCCTATTTTGTTTGCATCAGTGAATCAGGCAGTGATTGGTCAACAATAACACACTATTCGTAACTCAATAGAGTAAAAAATAAAGTCATGACTGAGTATCACACGAGTAGGCGGATTTTCAGGTTTCAATGCATTGAAATGTTGTACTCCTACCCGATATTACCAAGCTACCAGATGATATTTAGGTTAAACTGAACCTACTATCGTGTTCAGGATACATTGCTGCATATCTTGAGCATAAAAAAAATCAGTAAGACTACACCAATATTAAGATAATTGAAGGAAAGTAAAACAGTGTATAAACATTTTTTCTTGCTTTTTTTGCTTCAACTCGCTGTAACTCCATCAGTTTTGCTCGCATTAAATTTTGAATCGCTGTTTCAAAATCCTCACAATTTTCCAATTCTTAAGGTATGTAGCACGTATCAATAAGGAAAACATTATGTGGTCAAAGTGGTTAATAAAGTAAAACTACTGAAACTGGTGCCGTGACTGGTGAGTGGTGAGTCTCTGATAGCACTCCCCAGAACCCATCTCTCCTGTGGGAGCAATGCTCACCAGTCACTGGTGGCTTAAATATATAATAGTATATGGAATAGTAATTCGCCATGGGTGATAATTTCCAGGACTGAAAAGAGCTTGTGATACGTGCGGCAGCCTGGTGGTAAATGATACATGTTGGCTGGCTGAATATGTACACGCAGGTCAGACAGCGACAGTGAAAACAAAGCCGACCGCGGCGGTGCGCAGCTGCGTGCCTGGCGTGCCGATCAGTCTGGCTTCGTCGTCTTTAGTGTAAACACCTCCTCTCACGTCCCGTGCCTCACTACGTTGCCTGCCTCCTGTGCCTCACCACTTATTGTTATAATTGTCCTGTATGCGTGTAGTATTTGTGATGGCTGCATGTGCACGAAAATACAAACTTTCATCTAATCTAAAGCCCCGTCCACACTACCACTCACCACCGTCGGCGCTTCCCGTCGATCGAGTGTTCATCACTCAAAAGTGGCAGTGTGGACACGATGCCGACGAGCAAAATGTAACCGTCGGCATTGCCCGCCAATATTCAGCAGGTTTAATATTGGGCGGGCATGCCCGTCACTCACGGGTCAGCGCCGAACACATACTTCAAGTTATCGCCAATTTTCACCATCTAGATAATTTTGTATTGCTATGTGTCTTATACCATCAGAACCAAGAAAGTCAGCTGATTACGAATCTGTGATCAGAAATTAAATAGTAGAAATAGTTGAGAAATTGCAGCGAGTTGAAGACAAAAAAGTGATAAAAATGTTTATACACTATTTCTTTTTGCAATACTTTTTAGAATACACAAAAAGGTTTTCGTATATTTATCTTGCTTATGATATGCAGAAATGTGTCATGAAGATGATAGTTGGTTCAGTTTTTCTAAACCTCGTGTGGTTATTTCATAATCTCGAGTGATTGTATACGATATGCAGAAAACATGACTCTCACTTTGAGATCAGGAAGCCCGCTGACCACCGAGCAAAACCGTTCGTGTGGACACAACTCAGGCAACGGCATTGTCCGTCGGCAAGCACCGACGGGAAGCGCCGACGGTGGTGAGTGGTAGTGTGGACGGGGCTTAATAAACAAAGTTCCTTATACACGGAATGGCTGTTGGCGCCAATCTGCCGAGGCGAAACGGCTCCCGCCAGGACCTTAAGCCCCATCCACACTACCACTCACCACCGTCGGCGCTTCCCGTCGATCGAGTGTTCGTCACTCAAAAGTGGCAGGGTGGACACGATGCCGACGAGCAGAATGTAACCGTCGGCATTGCCCGCCAATATTCAGCAGGTTTAATATTGGGCGGGCATGCCCGTCACTCACGGGTCAGCGCCGAACACATGCTTCAAGTTAACGGCAGTTTTCACCATCTAGATATTTTTGTATTGCTATGTACCGTAGACGTGTAACGGTGGAACGCCGACGTGAGTTTCGACAGGGGATGCTTGCAGCCTATGTTGATCTCAAGAAGGCGTTTGACTCAGTGCATCGTGAGTCACTCTGGGATCTCCTGCGACTTCGAGGGATTCCTGCAAGGACTATTGGTTTGATAACTGGTCTGTATTCTGGGACTGAGAGTGCTGTGAAGTGTGGGGCAGGTGTATCCGGCTTCTTTCCTGTGAATACAGGAGTGAGGCAAGGGTGCGTCCTTGCCCCATCACTTTTCAACGCTTGTATGGACTGGGTATTGGACAAGGTTGTAGATCACAGTGATTGTGGAGCATCCGTTGGCAACACCAAGATCACTGATCTTGTTTTTGCCGATGATGCAGTAATCTTTGCTGAGTAGCTGGAGGTCCTGGTGATGGCTCTCGAGGCGCTGCACGAGGAGGCAAAGCCTTTGGGACTTGAGGTCTCCTGGCTCAAGACCAAGGTCCAGGTGTTTGGAGACTTACTAGATGAAGCAGTACAGTCTGTTCATGCATGTGGCGAGGACATTGAGATCTTGGAAAGTTTTACATACCTTGGTAGCGCAGTCCATAATGACGGCGGGTCACGTCAAGAAGTCTTACGGCGGATTGGCATAGCCCACGGTGTTATGGACTCGCTCAGCGGGAGTATTTGGCGTTGTCGGTACCTGTGCAGGAGGACAAACATCCGGATCTTCAAATCGCTTGTGATCCCTGTCTTACTCTATGGTTGTGAGACATGGACACTAAATAGTGACTTGAAGAGACGAATCAATGCCTTTGGTAATAAGTGTCTTCGCAGAATCATGGGGTATCGCTGGGATGATTACGTGTCAAATCAGCGATTGCACCGTGAGACTGAATCGAGGCCTATTACCTGCACAGTCCGTCAGCGCCAACTTCGGCTATATGGGCATGTGGCACGCTACCCTGAAACCGATCCTTCCCATCGGGTTGTATCTGTAAGAGACAATCCGGCGTGGAGGAGGCCAAGGGGGCGCCCACAAGGCTCGTGGCTGGGGCAAGTTGATGTTTCTTGTCGAGAGCTGCTTGGTATGGGAAAGGAGCCTGCATGGGAACTCGCGCGTGGTGACCCCCGGGAGTGGCGTCGTAGGGTGGGCGAGGCGACGCGCCCCCCGGCGTATGCCCCCAATGATTGATGATTGATATGTACCGTATACCATCAGCACCAAGAATGTCAGCTGATTATGAATATGTTATCAAAAATTAAATGGGGGAAATGGTTGAGAAATTGCAGCAAGTTGAAGACAAAAAAGTGAGAAAAATGTTTATACACTATTTCTTTTTGCTACATTTTTTAGAATACACAAAAATATTTTTGTATATTTTTCTTGCTTATGATATGCAGAAATGTGTCATGAAGATGATAGTTGGGTCAGTTTTTCTAAACCTCCTGTGGTTATTTCATAATCTCGAGTGAGAGTACACAATATGCAGAAAACATGACTCCCTTTAAAATCAGGAAGCGCACTGACCGCCGAGCAAAACCGTTCGTGTGGACACAACACTGGCAACGGCGCTTCCTGTCGGCGCTTGCCGACGGGAAGCGCCGACGGTGGTGAGTGGTAGTGTGGACGGGGCTTTAGTAAACATCACAGGGTGAGGACAGATTAGTTGATTTGAATGTCATATGGTATTATAAATATTTGTATCAATGTATTGTATTGTAATGTATTGTACTTTGGTAAGTACTGAGGTTACATCAAATAAGAGGCTGAATTGAATAGCTACCTAAGCTAACCACCTATAACATTCGTCTTGGAAGACGCATGAGTATTTTTCAAGGTATTTTTTGGGGAAAAAGTGCGTCTTATAAGCCATAAAATACGGTAGTTGATTTGAATGTCTTATTGGTATTTGAAAAACTTGTAACAGGTAAGTACTGAGGTACTGAGTACTGAGGAGGTACTACAACATTAGTCTTGGAAGACGCATCAGTATTTTTCAGGGTATTTTTTGGGGGAAAAAGTGCGTCTTATAAGCTGTAAAATACGGTATATATATTGCTCTTCAATAATACTTTCATTGCAGCTACGCAGGTGAGGTAGAGGTCAGTTTGCAAATTATACACGGTATTGTATCTCTTACGAATTTCGACCAGAATTCTGCCAAATAGTTTGGCCGTAAAGTTCCCTTTTTCACGCCCCACGTTCACGCCCAAATTTCATTCATTTGGCCGAAAAATCAGCCACCTTGCAACCCTGGTCTAAGGCAGCGCGTGTGATGCCAACGGTACGAAGACGTATCCCGTACGTGTACGAATCAGCGCGAAACTCGGGGATATAATGTGCTTAAGTCGGGATGGTACGAATTTAGGACTCGGCGCGAAACTCGAGGATTGCGAAACTCAGGAGGGTACTGTAGTCCGGTATGGTTTGGTAAATTCTGGTGTAAAATTACGGTTCAATTTTACGGTTCGGTATATTTCTAATAGTTCAGTACGGTACAAATTTTGTAATTATTTTTGTACTAATATTGCACACTTTTCTTCCTCAGCAGAGAGATAGTTCAATAGGTCAATTGTCTACTATCTATCCATCTTCATATATAACAATCTAGTAACCTCACTTCAACCTGGTTCATGGTCATTAGTTCATGGTGAATGAGTGGGTCAGAGCGTGGGGGGTTGAGTGAATGGGTGAAGGATTGAGTTGAGAGAGTGGGTATGTTGCTGAATAAGAGAGTGAAGGCGTGGATGGATAAGTGAGTGACGATGTGAATGAGCTGAGCGAGTGAGAGGACATGCGTGGGTTGGTAGGTGAATAATTGAGTGAGTGTGTGAGGGCGCAGGTGGGTGAAAGATTGAATGACAGCATGGGTGGGATACTGAATAAGAAGGTGAGGGCATGGGTGGATGGATGAGTAAGTGAGGGTGTGGGTGTGTGGGCAGGTACGTGAATGAGTGAGGGCGTGGATGTGTGGGTGGTTGGTTTTGGAGTGAGGGCGTGGGTGTGTGGGTGGTTGGTTTTGTAGTACGTGAGTGAGGGCGTGGGTGTGTGGGTGGTTGGTTTTGGAGTGAGGGCGTGGGTGTGTGGGTGGTTGGTTTTGGAGTGAGGGCGTGGGTGTGTGGGTGGTTGGTTTTGGAGTGAGGGCGTGGATGTGTGGGTGGTTGGTTTTGGAGTGAGGGCGTGGGTGTGTGGGTGGTTGGTTTTGGAGTGAGGGCGTGGGTGTGTGGGTGGTTGGTTTTGTAGTACGTGAGTGAGGGCGTGGGTGTGTGGGTGGTTGGTTTTGTAGTACGTGAGTGAGGGCGTGGGTGTGTGGGTGGTTGGTTTTGTAGTACGTGAGTGAGGGCGTGGGTGTGTGGGTGGTTGGTTTTGGAGTACGTGAGTGAGGGCGTGTGTTGTGGGGTGGTTGGTTTGACATGACATGACAGCATGGGTGGGATACTGAATAAGAAGGTGAGGGCATGGGTGGATGGATGAGTAAGTGAGGGTGTGGGTGTGTGGGCAGGTACGTGAA